>MU249602.1:6206974-6545472 GCA_018977245.1 Lethenteron camtschaticum | reverse complement strand
GCGGGTGAATGAATGAGTGAATCATGGGACCGAGTGTGATTTTGTGAGTCAATAAGAATGTAAATCAAGCAGTCGGCGTGACACTCAGAGTAGGTGATGCACGATAACTCACGGGAAAGGCAATGGTGTGCAGGGGGGGGCCTGGGGGGGGGGGGCGGCGTGCNGTGGGGTGGTTGGCAAGAGAGTGTGCAAGGCGGTGAGCGACTTAGCAAGTATACTAATTAGTGAGCGAGAAATTGACCGAGTGAGGAACTGAATGAGCGAGTGAGCAACTGAGCGAGCATTAGTGAGTGAGCGCTGGTGAGCGCGTGAACGAGCGAGCGATTGTGCGAGCGGGCGAGCGTGTCTGCAAGTGAGCGAGTCTGCGAGTGAGTCTGAACGAGCGGGTGAGAGAAAGCTATTTTATTTTTAGGAGCGAGCGATCGGGAGATGCGAGCGAGCGAGCGAGAAGGGAGTGGAGGTGGGCGTTGTTTGTCGAACCGATGAAGAGCGATGGCTCACAGATGTAAAAAAAAACCGTCCAAAGGTTATTTGCAACGGAGCTTCCCCTCCAGCACAACAAAGCAGCACGCACGCCAAGCTGATGAGGCAGTCATCGTTACACGGCCATCAACACGGCAAAGGGCAGAAGGCAACGATCACCCGTCGAGAGTCGGGGCAGACTCTCCGAGCGAGCGAGTGAGAGGGAGAGAGAGGGCTGCCAACAAACCCCGGACTTCGTGTCACCATCCTAGACAGCAGCTTGTGTCTCGTACAACGTAAGAAGCCCAGATGAGGATCATGATGGATATAATGACGATGATGTAGTGACGACAATGATGATATCAATGGTAACGACGCTGCTGATAACCAGGTTAATGCTGCCGGTGATGGTAATGCTGACGATGATGGCGATGATACTGTTGCTGCTGCTGATGATGAGCATTATGATCGAGTGAGTTCACTCATGAGTGAATGAACGATCGAGCGAGTGAGTGGGTGAATGATGCTCATGATCGCAACAATACTCTTGCTGACGGTTATGATGATGCTGATGTTGATGCTGCTGATGACGATGGCGACGATGCTTTTGCGGACGTTGATGTTGACGACGATGCTGCTGCTGCTGATGATGCCGATGATGTTAACGCTAAAGATGATGCACGACATTGTTGCTGACGTCGATAATAATGCCGTTGACGATGACCATCATGATGATGATGATGCTGATGATGGCAATGCTGATAACGATGCTTGCTGCTGTGATTTGACGACGATGCTGATTTTGCCGACGATGCTGATTTTGCCGACGATGGTGATGTTGACAATGATGACCACAACAATACCCGCTGCTGATGTTTACGATGGTGCGCTGCTGACGACGACGACGAACGACCGACGACTCACTTTGTGCGGGGCTCTTCAGAGCAGCGGAGCTCCGGCCTCCACGATGTCGGCGCTCGCCCTCTTCCGTGCCGACGGGCGGCGAGGCCTCGGCCTCACGGGACGTCCTTCCGGTTCGCATCCCCCACGGGGTCCGCGGAGGAGCCGGCGTCCAGGGCACGCACACCTGGGGCAGCAGCGGGGCATCGCCTCCGATTATCACACGCGGGTCAATCGGCCCTCCGCTTAGCGCGGTCCACCCGAACCGCACCCACCGCACAAACCAATGGCCAGTCGACGCGGATGATTCCTGATGGTGCACAAATGGAAAGTTAAAAACTCTCCGGCAGCAGCGGCGGTGCGGCTGCGGTCATCCAGAACAGACCGCGCAACGCGTAATGGGGCGACAATGCCCCGAGGTCCGCAGATACGGAGGAGACATCGCGGCGATTACACTCCGCTGCTGCTCCAGTATCTGGCCTGACCACGTGAATGTGAAATTGTAGTTGTTGCTCTGCAACTACATCAGCCGTAGGAAACAGGAAGCACCTCCGATTAATTACCACCTCCCCGCACCTTCGATTAGCACGCCTGGCTACGCACGGTGCGAAAGAAATTCAACATGCATGCGTACATCGGCATCACCAACATCAGCAACAACACGACGTGATGAAACTCAACATAAATATGCTACCGCATTCCTTTGTCAATGCGCCCAGCTTATAATGCGCTCGTGTGCTGTTTCATTNAGACTCGTCGTGACGGATGGTTTCACCTGAGGACGGCTCTTGCGTGTGGCCGAAACGTCGTGAGAATGAATGATTTTATTATTTATTACTTCCCTTCTACGTGACTTTACCGAAAGAACCAAGAAGATGAATCCTGCAGTCACGAAAGCTTTAAATCGAAATNCAACACCGTTACCGCAGCGCGGTGACCCGGGCCCAGGGTCAGCGATCGTCGATTGTTGCAGAGGTTCGTGGTGAGTGATGGCGTGAGAGTGAATGACGTCAGCAATGAACGGTGTGAAGTGATCGGGAATAACGGCGAGTGTGAACGTCGAGTGAAGGAACTCGCCTTCACCATCGCGACCGTCGCCTTCAATGCCATCACGACCGCCAAACCACACCCCACCGTCGCAACGGCCAATCTACGCCACGNCTAGAGTAGCCGCGCCATGGTCCCTACAACGCTGACGTCACCACCCACCGCCGTCATCGCCAACATCAGCAAATGTGACAACATCNACGAAGGGCCTCCCCCATCACCACCACCACCAACACCACCAACACCACCAACACCACCAACACCACCAACACCACCAACACTACGGTCGTAACTGTCGCTCGGTGGGAGGTCACCGACTCTCATTCTGCCCCCATTGTCTGGCACTCCCTTCCCCCAGCCGTCAGGGCTGTTGACTCCCTGCCACCCCCCCCCCCCACCATCCACCGTTCAAGTCCCGGCTCAATCCTTCTCCTCTGCCTGCCTCGCTCGCTCAACAAAATAAATACGCCACATTTTAGACGTTACGTACATCCAGAGCGTGGTATATAATGCAATTGCTTTCTCAACACCACCACCGCATGGCCCTTGACTCATTATATACTGATTGATGTGTTTATGTTCACGTTGCGATGCATGATCATTTGATTTCTTGACGCATACACATCTTATACGGATATATTATTTAAAAAAGTAAAATTCACTGTCGTCATTATTTGTGCAGGCACCTCAGTAATCTGGCAGGATGGCTGCTCGGGGCTTGGCTCGCAGCACTGCTGGCGTTTGCCATGGACGCCCGTGCCGGAGACAGGCTGGGGCCGGGTCCTTCTCGTGAATCTTCAGGTGCCTGGGGGCATGCACACAGCCCGAGTGAGCGACTCCGTCACGTGGTCCCCTTCATTCATTTGCTCGCTCGCTCACTCGCTCGATCGTTCATTCACCCAACTCACTCGCTCGATCGTTCATTTACCCACTCGCTCGATCAATCATTCACCCACTTACTCGCTCGCTCATTCATTCACTCACTCACTTGCTCGATCGTTCACTGCCCACTCACTCACTCGCTCGCTCGTTCATTCACTCACTCGCTCGCTCGTTCATTCACTCGCCCGATCGTTCAGCCACTCACTCACTCGCTCGTTCATTCACTCGCCCGCTCGATCGTTCACTCACTCATGAGTGAACTCACTCGATCATTCAATCGCTCATTCATTAATTTGCTCAATCGCTCATTCATTCGCTCAATCGGTCATTCACCTGCGCACACTCACCAAAGCACCCACTCAACCATTCAAACACCCACTCCCTCACTCATTCACTCTCACTAACTCAACTGTTCACCTACTGCTTGAACGATGAATCTCTCACTCGTATACTCTCACTCAATCGCTCACTTGTTCATTCTCTCACTCACCATCTCATTTCACTCGCTTGCTCGATTGCTCGGCTCACATGCCCACGAGCACGCTCCCTAATCCGGCATTCGCTCAAGCAAACTCAGCCACAAGCGCGCACACAATGACGCGCAGACAAACACGCAGCGAACGACTCGCCCATCCACGCACGCACACCCAGCCACGCGCAGTAAATAAAACGCACGCACACACAGCCACACACACAAAGATCCCTCCACCCGCATAGCCTTTAAGAGTCTGTCGGGCAAGTCCTTTAAGCAAAGCACCTATTACACAAAAAAACAAAGATCCCCCTTATAGCCTTAACAGATTTTTTGGGGCAAGTGCTGTTCGTGAGTAACACCTATGAAGGCAGGGACAACACACGAGGGGTGGGTGGCCAGCACCACGCCCTGCCCCCTTTGTCTCCCCAGTGGCGATGTTTACACACCGCACCAGATACTCATTTGAGGCTGAGTCGACCGAGGGAGGCCCAGAGCCGGTACAGTGTTGGCCGTGAGCGGGAATCGAAACTCGGGATGCCGGGTTCGTGGCACAGCGCACTAAACCGCTACACCGCCGCTCCCCGCAGTAACAAAGATCCAAAGATCCCCCATATAGCCTTAACAGACTGTAGGGGCAAGTGCTGTTAGCGAGCACCTATGAAGGCCGGAACAGTACACGAGGGGTGGGTGGCCAGCTCCACGCCGACCGCCTTTGTCTCCATTGTGGCAATGTTTACACACCGCACCAGGTACTCATTTGAGGCTGAGTCGACCTAGGGGAGGCCCAGGACCGGTTATAATCGTCACCGGTGTGTGAGCGGGAATCGAACCCGTGTCGCCGGGTTCATAGCGCAGCGCGCTAACCGCTACACTACCGCTCTCCCGCAGTAACACGCGCGTGAACACACGCGCACACACACGCGCACCTCTGCATGTTTCCGCTGGTGGTGAACGCCTGCTGGCAAACGCGGCAGCGGTGTGGCCTCTCCCCGGAGTGCACGAGCATGTGCCTATCGAGCGAGCTCGCGGAACTCAGGAACTTGCCGCAGATCCCGCACGCGTTCCCACTGGGCGTGCTCACCCCGCCATTGTGCTACTCTCGCACAGACAGAGGGGGAGAGAGAGAGTGATACATAGCGATACATACGCATACGCAATCAAGACAAAGATCCCCCCCCCCGGTATAGCTTAACGGACTGTTGGGGCAAGTTCTGTTTGCGAGTAGCAACTATGAGGGCCGTAACGCCACATTAGGGGTGGGTGGCCAGAACCGCGCCGGCCGCCTTTGTCTCCCCAGTGGCGATGTTTACGCACCGCACCGGGTACTCATTTGAGGCTGAGTCGACCTAGGGGAAGCCCAGGACCTGTTTAAATAGTCGTCAATGGTGTTGGTCGCGTAATCACACGCGCACACACACACGCATTCCCACTGGGAGTGGCCACCCAGCCAGTGCGCTGCTCACACACAGACACAGAAAGATCCATACCATACAAAGACAAAGATCCCCCGTATAGCCTTAACAGACTGTTGGGGAAAGTGCTGTTAGCGAGCACCTATGAAGGCCGGCACGGCACACAGGGGTGGGTGGCCGGCACCACGCCCGACCGCCTTTGTCTCCCCAGTGGCAATATTTTTACACGGGGGGGGTCACGTCCAAGGTGCAGCGTGCGCCAACCATATACACGTAACATTGAGACGCCAACCATACACACGAAAAGATTTAGACGCACACAGACGGACACACAAAGACATATATACGAAGACACACACGCGCACACGCGCACGCTCAGGCCTCTTCAGCCTTGTGCGACAAAAGCGCAAAAACAAAAAAAGAGGCGGGCGAAAGTTTTGCGAGCGCCAATTAAAGGCCCGGGCAAGAGCGCATCACGGCCGGGAGTCGAACTCGGGCGGTGAGGGTTCGTAGCGCGGTGCGCAGAGAAGCGAGCGACGAGACTCTCCCTGAGAGAGCCGTGAGGGCCAAGTGAGCGAGCGAGTGAGTGAGCGAGTTAGTGAGCGAGTTAGCGAGCGAGTGAGTGAGCGAGCGAGTAAGCGAGTTAGCGAGCGAGCGAGCGAGTGAGCCGTCTGCCGCATCGGGGGTTTGCGTGTGGGCTAACTTGGCGGATGTGAGAGGTGAGGTCACGGGCCGAGTCGCAGATTTCCTCGCACAGGGGGCAGCTGTGAGACAGGAGGAATCCGTCCTGTATGCGCACACACGTGTATACGCGCACACGGTGCGCGCACGCACAAGACACACGTGTATACGCACACACGTACGCGCACGCCCGCACGAGACACGCGTGCGCACACAGAGACACGCGCGTGCACACACAGAGGCACAAGTGTTCGCACAGAGACACACGAGCGTACGTTAGGTACATGTATGCAGACACGTGTGCGCACACGCGCGCAGACACAGACGTACACAAATTCGTGTGTATACACAGGTGTAAGCTAGGTGTGTGTGTACACAGAGGTGTGTGTGTACTTTGTTTTCTACGCGGACAGGCGTGGTGTGTAAGCTGGGACATACGTGCACACACAGATGTACGTGAGGTACGTGTTCACACATGCGCATGCGCGCACTCACATGCGCAACATGCATGCGTATTCAAGCACACACAAACTTACTTGCGCACGAACACGGACGCAAACAAAGGCAAAGATCCCCCGTATAGCCTCAACGGACACGCGCAAACACACGGCAACAGCGGTAACCCCACGTCACTCGTGCCAGGCTAGGTGCACATCACACACACACACACCTGAAGCCTCTCCTCACTGGATGTCGACGCTGCCTCCTCGTGACCGTCCGACGGTGATTGGCTGCCGAGCGTCAGCTGACTTGCAGCTGTGACGTCAGTGACCCGCAGCATGGGCCCACTGTTGGGCAGGGGAGTCCAGGCTTGGGAACGTTAGGGCGGGGCCGCGCGCTGCTGTTGCTGCTGGGTCGTCCGATTTGTTGACCGGGCAAGGCAGGGCGGCGGTGGTGGGGGGCGGGAGCTGGGGGGGGTGAGGCCGTGGGTTGGGGTCACTCGCTTTGGCTCCTGTCGAGAGAGGAAAATGAGAACGGGTGACGATGTTGACGACGGTTCACGCCGACGCTTGAAGTTTGTGACAGAAGTTGGATCACCAACCCCACCCCGCCGCCCCGTTGCAAAGCACTGGGGTGTGGTGTGAAGCATTGTTAAAGATTATCACGATAGCCATCATGATCATGACCACCACCATCATCATAACACCATCATCGTCACCATCATCATGAACAACACCATTACAATCACCACCACTATCCATCATCATCCTCATCATCAGAACAACCATTATCACAATCAACACCATCACAATCACCACCACTATCATCCTCATCACAGTGAAAGCGACGAAGATGCCGCCGCCGCCGCCGCTGCTGCTATTGCTGACGATCACAATATCACTCGGGGGGGGTGAGCAATGCTTCATGCGACGCAGGGATTCACGAGTCAGCGATGGTGCTGTGCGTGGCATCAGCCATGGTGACAAGCGCGAAGGTTAAGACAATCATAGTGAGGACGATGAGAATTGTGACAACAACGACTACGACGGTGATGATGATGACGATGACATCTGCCGCGTGCGGGCATGTGCAGGAAGCGGCTCTCTGTTGTGCCGGAGCGGCTCTCGGAGCCGCGCTCACAAAACTGGTTTTCGCACGGGCGGCCGCGGGAGCGAGCGAGCACGGGCGCGAGAGCGAGCGGGGCGAGGGGGCGGGGGGGGCAGCAGCATCTCAAGGTCACGCCGCCGAGGAGGGCACGGCGCGGTTGCACAACAGGAACGCGAGATTGTGTGTGCACGCGTGCGTGTGCACGCGTGTGTGCACGCGTTCGTGCGTGTGGAGCGGCAGTGTGGCGGTTAGCGCGTGCGCTTCCCAACCCCGTGGCGAGTATCCGAATCGGTCGTGGGCCTCTCCTAGGTCGGCTCGGCCTGAAATGAGTAGCTGGCGTGGTGTGTAAACATTGCCACTGGGAGAGAAAGGCGGCCGCTCACCCGCCCCCTCGTGTGCCGTGCCGGCCTTCATAGGCGCTCGCTAACAGCACTTGCCCCAACAGTCTGTTCAGGCTATACGGGGGATCTTTATCTTTGTGTGCACACGATACTCGACGCAAGGACACGGATCCCCCACCCTCCTCCTCCTCCCACATCGCCACCGTCGTCGCGCAGTTTTACAGCAGACCCCCNAGGAGGAGGAGGGGGGGGCTAACGTGCGGTTAGCGAGCGCCTATTAAGGCCCACGAGGTGCATGAGTGGCACGGACACACGGACACACGGACACACGGACACACGCCTGCTAACACATATAAATATTTCAACCCCCACCTCACTCCCCCGTATGGCTCTGCAAAGACAGCTGGGGCAAGTGCTATTCGCGAGTAGCACACGAAGGGGTGGGTAGTCAGCACCACGCCCGGCCGCCTTTGTCTCCCCAGTGGTGACGTTTACACGCCGCGCCAGGTACTCATTTGAGGCTGAGTCGACCTAGGGGAGGCCCAGGACCGGTTCAGAATAATCGTCACCGGCGTTGGCCGTGAGCGGGAATCGAACTCGGGTCGCCGGGTTCGTAGAGCAGCGCGCTAACCGCTGCACCACCGCTCCCCACAAGCAGCACAGACACACGCGCACGAGGGACACAAAGACAAAGACGCCCCACCGTGTAGCCTCCGCAGGCTTATGGGCAAGGGCGGTTAGCGAGTGCCTATTCAGGCTGACAGGGCACGGCGAGTGCCAGGGCACGGGGTGGCCCAGCACCACGCCCAGTCGTCCGCTCGGTGCCGGTGTTTACAGGAAGAGTGGAGAAGTTGCTCATTTAGGGCTGAGTTGACCTAGAGGGGTGGTCCCCTGGAACCGCTTCGGGTATCACTCGCCACCGATGTTAGATATCACTGGTGTGCACACAACACAAAGATCCCCCACGCACGCGTACTCACGCAGACATTCCAACGTGCACTCGAACGAACACATCAACACACACAAGATAAAGATCCTGTTTGACTCACCGAGTATGGAAACAACCGCTGTTTGCGAGCGCCTATTATTCCGCCTGGCGCAGCGCACGAGTTCGTGAATCGCAATCGTGGCGAGCAACGAAGGCAAGCGCACAGCCACCATTCTTCGTCCAAAACCCAGCTTTCGCAATCGGCACCGCACCACCGTTGCCATTTTAGGCCGAATCAATCCGGAGGAGGAGGCCCCCACCCAGCACGCAAACGTGGCGAGGTATCGAGATGCCCCCCCAGGCGTCGGAGGGCACACGACGAAAGGCGCAAAGAAATTCGCCGGGGAAAAGCGCAGCGGCGAATTCGCCAGGCTCCGTGCTCGCCGAGGTCACGTGAAGTGTTGAACGGTGGCTGGCACGAGGTCGTGGGACAATGGATCGTCCTACAAAGAAACAAAGATTCCCCCCTGCCCCCCCCCTGTATAGCCTTCGCCAGACTGTTGGTGAGAGTGCTGTTCGCAAGCAGCACCGACGTAGTCCGGCATTGCACACGAGGGGGTGGGTGGGCCAGCGCACACCCACCCGGGCTGCTCATGTTTTGCCCTCGTGGCGACGTTTACACGCCCCGCACCGCGTACTCGTCTGAGGCCCAGTCGACCTTGGGGAAGGCCCAGGACGGGGTTCAGATTACCGTCAGCGGTGTTGCGATGTTCGTGACCGGGAATTGAACTTTGGTCACCGGGTTCGTAAGGTTTGTGGCGCGCTAACCGCTGGACTACCGCCGTACTCCCCGCACTCACGCGCAAACTTTGCTTTCAAACTTAATCTCAAACGTTCTTCCTGTCCAATATGCATGAATTATCGTAACAATATTCGGCGATACATTTAATTCTGCCAAATAGAAGATTGCCCAAGGCATGAACCGATTCACTGATTAGGATCGTTTGGCTGCACCCTCACAACAACAACCGCCATTCGCCACTAAGTGGCGGTGACGTCACCACGACGCTTGTGCCAGGCCATGTGCACGCTGAGGCCACGTGAAGTGTCGAACGCCCGCTGGCAGGAGTTCACGCGACAGACCCAGGTGCCACGGGTCGACTGACTGAGATTACTAGCTGATGCACCACCTGTGCCCCCTACTGTGCCAACTTGCTGTGCTTTAGCCACCCGTTGTTGTTGGAGGGCGACTGCCTACAACTGCTCAGTAGCGTCCTTCACGAGCCTCCTCCACAGAGGCCGATCTTGACACCGCTGGTACCAGTCATCGGCAAGTCCACTCAGTTCCACATCCTCCCGTACCGCATCAGCTTCATCTCTTCTCTAGCCCGTGCCGCGCCCGTTTAGCCCCCTCGATCCGGCCGAACAAAAGCTGTTTAGGAATGCGGTGGCTGGGCATGCGGGCTACATGACCCAGCCAACGCAGCCTTGCCTGCCGGAGGAGCTCACCGATGGGACTTTGTCCAGATCTTTCAAGGATTTGTGAGCTCCTCACACAATCCAGCCTGCAAGTTAAACCAGGATGGATCGTAGGCATACCAGAATAAATGTTTCTAACCGGCGAAGATAATGCTGATTCGTGAGACCTCTGCTGTCAAACCGGAGCCGGTCATGAGCACACTGCTCAGGTATGGGAAACTCTCCACTCTCTCCACTACTGCCCATCACCAATTGGGAGTTGTGGGGGTGGAGTGTCCGATCGTACAAAATACCCAGGCAGGTACTTAGTGGCAAGCTCCAGGTTCAGCAACAGCGCATCAAACTCCCTCCTCTGAGTGAGCAGCAATTACCAGATCATCGGCATACATAACATGGTTGACCAATAGGGAGCTATCCTTTGACTGCACCCGGGCATCCATCAGCGCACACACACACACGCGCAAATGCACACAAAACAAAGACCCCCGTATAGCCTAAACAGACTTCGGGGCAAGTGCTGTTAGCGAGCACCTATGAAGGCCGGCACGGCACACGAGGGAGTGGGTGGCCAACACCACGCCCGGCCGCCTTTGTCTCCTCAGTGGCGATGTTAACACGCCACATCTAGGGAGGCCCAGGACCGGTTCAGATAATCGTCACTGGTGTTGGCCGTGAGCGGGAATCGAACCCGGGTCGCCAAGTTTGTAGTGCAGCACGCTACCGCTACACTACCGCACGCACACACACACACACGCGCACACACAAACGCGCACACACAAACGCGCACACACACACGTGCGCACACACAAACGCGCGCACACACACACGCGCGCGGCGGGATGAAGGGCGTCCACCCACGCCCTTGCGATCTCTCACGGCCCTGCGCTGGAACAATGTACGTATGTGTGTTGAACTTATTTCGCACCGTACCGAGCCAACCGTGCTAAGCGGAGGTGCGGGGAAGAAAAACAAACTAAACACAAAAAGCAGTTCTAAAAATATTCTTAGGTTTTTTCGGTAAAGTCACGTAGTAAAACATTAAAATTAGTAAAAGTAAAATAAAATAAAANTCACGACGTTTCGGAAGCAACACAAGCTTCCGTCTTCAGGTGGAACCGTCACAGCCCGACAGCTGTATCAAGTAAATGAGAGATTACAGGAGATACCACTCCGTATATATACCTTAATGTTTTACCTACGTGACTTTACCGAAAAACCTAAGAATATGAATCCTTGCAGTCACGAAAGCTTCAAATCTAGAATAAGTTCTAAAAATGTTTGTTTTCAATCGAGATTTAAAAGTGTATAGCTCCAGTGGCTTCTTAATATTTGAAGGAAGAGCGTTCCAGACGGCCGCAGAGACGCATCTGAAAGCGCGCGATGTGGTGACCGTCTTTGTTCGATGGCGAGCCAGAAGCCGTTGCTGCGAGTTCGCCGTGATGATGGTTTATTATTGCTCCTTGACGGGATCAAGAAATTTTGGTTCATTTGTGGCGAGCACTTGTGTGTGACGAGCGCGACCATCCACCCATAGCAGCCGCGCACCGTCCAATTCCATGGCTCCATCTCCACGGTAGGGCGGTTGTCACCAAGGGGGCGCCACTTAAAAGCCCTCGTATTGATTTACGGATGGATCATTTGGCGATGCGCTGCCGCGTTGGCAAAAGGTGTAGAGCCACAGTTTAACAACAACTCAACGCGTTTGTCAAAACAACACTCCGCGTGTGCGGTCTTAAAAGGAAAAAACAAATCTATTATAAAAGCCCGGCGTTCCGTTTGTCCGTCAACTAAATTACAAGAGAGCCTTCGGAAGGCCTGAATCAAAAAGTTATAGAAAGTGGACCAACCCGCCCAGATACGGCGAGGCATTTATGCCTACACGCCCTCCATACAATAGAGTTCAGATTTATTTCGTAAGCAGGAGCTAGATTAAGACAGCCGTAGAGCCACAGAAATTCAAGTAAATATAATAGGCAACATTGCGGGCATCAGGAAACAGTTTATGATTTACTTGCCATCAGGCTCCAATGCTATAACAAGTCCAGCCTCCAACCATCCTCCACTCCGCCTCTCCGCCCCCCTCTGCGTGTGCCATGAAGAAGGGCTGTTACTCACAAATGTGTTGAATTAATTTTAGTTCCCCCCCCCACGCCCATAATTGTTATGCCGCCCGTCGTTTTTCTCTTGTCACTTCGCACCGTGCGTGCACCCGTATTAGATTTGTTTGACCCGACCCCGATGCGCTCTCGCTGTGGTCGCGGTGAAGTAAATAATAATCATAATCATCATCATCAGCGGCCTTGCTCTATCTACTGCTGGATGAAGGCCTCCTGCAGCGCGACAATCCCGTTATGATCTCTGACCCCCACCCCCAATTCCACGAATAGAAAATTTGGCCTCTCTGCTTGGCAGCTGAACCATAAACAAGAATAACAACAAAACGACAACCAAACAACAACAAAGCCATAAGCAACAACAAAAACAGCACGCGACACAGCGCGGGATGAACACACAAACAACTTAAAAAGCTCCGTGATGGCTAGGAGATGTTAACTATCTCGCCTGGTACACAGGAGGTCGGGGTGTGTTCCCGACCCTGAGGCTTGCTGTATATTTGTAGTTTGCGTGTCTCTCATCATCACGGTGGCTCGGAGATGTTAACTGCCTCGCCTGGTGTGCAGGAGGTCGGGGTTCCATCTCGACCCTGACGCCTGCTGCTGTATATTTAAAGTCTGCGTGTCTCTCTCTCATCATCATCACGGTGGCTAGATGTTAACTGCCTCGCCTGGTGTGCAGGAGGTCGTGGGTTCCATCTCGACCCTGACGCCTGCTGCTGTATATTTAAAGTCTGCGTGTCTCTCTCTCATCATCATCACGGTGGCTAGGAGATGTTAACTGCCTCGCCTGGTGTGCAGGAGGTCGGAGGTTCCATCTCGACCCTGACGCCTGCTGCTGTATATTTAAAGTCTGCGTGTCTCTCTCTCCCGTGGCCGCGTGGATTTTTTTTTCTCCGGATCCTCCGGTTTTTCCCCTCCACTTTTATAAACGTGCATTGAGATTAGTTAAGATTATTTTGATGCTATAAATGTCCAAATGATGGGCCACTTTGTGGTCAAAGTTGCTTCTGAAAAATAAGTTAATACCTCAGTGGGCTTTGCCTGGTAGGATGGGATGGTTTAGTTTTGTATTTGTTTCTATGTTTGCGCAATTTGTTTACCTTTCTTGTACTTTGCACGACTATCTTGTTTTTNGTACTGTTTATTGTTGTAACGTTCTTACCCGAGGCCCTGAACGGACATCCGTGAAAAAGAGCATCATAGCTCATCGGATTCCTCCAGTGTACATAAACATGCTGATTCTGAGATCGATGTAAGATAATCCATCGCTGTTACTGCTGCTAAATCCTGGACAGCTCGCAGCAGCCCCAAGCGTACAACAACGGACGGTATTCCTGTGCAGTCTTCCCCATCCACGCGACTTGCTTGGATTCATAAGATTTTGACGAGCCCGGGGGCAGACCCAACGGACGACTTTGTATCGTAGACCGGAGCAACGTACGACCGCAAGGACGGACGGACGGACGGACGCGCACACCTGGAAGGACGCGCGAGACCAAAAAGTACGGAGCGTTCTCCTGCAACGCGGCAGTTGCTGCGTTCCCTGAAGAACACCTCATTGTGGAAAAACCGCGCGATAATAATCAATTTATCTGTACAAAACGAAGCGGTGGTAAGGCACAGTCTGCGTTAATTCGCGAGATGCGTACTCGGGCCGAGCGAAGACCGAGGCGACGTGCGTGCGGGTAGCATCTAGAAGCATCCAGCAGCATCCCGCCGCCTCGTACGACGACGACGCTACGCGGGGGCCGGTGTGCACGACCCGCGCATTCCGACTGGCCGCGCGACTTAGTTCCGTTCGCTCGATCGCGTTGCATTCATCCGATTCGCATCCGCGTCATAAAAAAGATACATTCATCGCGTCACGTGCCCCCCCCCCCAATTCACGTTAGGAAAACTCCGCGCTACATATGGGAGAACAGACTGTGCTGAAACGACGGCCGCACGGATTGGGCTCGGAGGCCGCCCTCGCACCCGAATGCGGAGACAAAGTCCACGTTCAGACGCTGCTGCGCTTGCTCGGGGGTTCAGAGTTCGCAAGCGCTGTCCCTCCCGGTTTAACGGCAACGTGCGGTGACGTTGGCACAGGGCACGGAGCGCCACGGTGCAACGCCAGGGGCACGTTTGGCACGGCGCTGGCGCACGACGACCCAGTGGGGTAGCGTGCACAAAACTAAACTAGAAACTATTTTTATTTTTAACCAGATAAAGGCCCACTGAGCTATGTGGCTCTTTTACAGAATCGACCAGACCACAAATGACAACGCAACGAAGTGGGCTTATCATTTGAAGCAGCAGCCAAATGCTCCAAACGCGTGACGTCGATTCTAAATGTTGGGGGGAAAACCGGAGGACCCGGAGAAAAATCCACGCGGCCACGTGGAGAGACACCAACTCCAAATATACAGCAGGTGTCACGGTCAGGATCGAACTCACGACCTCCTGTACACCAGGCGAGGTAGTTGACATCTCACCACCGGGACGCCCTACAAGCATGCTGGGTGGGCTGTGTCCCATGAGAAGCGAGCGCTTATTAAGCACCGAATGAAGGCGTGGCGAGCATTGCAAAAGCACTCTAACCACGTTATGCCTAATGTTGTTTCGCCTCAGTGGTATCATCATCGTCGTCACCGCCATCATCATCACTTTTAATAGCGTCACTGACATCACAAACATTACCCGTATCCCTGCCATCATCGCCATCATCGCCATCATCACTTGTATCATCATCATCGTCGTCGTCTTCGTCGCACAATACCAACAAGCTCCTCCGTCGTGTACTTAAATAGCATCTGGATGTGATCACATCTCACGACGCTGCAAATAAACGGCGAGGCGTTTTTTGCTCATGGAGAGAGGCAGTCAGCTGTGGGCACAGAAAAATATTGTGGAAGGCCTTGAGCCTGGACTTGAACAACGAGTCGGCAGCATGGACGACTGAGGGAAGTGAGTTCCAGACAGCAGAGGAGAATGAGCGAACACCCGCTGAGTCAAAGACGACCGGTGGCTTCAACAGGAAGCCTTGGCCGCAGGAGCGGAGAGCAGAGTGAGATGAGAAGGAGAGAAAAGGAGAGTGCGTGGAGTGGAGTGAGATGAGAGGGGAGAGGCAGGAGAGTGCGTGGAGGAGAGTGGAGTGAGATGAGAGGGAGAGGTAGGAGAGTGCGTGGAGGGGAGTAGAGTGAGATGAGAGGGGAGAGGTAGGAGAGTGCGTGGAGAGGAGTAGAGTGAGATGAGAGGGAGAGGTAGGGAGTGCGTGGAGGGGAGTAGAGTGAGATGAGAGGTATGAGAGTGCGTGGAGGGGAGTAGAGTGAGATGAGAGGGAGAGGCATGAGAGTGCATGGAGGGGAGTAGAGTGAGCTGCTAATTCCGTTACAGCAAAATTAACGCTGCCCTGGAAAGAAGTGGCACAGGAGCAGCAGCAGCAGCAGGAGCAGAGGGGAAGAAGGGGGGCGAACTAAACCCTCCCTCGCTCTCTCGCTCGCTCCCCGCAACGAACAAGGCGCCGCTTTTTCCCCAACGCGTGGCAGACTCCGCCAAGGCGCAGCAGCCATCACGCTGCCGCGGCCAGGAAGCGTTGGGACATGCACGGTGGCCAGGGTGGCTGGCGGGGGGGGGGAGGGCGGAGGTGGCGTTCGTTTCCCCATCACACTTCTTCTCCAAGAGAAAATTCTGGGCGCACAAGCGGACCGCTCGGTGAAAGCGCCGAACGCGCTCCGCCGCAGCTAATTATCACAACACCGTTGCCGAGCGCGCCCCCCCCCCCCCCAGCTCCCCCCCCCCCCCCACCAAGTCTCGAAACGTCGAGCGGTCAGCGGGCAAAGAGCGCCGTCCAAAAGTTGTAGCGGATCGCGTTTCGCGAATTGAGCACAAGGTTGTTGTGTTGCTAGGCTTGGGGTGGGGTGGGGGAAGAGACGATGATCAGAATCATCCTGGAGAAATCTTGATGGCGGTGATGATGATGATGGTGGTGTGAGGAGGGAATTACAAAGTAGAGCAGAGCGAGGGGAAGACGGGGAAAAGAGAAGTGTTGTGACCTGCAGTGTGGTGAGCGGGCAGGCGGGCGGGCGGGCGGGCGGGAGGATGGGTGGGCGAATGGGTGGGTGAGTGGTTAGGCGAGTGACTGAGCGAGTGTGTTGTTATGACCTGCAGTGTGGTGAGCAGGTGGGTGAGTGGTTAGGTGAGTGACTGAGCGTGTGTGTTGTTATGACCTGCAGTGTGGTGAGCAGGTGGGTGAGTGGTTAGGTGAGTGACTGAGCGTGTGTGTTGTTGTGATCTCCAGTGTGGTGAGCGGGTGGGTGAGTGGTTAGGTGAGTGACTGAGCGAGTGTGTTGTTGTGATCTCCAGTGTGGTGAGCGGGTGGGTGAGTGGTTAGGTGAGTGACTGAGCGTGTGTGTTGTTGTGATCTCCAGTGTGGTGAGCGGGTGGGTGAGTGGTTAGGTGAGTGACTGAGCGAGTGTGTTGTTGTGATCTCCAGTGTGGTGAGCGGGTGGGTGAGTGGTTAGGTGAGTGACTGAGCGAGTGTGTTGTTGTGATCTCCAGTGTGGTGAGCGGGTGGGTGAGTGGTTAGGTGAGTGACTGAGCGTGTGTGTTGTTGTGATCTCCAGTGTGGTGAGCGGGTGGGTGAGTGGTTAGGTGAGTGACTGAGCGAGTGTGTTGTTGTGATCTCCAGTGTGGTGAGCGGGTGGGTGAGTGGTTAGGTGAGTGACTGAGCGTGTGTGTTGTTGTGATCTCCAGTGTGGTGAGCGGGTGGGTGAGTGGTTAGGTGAGTGACTGAGCGTGTGTGTTGTTGTGATCTCCAGTGTGGTGAGCGGGTGGGTGAGTGGTTAGGTGAGTGACTGAGCGAGTGTGTTGTTGTGATCTCCAGTGTGGTGAGCGGGTGGGTGAGTGGTTAGGTGAGTGACTGAGCGTGTGTGTTGTTGTGATCTCCAGTGTGGTGAGCGGGTGGGTGAGTGGTTAGGTGAGTGACTGAGCGAGTGTGTTGTTGTGATCTCCAGTGTGGTGAGCGGGTGGGTGAGTGGTTAGGTGAGTGACTGAGCGTGTGTGTTGTTGTGATCTCCAGTGTGGTGAGCGGGCGAGTGGGTGGGTGAGTGGTTGGGTGAGTGACTGAGCGTGTGTGTTGTTGTGATCTCCAGTGTGGTGAGCGGGTGGGTGGGTGAGGGAGTGGTTAGGTGAGTGACAGAGCGTGTGTTGTTGTGACCTCCAGTGTGGTGAGCGGGTGGGTGGGTGAGTGGTTAGGTGAGTGATGGAGCGTGTGTGTTGTTGTGACCTGCAGTGTGGTGAGCGGGCGAGTGGGTGGGTGAGTGGTTAGGTGATTGACTGAGTGAGTGTGTTGTTGTGACCTGCAGTGTGGTGAGTGTATGGGTAGGTGAGTGGTTAGGTGAGTGGCTGAGCGAGTGTGTTGTTGTGACCTGCAGTGTGTTTGGCTGGACACAGTGGTGGTGTATGAGACGGAATTACTCCTCAACATGGGCGGGCGGGTGCATTTTTGCCCATCCACTCCGTGTGGGTTCTGAGGTTTTTTGTTATTATTTTACCCATACGTCGCCATGCTAGTCAGTAACAGGATGGCGAAAGTAGGGAGCAAAGATGTCAGAGCATAGAAGTGCAGTACAACCTTGGAACGTACTGCACTGCCCTCTGGTGTCCACCACGCGATCCTTGCAAATCTATAGCCTATAACACCAGGTTGCACTAAAACAAAGACGAATAAGCACGCATGTGCATGGATTCCCAAACGCTTTCCACGACGCAACTTTTTCTTTAAATCAGCAATAAAAACGTCGCGTTCCAAGCCACGCAACGAGATTGTGTTTTTTTTTCTTTCTATTATCGCCGAGTTCTGGCCAACTCTTTGATCAATGTGTCCGGTTTGCTCTCGAGTAAGTCTCTAAGAGCAAACGCAACTTCACACGAGGGGTTTCGTTCGTATTGGGATCACCATGTTCCGGTCATCACGGCCCAGCGCCCTTCGTGAAATACACTTGACGGATGGATCGACAGACAGACCGGTGGACGGACAGACGGGCAGACATTAAGATGGACAGAGAGCTGAACGGACAGACGGACGGTCAAACCAACAGAGAGACAGACAGACTGGCCGAAGAACAGGCGTGGAGATGGACAGAGAGATGAACGGACAGATGGATGGACGGTCAAACCAACAGAGAGACAGACAGACTGGCCGACGGACAGGCGTGGAGATGGACAGAGAGATGAACGGACAGACGGACGGTCAAACCAACAGAGAGACAGACAGACTGGCAGACGGACAGGCGTGGAGATGGACAGAGAGATGAACGGACAGATGGATGGACGGTCAAACCAACAGAGAGACAGACAGACTGGCCGACGGACAGGCGTGGAGATGGACAGAGAGATGAACGGACAGACGGATGGACGGTCAAACCAACAGAGAGACAGACAGACTGGCCGACGGACAGGCGTGGAGATGGACAGAGAGATGAACGGACAGATGGATGGACGGTCAAACCAACAGAGAGACAGACAGACTGGCCGAAGGACAGGCGTGGAGATGGACAGAGAGATGAACGGACAGACGGATGGACGGTCAAACCAACAGAGAGACAGACAGACTGGCCGACGGACAGGCGTGGAGATGGACAGAGAGATGAACGGACAGATGGATGGACGGTCAAACCAAGAGCGAGACAGACCGACAGACGAGGCAGACACAGCGACAGAGCGACAGACTCAAGGCGGACAAGAAGAGTGACTGCGACGGAGCGACAAGCGGGCGGGCAGACAGATCACTAACGGAGCAATTCACGATTTCAAGCTTAGAGAGAGTGTGGGGGGGGGGGAGACATGGAGAGTTGGGATGAAGTTGGGAGTGTGAGATGCGGCGGCAAGGGGGGGCGGGGAAGAGTTTGGTCGGGAGGAGGAGGAGGGGNTCAGGACGGGTGATGAGAGCGATCAGTTGGTGGTAAGAGAGAGAATGCTGAAATGGGGTTTCAGCTGCTGAAATCTTTGCCGGGACGCGATATCTAAGCCAGACGGAGACGGCAGGAAGCATATGGGCTTTGGCGATAGTACACGCGCGCTCGTGTGTGCGTGCGCGCGTGTGCGTGCGCGTGCAGTTGGCACACTCGCACGGGAGACAAAGGGCCCCTTGTTTGAAGCCGCTCGCGTTTCTGACGCGGCGCAGCTCCTCGCCGCTGTTGCTGGTTAGCGAGCGCCTATTAGCGCCCATCACCGCGCGTGGTGGTGACGGCCGTGCTGGTGCTGGTGATGCACCCAGTGTTTTGTCGGTGGATGGGTGGGCTTGTTGAGGGGAGGAGGGGGGGGAGGGAGTAAGGAGGGAGTTGGCGGATCGTGCAGAGATCGCTGCGTGCGATAGACCGGCAGCGGGGAGTGGTGGCGCAGAGGTTAGCGCACTTGCGCTCGGACCGACATCCAGCGGCCTGTGTTTGACTCCCAGCCAAGGCTAACATCGGTGGAGAGCGAGAACCCAAACAGTCCGGGGCCTGTCCCCTCCGCCAGGCCGGCTCAGCATTAGACGAGTACTGTGCCTAGTATGGTGTGTGCAAAGCATCGGCACTGGGGAGACAAAGGCGGTCTGGCAAGGGGTCTGGCCACAGCGCCGTACCAACCTGTATCGGTGCTCGCGCACGACGCTTGCCAATGGTTCGCCTCGGCTACACGGGGGCCGTTGTCGATAGAGGGGGGGGGGCGGGTTAATCAATGAAGGCCGATGGCAGTGTGGGTAGTACAGCAAGTAGGCTGCTGGCACATGGAAGGGCGATTGCCCTAAACGTCGCCCATTCCGCCGGTATTTTTTTTCCACTTCTTCCTTTTATCGCCACAGCGTTGGCAACAAATGTATTGAGTTTCGCGCGAAGCAGGTTGCATGTTCGACGTGTCTGCGTGTGGGCACCACGGAACGAACACGCTACCCGGCTTCTCGTGGCGTTCGTTAGCCAGGCAGCGCAGGTAGGTCAGTGGGTAGGTGGTAGGTAGACATGCAAGTTGGGTCGGTGGGTAGGTGGACAGCGTGGGTCAATTGATAGATAGTTTTGGTAGTCTCTCAATACATTAGTTTGTATGGAGGTAGGCAAGACAGTTGGCATGGGGATGGTTAGGAAGGTAGTTAAGTAGTTGCACGTGAAACTTGCCAGCCAGCTTTGTGTTCAGCTAGGCAAGCAAGTCAGTCGGCAGATCTGTAAGCAGGCAGCAGGTCAGTAGGTGGCCAGGTAAGGTAGGTAGGTGGNTGGGTATGTTGCAGGTAGGAGGGTGGATGGGTAGTTGAGTGTCTAGTTCCGTCCTCAATGGCTAGGCCTGTCTTAGTCACACCAACGTCGTGGACTGGCGGGTGGGTAGGTTAGTGGGTGGGAATGTGAGTGTGTCGGTGGGTGGATGGGTCGGTGGGTAGGTAGGTGGGCGGGTAGCTAAGCAGGCAGGCAGGTATGCAGGTCGTTGGGGGGCTGTAAATCAGAGAAGAGCCCGCAAGGTGAAAGCGCGCACACGCGGGGTGAGATGTGCAAGCCGGGCGGGCAGGATACGCGTGTGCGCTGGAGATAACGCTGCAACGGCGGGCAGCAGAGGCACATTCCACGGAGCGTGCACGCTCACAAACAAGAAGCGAGCGAAAAGCGCAATCCCTGCAGCGACACGCAGCGCAGGGAGCTGCAAACGCAACTGAGCGTTTCTGCGATCGGTCACTGTGCGAGATCGTGAGAGTGAGTGTGCGAGAGAGTGAGCGTGTGAGAGAGTGAGCGTGTGAGTGTGAGAGAGTGAGCGTGTGAGAGTGAGCGTGAGAGAGTGAGCATGTGAGAGAGTGCGAGAGAGTGAGCATTGAGAGAGTGAGTGAGCGAGAGAGTGAGCGTGAGTGTGCGAGAAATTGAGCGTGTAAGAGGGTGAGCGTGAGAGAGTGTGCGAGAGTGAGCGTGTGAGAGGGTGAGCGTGTGAGAGAGTGAGCGTGAGAGCGTGAGCGTGAGAGAGTGAGCGTGAGAGAGTGTGCGAGAGTGAGCGTGTGAGAGAGTGAGCGTGTGAGAGGGTGAGCGTGTGAGAGTGAGCGTGAGAGAGTGAGCGTGAGAGAGTGAGCGAGAGAGTGAGCATGTGAGAGAGTGAGCGTGTGAGAGAATGAGTGTGCGAGAGTGAGCGTGAGAGAGTGAGAGAGAGTGAGCGTGTGAGAGTGAGCGAGAGAGTGAGCGTGAGAGTGAGAGAGTGAGCGTGAGTGAGCGTGCGAGAGAGTGAGCGTGTGAGAGAGTGAGGTGTGAGAGAGTGAGCTGTGAGGGTGTGCGAGAGAGTGAGCGTGTGAGAGATTGAGGGTGTAAGAGATTGAGCGTGTGAGTGTGTGAGAGAGTGAACGTGTGAGAGTGAGCGTGTGAGAGTGTGCGAGAGAGTGAGCATGTGAGAGTGTGAGAGAGTGAGTGTGCGAGAGTGATCGTGTGAGAGATTGAGCGTGAGAGAGTGAGCGTGTGAGGGTGTGCGAGAGAGTGAGCGTGCGAGAGTGAGAGAGTGAGCGTGCGAGAGAGTGAGCGTGCGAGAGAGTGAGCATGTGAGAGTGTGCGAGAGAGTGAGAATGAGTGGGCGAGAGAGTGATCGTGTGAGATTGAGCGTGAGAGAGTGAGCGCTAGAGAGTGTAAGCGTTTGAAAATGAGCGACGAGATAGATTCAGCGTGAGAGAGAGAGTAAGCGCGTGAGAGCGTGTTTGTGTGAATGTGCGCAAGTGAGTGCGAGCGTGCACTTTGACCTCCTGCCGGAGAGCTTCCCACACGTCACTCTCCTCAAAGCACCTAGCCTGGCACAAGCCCTGTGGTGATGTCACCGCCATTAAGAGGCAGCTATTTGTTATTGTGCGAGTGTGAATGAGCGTGCGTCAGTGTGTGACTTGCCTTAATAGGTGCTCGCTAACAGCACGTGCCCCTTACATTAATTTACTTCCTTAGAACTGCTTTTTGTGTTTAGTTCGTGGTCCTTCCCGCACACCTCCGAACAGCACGGTTCACCACGTGCGGTGCGAAAGAGACTCAACGTACACGCGTGCGTACATGCGTGCGTGCTCTGCAATGCACCACGCGGGATCTGTGCCGTCTTACATCTCCACACCTGCAATGGGCAATCGGCAACACGCAAAGCTAAGCCGGCAGTGGAAACGCCGCGTTCCCACCGCCGGCATCCGAATCGACGGCTGTCAGAACAACAACCGCCGCCGTTGACGTCTTCACCCCCCCCCCCCAAAAAAAAGAAGCGGTTCGTACTTTATGGCGGCCCGTCAAGACGATGGGTCAAGTCAAGCAAGCCCTGGCCAGGATTTGAACTTATGACCTTCCTCTTTGTGAGCCGGGGGGGCGCACTAACCACATGGCCACCTGACCGGATAGCGAGCGAGCGAGCGAGCAATCGAGCGGGGTGAAGTGAGCGCAAGCGCGCGTGGAGCGGTGGAGCGGTGGAGCGGTGGAGCAGTAAGCGCTCCCAACCCGGAGGCCGGAGTTCGATTCCCGCTCACAGCCAACATCGGTGGCGAATGTCTGAACCGGACCTGGGCCTAGCCTAGGTCGACTCGGCCTAAAAATGAGTACTGGTGCGGTGTGTCAACATCGCCACCGGGAGACAAAGGCGGCCGGGCGTGGTGCTGGCCACCCACCCTTCTCGTGTGCCGTGCCGGCCTTCACAGGAGCTCGCTAACAGCACTTGCTCAGTTTGCTCAAGGCTACACGGGAGATCTTTGTCTGTGTTGTGTATCTAGCGCACTGTACTACGAACCCGGTGACCTGAGTTCCAATCCCACTGACAGCCAACATCGGTGACAAATATCCGACTCGGCCTCAAATAACTAGCTGTTGTGACGTGTAAACATCGCCACTGGGGAGACAAAGGTGGCGGGAGTGATGCTAGCCATACCACCCCTCAGTGCTACTCGCTTACAGCACTTTCCCCAGGAGCCTGTTGAAGGCTACACGGAGGATCTTTGTCTTTAAGTCTGCAAAGCCATGTTTGCCAGCGTGCGTGCGTGTGCGTGCGTGTGTCGGAGGATTCCCAATGGGGTGGAACACACCTGCGTACAATCGTGAAAGTGCCAAACAGTGTCAGAATTAACGAACAAAACGGGTGCGCACGCATGACGGTGCGTGTGTGCGCGAGCGAGTGTGTGAGCGAGTGTGTGTGTGTGTTTGAGAGAGTGTGTACACACGTGTGTGTGTGAGCGAGTGTGTGTGTGTTTGAGAAGTGTGTACACACGTGTGTGTGTGTGTGTGAGCGAGTGTGTGTGTGCGCGAAGGAGTGTGTACACACGAGTGTGTGTGTGAGCGAGTGTGTGTGTTTGAGAAGTGTGTACACACGTGTGTGTGTGTGCGAGTGTGTGTGTGTGAGGAGTGTGTACACACGTGTGTGTGAGCAAGTGTGTGAGCGAGCATGTGCACGTGTGTGTGTGTGTGAGCGAGTGTGTGTGAGCGAGTGTGTACACACGTGTGTGTGTGTGTGAGAGCGAGTGTGTGAGCGAGCATGTGCACGTGTGTGTTTGCGAGCGAGTGTGTGTGTGCGCGAGCGAGTGTGTACACACGAGTGTGTGTGTGCGCGAGTGTGTACACACGAGTGTGTGTGAGCGAGTGTGTGAGCGAGCATGTGCACGTGTGTGTGTGTGTNAGCGAGTGTGTACACACGTGTGTGTGTGTGAGCAAGTGTGTGAGCGAGCATGTGCACGTGTGTGAGCGAGCATGTGCACGTGTGTGTGTGCGCGAGCCGCGCGCATGAGTGCGCCTTGCCCCATTCTCATCCCATATCCTCTCCCCCAAGCCCACGACCTCACTTCAGCCAGGGCACCGTAACGCCAGCAACAAGACGGGGGGGGGGGTGGGGGGCAATTAAAAATCTGCGGAAGCTCCACTGCCCGCCCGCCAGCCCGTCGACCAACCATCGCCGCTACAAACCCCAACCACAGCCTGGGGCGCAACTCCAACACGGAGCCCATCTCAGCATCACCGTCTCATCACCGTCATCACCAACAACAACAACCGTTCGTCACCACGGCGCATGTGCCAGGCTAGGTGCACGTTGAGGCCACGTGGAGTGTCGAACGCCCGCCGGCAGGAGGTCACGGTGCAGACGCATGAGGTCACGGGGCAGTCCCACGTGCCACGGTTCGACTGACTGAGACGACGTCTGGCCGACGCACCACCTGTGTCCCCCCTACCGTGCCAACTTCACAACCATCACCGCCACCACCACCGCCACCCACCTCGACGTCAACCGTAGGGGGCTACCCGCCACGGCAGGATTGCCCGGCGGTCGTGCCGCTGCGCTCCTCTCTCTCTCTCCGACGTGGCCGTGCCCGCGCGCCGTTCACAAAGTGGATGCAGACGCTTCCCCATTCCCCCCCCCCGCACACACACACACCTCCACCGTCCAATCCGTTCGCTTAGAACAGAAGTTCCCACAAGCGCGCACGTGGGGGGTGGGGGGGGGGTTGGCGAAACGTCGAACACCGTGTCGACCCAAGAATCGACACCGGCGAGATGGTTTTAGTGAAGGGTGGGGGTGAGTGGGGGGGGGTCAGGACGGAGCGGATTTTTGCGGGCAAGAGGGGAAGGATGGAGTGGGTGGGGGAAGGGTGGAGGGAGGTGAGGAGGTGGTGGATGGGGTGGTGGGGTGGATGGGTGGTGGGTGGTGGTGGTGGAGGGGGTGGTGGTGGAGGGGTGGTGGGGGGNTGGTGGGGGGTGGGTGATGGGTGGAGGGGTGGTGGGTGGAGGGTGGTGGTGGAGGGTGGTGAGGGGTGTGGGGGTGGTGGGGGGTGGGTGGTTGGTGGGGTGGGTGTGGGTGGGGTGGGTGTGGTGGGTGGGTGGGGTGGGTGGTGGGTGGGGTGGTGGTGGGTGGGTGGTGGGTGGTTGGTGGGTGGGTGGTGGGTGGTGGTGGGTGGTGGGTGGTGGTGGGTGGTGGTGGTGGGTGGGTGGGTGGGAGAGGCTTCCAAGGATTTCTAAACGGACTTGGGGTGCACTGTGGCTCTGGGACAGGCAGAGATGAGGGGGACAGCTGGAGCAGGAAATGGGAGAGAGAGAGAGAGGAGAGGCAGGCACACGCGGCATGCGGGCAGCAGGAGAAGGACGCGCGGAGTCTTTAAACTCACGCGCGCACAAAGAGCCCGACATAGACTCCTCCACTCCGAGCGCACGCGTGCACGGCTAACCCTTGCCTCCGATCCACTGCTACATGCAGGGCCTGCCTCTTCCCATGATGATCCGGGAAATGGAGGGCGGTGGTAAATATTCTGGTGGAGTCAGGTCAAACAACCACCCCCGTGAACGACACAGTGATGGGGGTGGTGGGGGGAGAGGCTTTTCGACCAGCAGCGGATTTCACAAAGAGGCGTACATCACGAAGCAAGCTACTGCTTCGTCAGGCTTTGCTTGCTGATGAGACCCCACCCCCCCAGCAGACAAAAAACACGCCCAGAGTTCTTTGCGTGCGGCTCAAGCCCGTAAGTGTAAGTGGAAAATAAGTGTCCCGTTGGCGAAGACGCATTGTGACGTCTCCGTACGAACTCGCGAGATGCAGAGGGCCGGTTTTATTTATTGCACTCCACCGCCAACGCCTCAACCAACCCCCCCCCCCCTAACACTCTCAGGAAGAACTCAGATCGCGACTCGCTAACTCCATCTGTGTGTGACCGCCAACCCCTCAACCCCCTTCCCACCATCTCGCATCCCGAGCGTGAGCATCATCGCAACAACCCCCCCCCCCTAACGCTCTCAAGAAAAACTCAGATCGCTACTCGCTAACTCCATCTGTGTGTGACCCGCCAACCCCTCAACCCCCCC
This sequence comes from Lethenteron camtschaticum, assembly GCA_018977245.1. Lineage (NCBI taxonomy): Eukaryota > Metazoa > Chordata > Hyperoartia > Petromyzontiformes > Petromyzontidae > Lethenteron > Lethenteron camtschaticum. Next base: position 6,519,428 of record MU249602.1, on the reverse strand, counting down.
CCCCCACCATCTCGCATCCCGAGCGTGTGCATCATCGCCACAGCCATCGCCATCCTGATCGCCACCCCTGACGCCACCGCTGCTGCCACCACCACCACAACCGGTTTCGGATTTAGAACGCGCAAGCGTGCGCACGTGATCCGGGCTGTGGTCGCNGATTTTGTGTCTTATCGACCCCGAAAGGGGGCAAAGAAATGCAAAACTTAACCCAGTCGGAGCTGGGCAAAGCAGTGCCAATGTTAGCGGGGACTGGGTGAGGTTTGGCGAAGGGTGAGGGATTAGAGTTTATGGGTCTGTGTGTGAATCTATGGGTCTGTGGGTGAGTCTATTAGTCTATGGGTCTGTGTGCGAGTCTATGGGTCTGTGTGTGAGTCTCTGGGTCTGTGGGTGAGTCTATGGGTCTGTGTGCGAGTCTGTGGGTCTGTGGGTGAGTCTATGGGTCTGTGGGTCTGTGTGTGAGTCTATGGGTCTGTGTACGAGTCTATGGGCCTGTGTGCCAGTCTATGGGTCTGTGTGAGAGTCTATGGGTCTGTGTGAGAGTCTATGGGTCTGTGTGCGAGTCAATGGGTCTGTGTGCGAGTCAATGGGTCTGTGTGCGAGTCTATGGGTCTGTGTGCGAGTCTATGGGTCTGTGTGCGAGTCTATGGGTCTGTGTGCGAGTCTATGGGTCTGTGTGCCAGTCTATGGGTCTGTGTGAGAGTCTATGGGTCTGTGTGTGAGTCTATGGGTCTGTGTGCGAGTCTATGGGCCTGTGTGCGAGTCTATGGGCCTGTGTGCGAGTCTATGGGTCTGTGTGAGAGTCTATGGGTCTGCGCGCGAGTCTATGAGTCTGTGTGCGAGTTTATGGGTCTGTGTGAGAGTCTATGGGTCTGTGTGCGAGTCTATGGGTCTGTGTGCCAGTCTATGGGTCTGTGTGAGAGTCTATGGGTCTGTGGGTCTGTGTTTGAGTCTATGGGTCTGTGTGTGAGTCTATGGGTGAGTCTACTAGTCTATGGGTCTGTGTGCCAGTCTATGGGTCTGTGTGTGAGTCTATGGGTCTGTGTGTGATTCTATGGGTCTGTGTGGCAGTCTATGGGTCTGTGCGCGAGTCTATGGGTCTGTGTGCGAGTCTGTGGGTCTGTGTGCGAGTCTATGGGTCTGTGTGCGTGAGTCTATGGGTTTGTGTGTGAGTCTATGGGTTTGTGTGCCAGTCTATGGGTTTGTGTGTGGGGTGGCCCTGATACAAAAGTGGATTATCAAGGCTAGCAGTGTGTGTGCATCTAACCAGTGGCAGGGTTAGGGTTTTTTTGCTCAATATGATTTATAAACCTGACTTGGTGTAAAACATCGGCTTAAGGTTACACCAACAATTACGCACACACACTTCCATGCAATTCATGAGTGCGTGCGTGCGCACGCGCGCGCACACACACAAAGATCCCCCACATAGCCTTAACAGACTGTTGGGACAAGTGCTGTTAGCGAGCAGCAGCACCTATGAATATCGACAAGGTGACACATGGTGGGTAGTGTGGCCATCACCACTCCAAGCCGCCTCAGTTGTTGATGTTTAAACATTGCACCGGGTACAGTACCTATTTGAGGCCGAGTCGACCTAGGGGAGGCCCAGGGCGAGCACAGATAGCCCCCGCCACTGCTGCTGCTGCTGGTAATTATGTTGGTCATCCAGGACAAGTTGGCGAGTCCCGAGACATCTATTCAGGAGCGTCCCTGCATTGCAATGCTGCGCCAAATTCTATTTTAATTCGGCGTTTTCCCACTAATGACACTCGCACGCACACTGGCCACAGAAACTCTCACGAGGGCCACGCAAAGACCCAGGATCTTCCTTTCGCCATCCACAAACCGTTGCTTGGCGAGCGCCTATTAAGGCCGCCCGCCAACGACCGTGACAACGGGGCCCGCTCGTTCGCCGCTCGGTAACCTCGCCGCAGTGCTCGTGCCAGGCTAGGTGCACGCCGAGGGTCGAATGAGCTCGCTGGACCGAGCCACCGCACGCACGCACGGGCGCTTTGGATGTGCGGTGGTGCAAAAAACAGGAGTGTTTGGACTGCGGAAGAAAAAAAAAACCCACTAAAAATTCGCAAACTCTTCCTCTGCTCACCCCCCCCACCCAACGCCGCCCCCGTCCCCCCCGCGTCACAACTCGGAGGCAGCAGCAGCAGCAGCTTCCTGGAACAACAACAAACCAGACAATCCAGTCCAATGGCGAGTCTCAAGAGGCTCAACTTTGCAGGAGCTGACGCCGACCTTCATCGACGACGCGCACGGCCGGAGTTCACGACGGGAGGTCGAGACGCTCACCCACCCTCAGAGTTCAGAGTTCACGGCGGGAGTCGAGGCGCTCACCCACACTTAGAGTTCAGAGTTCACGGCGGGAGGTCGAGACCCACGCTCAGAGTTCACGACTGAGAGGTCAAGACGCTCACCCATGCTCAGAGTTCAGAGTTCACGACTTAGAGGTCAAGACGCTCACCCACGCTTAGAGTTCAGAGTTCACGGCGGGAGGTCGAGACCCACGCTCAGAGTTCACGACTGNGAGGTCAAGACGCTCACCCACGCTCAGAGTTCAGAGTTCACGACTAGTGGTCAAGACACTCACCCACGCTTAGAGTTCAGAGTTCACGGCGGAGGTCGAGACCCACGCCCAGAGTTGAAAGTTCATGACGGAGGTCAAGACGCTCACCCACGCTCAGAGTTGAGAGTTCACGACAGAGGTCAAGACCCTCACCCACGCTCAGAGTTGAAAGTTCACGACGGAGGTCAAGACCCACGCTCAGAGTTCAGAGTTCACGACGAGAGGTCGAGACGCTCACCCTCGCCCAGAGTTCAGAGTTCACGACGGGAGGCCGAGACCCACGCTCAGAGTTGAGAGTTCACGACGAGAGGTCGAGACGCTCACCCTCGCCCAGAGTTCAGAGTTCACGATGGGAGGCCGAGACCCACGCTCAGAGTTGAGAGTTCACGACGGGAGGTCGAGACGCTCACCCATGCTCAGAGTTCAGAGTTCACGACTAAAGGTCGAGACCCACGCCCAGAGTTGAGAGTTCACGACTCGAGGTCGAGCCACCGTACCGACACCCAGAGTTGACAGCACGCCGTGCAATTCTCTTGCCCAGCGGTTTGCGATCGGAGCGACGCGAGGTTAAAATCCTGGTCGTGGGTCGACTCCGGCCAATCATCCCTCCCGGGGCAGGTAAAATATATACCGCTTTCTTTCTGTGGGCAAGTCAACGGTGGCTTTTGCTATGGAGATACTCGCACCCACCAGAGGAATGTTGAGTTTACACCGCTGCCTCAGAGGAACAATGCCCCTACGCTCCATTTGAGCAGGAAATCAGTTCGACTTAATTCTCCGACGCGTTTTTCGGGGCGCGCCGCATGTCGCTCCGAACGATGTCCGACGTTTCGCCCGTGGCAACAGACTCCCTGCAGCTTACGTCCGTTCGCTCCTTCATTCTCTCGCTCCTAAACCTTCTCTCCCCTTCCTTCTCTCTTCCCTCTCTCCCTTCACCTCTCATCATTACCACCACCCTCTCTCATCCCCTTTGACATCTTGGCCGTCATTCCTCTCCTTCCTGCGCCGCCGCTCCTGTATGTAAATACAGTAGCCAACCGTGCTAATAGGAGGTGCGGAGGGAAAGGACAACAAGCTGAACACAACAATAAGCAGTTGTAAAGGAATGAGTTCACAATCTAAACGAAATATGTTTCAAATCTCCTCCTCTTGTCCCGCTGCTACTCATCTTGAGCTGTTCCCCCCCCCCTCTGTCCATCCCCGGCATCCCCTTCCCTCTCCCGATCATCTTGCTGCCCCACTGTTTGCTGCCCTTTTTGGGACAACTGACCCATACTCCCCCGCCCCTCCCGGTGTCCGTGCGGTGCAACACAGTGAGCACAAACGGTCGACGCGAGAGAAATTTCACGATTGCACAACGGGGGGGGGGGAGGGGGGGAAAAAATGTTAAGTTGTGAACGGAACGCGGCAGGAGAGGGAGATCGCTGTCGTAATGCGGAAGAGGAAGGGAGCCTGCGATGGATGGGACCCGCTTGTGCACGGTGGCGGAGGGTGTCGGGTTGGTGACTTTTGCAGGCTTCAGATTAGAAGGTGGTAAAGAAACAAGGGGGGGGGGGCTAAAGATGCGAATCAAAAAGAGGAGGTTGTGATGGATGGGACATCTGTGCAGGACGGGGCGGCGGGGGGGGGTTAAGAGACGAGGAAGTTTAGAATATCACGTGGGGGCAAGATCAGGGCCGTTGATGCGAGCGGGAAAGTTTCGCCGATTTGGTGACACCGCGCCGAATCTGTGGCGCTACGTCCGTACGTTTAACTTCTTTCGCACCGTACGTAGCCGTCAGAGGTCACAACCGGGTACCCGATACCCGTACCCTACCCGATACCGGCTACCCATACCCGGCCGGGTACGGGTACCCGTTTGCGACCCTGGTGCGGCCGGGTACGGGTACGGGTAGGCCGTGAGTCACTGGTGAGTAACCGTTTGTCACTCATTTCGGGTAGGTACGGGTAGGGAACGGGTACCCGTACCGGCCGGGTACGGGTACGGGTACCTGTTTGCGACCCTGGTACGGGTAAGGAATCAAAACCCGTTTGTGACCTCTACCAACCGTGACAATCGAAGGTGCCATGCTTATTCGATGGGGCTTTGTTTTCCTTCTCCCTTCAAGGCCCTGATGCGTTGTTGACCAACGCGTCGAGTTTCGTCGTCGTCCAACCGTGCTGCTCGTGTGCGCCCCAGCGCCGGCGCGGTGCCGCCGATCGATTCGTTTCGCTCGGCGGCACGGGGCGAGGGAAGGGGGGGGGAAAGAGCGTTGGCAAAAAATGGTGATCGTGACAGCAAGAGACAAATTAAGTAAACCCTAGCCGATCAATGCCCTCAAGGAGAGCGATATCGCTGCTCGCCCGAGCTCAGATGCTCCGATACGCGCATTGTCTCCGTACTGTTCGCATGTTGGCGTTCTGTGGTCTGACACTGGTGAGAGTAGGTCATTAANGAAGGCTGTCTCTGGTGTAGGCCAATCAGTTTCAAAGACGATGCCATAGATTATTAGAGCGTGTTTGTTTGCACCTGCGGTTAATGCAGAACTTGATTCCTTGAAAAAGGTTTCTATTTGGTGTTTGAACATCTTAACACCTCCTGGCTTATTTCCATAAAGGGTAAAACCTATTCATAGTTTTCAAAGTGCTGTGAATTAACAGCAAGGACCAAACACCAACCATCTGAGAGTCACCGGTACACATATAATCTGCTTGCCAGCTGTAGGCATGTAAAAATAAGCGGTTAGGATCTGGGTTCGATGTTCACGGCAACAAACGAAGCATCATCGCTAACATCGTCGTCATCGTTGTTGTTGTTGCTTGCAGCAGCAGATAAAGACAAGTAAACAATCAGACGGCATTGCACCTTGCGCACGACCCTCTGCCGTGTGGCGTCTTCGTGCATACACGCGACGCTAGAGGAGAGGTAAGAATGTACACGATTGCTTTATTTATACGGCGAAGCCTCACCGAGTCCCAACAATTATTTTCAGGAGGGCCCCTGCTGCTGCTACATTGGGTGTTTTTATTTTAAGAAGTTATCAGCCAATTCATGAGTTGTGTATACAAGAGGGGAGAAACCGCGCAGCAACACTATCCTTCCCCCCCCGTATGGATGGAAACAGATGGCGATTAGTCCACTTGCTGCACCGCCTTCTCGTGGCGAGCCAGGGCACGGACGACACCTCATCGACGGCCGCCCACGGGAAAGGGGAGTTTCACAACATCATCCGTGCGCGAACCACCAACCCTCACCGCTGCCCGCACAGGACTCGGTAGCGCAGCCACGTGCACCAGCAGCGGCACCGTAGGCGCCGCTGCCCGGCTACTACTAACCAGGCTCAGACCTGCTTAGCCTCCGAGATTCATGCCGATGAAGTTGCCGTGCATTCCGCATTACTTTTTTTGTCTCGGTATGGGTGGGGGGTAAAAAATAAAACAAGGACCCATCATCGGACGCGGGAGAGTGGCCGAGAAGATTTGAGAAGTGCGAAGGGGGGGGGGGGGGGGAAACGCAGCAGAGTCTCCACGAGTGGCGAGGAACGGCAGCGGCCTCCGTGATCGACATCGATTGGCCGGGCTCCGTGGAGCAGCCAGCCACAAGTGGGTCGGCAAATCGATGCGCAGATGTCGACGTGATTATAAATTTTTTTAAACACCCACAAATTTTTTTTTTTTTAAGATTTACATTCGGGAGGTCCGTTTGGGTAGCTCGGTGGATTCGTGATGGCCGTGGTCGGAGAGACTGTAGCGGCAACGGTGGCAAATCCTGGATTCGATTCGACTCTGCAGCCAAAAACCTACGACCCAAAGACGGAAGTTGCGGGTGACGGCGAGTGACATCAGGGCTCTGCCGCCGCTTGCCCGTACTTCAGCACCGGGTTACACTGAAAGGAAAGGGGACTTGGTCCAGATACCACTCCGCCATTATCACGCTGGCCAGCCGAAACCGGGAGTCGAACTCGGGTCGCCGGCTTCCTCTCCACTAACCATCCTCCCCCTCTCACCCCAACCCTCCCACCCCGTTAGAACCACTATCATCATCAGCCGCGATCCATCCACTGCCAGATGAAGGCCTACACATGACGACGAAAAGCAGGAAACGCGCAAAAAAAATGCGTGGACTGGTTGCGAATTGTTTTGGTTCGTGTTTTGCAAACTACTGAGCTAAATACTGATCTAAATACGGAGTTAAACACGAGTTAAATTTGTTTAATGCACTTACAATTGCGTACGTATGCACACACACACACACACAACTACCCACACACACACACGTGCGTATGCACGCGCACACACAACTACCCACACACACACGTGCGTATGCACGCGCGCACACAACTACCCACACACACACAACTACCCACACACACACACGTGCGTATGCACACACACAACTACCCACACACACACACACACGTGCGTATGCACGCGCACACACAACTACCCACACACACACGTGCATATGCACACACACACAACTACCCACACACACGTGCGTATGCACGCGCACACACAACTACCCACACACACACAACTACCCACACACACAACTACCCATACACACACACACAACTACACACACACACAAGCACGCGCCCCCTCCCAGACATCCGTCCGTGTTTTCACCGGAGCTGTTGCTGGGGGCGAGAGGGGTGAAGTGCGGCATCTCATGCAGAGAAACGCCCGCTCGCCCGCTCACTCCCTCGCCCGCTCGCCAACGATCCTCCCTCACACGCTCGACGCTCACTCACTCGCCGCTCACCAACGATCCTCGCTCGCCCACACACACGCTCGCCNGCTCACTCACCCAACGATCCTCGCTCACCCGTTCATCCGCTCACTCACTCGCCCGCTCACCCAACGATCCTCGCTCACACGTTCGCCCGCTCACTCACTCGCTCATCCAACGATCCTCGCTCACATGCTCGCCCACTCACTCACTCGCCCACTCACCCAACGATCCTCACTCACACGCTCGCCCACTCACTCACTCGCCCGCTCACCCAACAATCCTCGCTCACACGCTCGATGCTCACTCACTCGCCCGCTCACCCAACGATCCTCGCTCACACGCTCACCCACTCGCCCGCTCACCCAACGATTTTCGCTCACACGTCCGCTCAACTGACAAATATCCCCGTATGGCCTTAACAGAGGCTAAGTTCTGTTGCGAGCACCTATGAAGGCCGACATGAGGGGGTGGGTGGCCGTTTACACATCGTACCAGGTGCGATGTGTAAACCTGAGTCGACCTAGGCGAGTCCCAGGGAGGCCCACGACCAGCACAGATAATCGTTGGCCGTGAGCGGAATCGAACTCAGGCCGCTGGGTTCGTAGCGCAGCGTGCGAACACAAGGACAAAGATCCCCCGTGCAGCCTTGACAGAATCGTTCGGGCAAGCGCTGTTGGCGAGCGCACAGACACAGCGGCAGGAGCCGCCAAAGAGAATCTCTCCAAAGTAATTAGACCGAGACGCACGCACGCACCACACCTTGAAGCGGCGGGGCGGACCAATGGGGCTCGCCCACGCTTGCTCCGCGCGTCTCCGGCGATTCGAGGGGGCGAGCGACGAGCGGACGGCAGCACGCGGCCGGGCGAGAGCGCACGACGGCCGCCCCCCCCCAACCCCGCGGCTCCGAGAGCCCGTCCCATCCGGGAGCATCACCGCTCCACCCCCCCCGCCAGCTTTGCGCCGCGCGCACGTAACGATACGAGTTCATGCCCGTGTGTGGTGCGCGAGCCAACGCCCCCACGACGTAGGACAGCGGCTTGCGTCCGCATTAGAGTGCGAGAGATTGAAACAAATAGTCCGAAACAAAAAAAACGCGCGAGGATGGGACCGCACAGCGGCCGTGAAGATAGCGTCACAGCGAAGATGGCTGAGCCCACACGGTTCCACGGACGTCGAAGGTCGTTTACGTTACACAAAATGCTTCCCCCCCACCCCCACCCCGTGGGCCAGAGGTCACGCGAAGGGATCTTAGCGGTAGTTCTGCGATGTCCGCTTCCGCGCGATGCTCTCCAACGCGAAGACCGCGAGAGATCCGAGCGGGGTTAACATCTCGCGACGTGACCACGGTCGGCGCGACCGGGACACAATTGGGGAGTTAGACAACAAAAAATTCCGAATAAAAATTAAACGAGAGAGAGAGAGATCGGCTGCGGCTGTGAAAGATTGGCCTGGTAACAAGACTCCTCGGATATCTTAAATAATTGAAACGCAACAAAACGTGGCGTTTGATATCCGAGGGGCTTGCGAGCCATCGGTGGATAACGAGGCAGCAGCGGCCACGATTTGAGCGAGGCACTTTCATCCAGCAGTGGACTGACCCTGGCTGATGATGATGATGTTGATACAAAAACCACAAAGCGGGTAAAAATGTGTCAAGCCCTACTCACACCGCCGCTGCTTCAAGAGACTCCACTTGGAGGGAGCTCAAGAGTAGTTGGCCTACTCTTCCACACTGACCAGACACAATTGGAAGAGACGGCATCCCACAATTTACCCCACCGCGCGTCGCCCTGCCGATCAACTGCCCGCGCGAGAAAACCCTTTCCCACGCTGCTGGGACGGACTCAAGAAAAACTTGCACCACTGTACCCCAACTGCCGCGCGGTCGAAAGAAAAATCAAGTCGAACCCGTGACCTCTGGGTTGCAGGTCCAGTGTGCTTAACCATTACACCCACGCGGCAGCATCCCTTAAAGAAAGAAATAACCCACACACACACACACGAGACAGAGGGGCGGAGGGGGTGGAAGGGGACGTTACGTTGGCCATAAAGATCGCGCTGGTAACACAAACGCTCCTTAGACATCTGTTGAGCCAGCGACTCAAATGGCTGCCTGGCGCAGGTCAGAGAGCTTGGGAGTTAATGTACAGCCAACAGGTGGGTTGCAGGGAGAGCGAGCGGCGGGCGGGCGAGGAGCGCAGGAGAGAGTGGGGGCTGGGTAGGGAGAGCGAGAGAGAGCACGCGCGTGTGCTTGCGTGGCACTTTGAGCCCGTGGCACTTGGCTGCAAGGATGCCCATCCCCATTCGAGGCCCCGTCACGCACACTCCATTCCTCCCTGCGCGTCAGCGCCTTCTTTCATTGCCGAGGTCAACTTTTAAAAAAATAATTAAATTATTCCGCTTGCTCACCCCAGGAGAGCCTGCTGAAGCTCGCAATAACAAGAACACAATTAGCGTTAAATTCATCTCCTTCAGCGGGGATCATGACGAGGAGGAGGAGGTGGTGGTGGGGGGCGAAGATTGCCATGTATATATTTCAATCGAGTAAAAATTGAGCAATTTGCGCTCCGTAATTGTTTTTCAAAACGCGGCCAATCCGGACGGCGGGGAAAACGGCGAGGCCGATGGCTCGCATCAGAGGCCCTCGAAACGCACGTCCAGATTATTTAACATTCTTTTTGCCGATGCAAAAATATCCACGTGGTAAGTCCTTCTCGTTGGGCGATATCATTTGTGATGGCCAAGGTCGCTTCTGGAAAAGGAGCTAAGACAGATCAGTGGACCTGATCTTCCATATTTTTAAAGAGATTTGTTTACCTTTGCACTCCTATCGTGTTTCGTATTGTTGTTGTAACGTTCTGACCTGCCCCTACTGGACATCTGTAAAGAAAATACCTTGATATGGCTCGTCGGATTCCTCCAGGAGAAATATTTTTTCTGAATCTGATTGCGGTGAATACCGCAACGCAGCATTAACAGGGCGCCGCTGGATTCGAACCGCAAATCTCTACAACGAGTGGGCGGCTGCGCTACCGTCGAGCCGTGCCACCTCTTCGTTACTGCATCGTGGTGATCATCATCATCATCACCGTCATCGTCGTGATGATCACGCTGTTGTTACCGTCATCAGCAACGGAATGAATTATCAGTCATCGTGGACTGCAGTGGTATCATTGTTCCAGCATCAAAACCATCAGCATGATCACCATCGTTGTCGTCATCATCATCAGATGTATTTTACTCGATATGAGCAGTGGTAGGTCGTGTCATTATTAGTAACAGCAGCATTAGTGGCATTCGTATCATCCACATGATCATCANCACTGTCATGTCGTCACTATCATCAGCAGCAGCAAATGTATTACCGACCAGCAGTAATTAGTGTGCTGCGCTACTAACTCGGCGATCCGAGTTCAATTCCCGGTCACGGCCAACGCCAGTGACAATATTTTCACTGGTCCTGGGCCTCCCTAGTTCGACTCAGTCTCAAATCAATACCTGGTGTGGTGCGTAGTAAACATCGCCACTGGGATGTGGTGCTGGCCACCCACTCCCTCTCCGTGTGCCGTGCGGCCTTCACAGGTGCTCGCTAACAGCATTGCCCCAACAGTCTGTCGAGCCTATACGGGTGATCTTTGTCTTTTGTCTTGCGAGTATAAATCCAGCCTGGTGGTGGCTCAGCGGTAGAGCGAGCGGTTCGCGATCGGAAGGTTGCAGGTTCACATCCTGGTTGGGTGGGGCGGGGTGCTGTTGACTTGGCCCATCGTCGTCATCGTCGTCATCGTCGTCATCGTCGTCGCTCCAAGGCCGAGTCGACAGTCGTCGTCCCATGGATAGACTCGCCTCCCGTCACAGCAACGTCGAATTTCCACCACCTTCTCCAACATGTGAACTGGCCAGCATTGAAGAGGAGCCAACGTTGATCTTCCGCAGCTCCCTCGGAGTGTGAGCACCCCCGCCCCTTCNGCCAGCAGTGGCCCGAGCAAGTAATTGCAGGGCCTGCGCCTCTATCTTCACCTCGCCCGCGACTGCCTCAACAAGCGCCTCAAGACCTCATCACTACCAAGGTGGTCCTGGATTTGGGGAGACGTTTAGGCCAATCCGTTTTCCGGAGCACCTGCATGCCCTGTTAAAATCGCCCAGAATGCACTTGGTGTCTCGTCAGACCTCAGCAGGCCGGAGACAAGATCGTCCTGGATCTTGGGTCCAGCCAGGTTTGCAGAGGCTGTTTGGGCAGCAGGGCCAGTGCAGATAAAACAAGAAAAACTCCATGGCTTTACTGTACTCCCATGCTCCCACGTCCGTGCTCTCTGCTGACACCAACCCATGTTGCCCAGTGTGGTGAAGTATGGTCAAAGAAGCCCCCCCCCTCCCCGACTCTGAGCAAGACTCACACAGCATGGGGAAGCTCTCATCCGGGCACTGGATGTACACATTCTTGTTAGCAGAGGAAGGAAAGTGCACGGACAAAAATCCACACATTCGCGGGGGCGGGGGGTTAGATCATACCCAACTCTGCGATGTGGGTCCTACTTGCTGTACTGTCTGCATCAATCAACAACCTCGTTGGCGCAGTGAAAAGGCACGCGACTAATGGGACTCGATTGAATCGCTATTTTATAAACCGGCGACCTATTATGACGCTGCTCCACACACAACAAAAACAAAGACAGAGCAGCCGGGCGTGGTGCTGGCCACCCACCCGTTCAGAGACACTCAAAGACAAATATCCCCCGTGTAGCCTTAACAGGCTGTTGGGGCAAGTGCTGTTAGCGACCAGCACCTATGAAGGCCGGCACGGCACACGAGGGAGTGGGTGCCAGCACCACGCCCAGCCGCCTCTGTCTCCTCAGCGGCGATGTTTACACACCGCACCAGGTACTCATTTGATGCCGAGTCGACCTAGGGAAGGCCCAAGACCGGATCAACAAACATTTGCCGGTGTTATTGGTCGTGAGCGGTAATCCAAGTCGGGTAGCGCAGTTCTGTAACCGCGACATTACCACTCCCACTACACACACACAATCCACATACACACGCGCACGCACACATGCATAACACATACACATGTGCTGCACACGTGCAATGCTCCACATTGAAATGCATGTGAACACATGCGTGTACACGCACATGCACGCACACAAAGACAAGGATTCCCGCATAGAGCCTTCAAACGGACTGTTGGGGCAAGTGCCGTTAGCGAGTAGCTAAAAGCACCAAGCGCGGCCGCCTTTGTCTCCCCAGTGGCGATGTTTCCGCACCAGGTACTCATTTGAGGCTGAGTCGACCTACGGAGGCCCAGGACCGGTTCAGATAATCGTCACTGGTGTTGGCCGTGCGTGGGAATCGAACCCGGGTCGCCAGGTTCATAGCGCAGCGCGCTAACCGCTACACACACACACACTCGCACACGCACCAATACCCGCCCTTTGCCACGAAGTGACGGTGATGTGGCCACGGGCGCCCGTGCCAGGCCAGATGCCCTCCGAGGCCACGTGAAGTGTCGAAGGCTCGCTGACAGGAGGAGGTTTCGGGACAGACCAGGTGCCATGGGTTGGCCGACTCGGATGACCGGCGGATGCACCGGCTGTACCCTCTACTGTGCCAACACACGCACACTCGCACACTCACACACTCACACAGCCCGCCACCCTCTCTCCCTTGCGGTGCCGGCCGCCCGCACAGCGGCGCACAAACCCACTTGTGTGCAGCGAGCGCGCGAGCCGACGGCCGCGGCCTCACGCACGGCACACTGGGCCTCCCTGTGACGTCACGCGGCCGCCCCCCCCCCCGCCCCGTGCGCCGTATTTATTTCGCGTTTTTTTGACGGCTGCAGGCGCCCTTGCTGCGTTGTCGCTCCCTCTCGCGCGCTCTCTACACAAACACACGGCGCGCGGTGGCGGTGGCGGGCGCGCGAGCACACGCGCGTGGTTCCCACGTACGCGCGCGGTTCCGTCCTCAATGGCTAGGCCTGTCACAGTCACCGACGTGGAGGGGGGGGGGGGTGTTTAGGCAGTGCGGCAAAGGTGTGGGATCGGTGCACGGTCGTCACCGTGGCTGGGCGACGTTGTACGGCGTCGACGTCCGTCCGTGCGGAGTTGTGCCGAGCGTTACCCGCGTGCCGAGCGGGCGTCACCCCGGGTTTGCCAAACGTCTCGCCGAGGGAATTCATGGCCAAACATCCCAAAGTGTAGTGGCAACCCCTGCCCCCCCCCCCCCCCCCCGATGATGAGCCGAGTCTCGAGACTCAGCGAGACTTTCCAAGGCAAATAAAACCAATTGGGTGGCGACGCTGCCACGCTGGCAGTGCGGTGCGCAAACAACGACAACAACAAACAAAACTCGACACGTCCTCGATCAACGCGGCGTCGTTGCCCGAAGACAGGCGACGTTTCAGGCAACGGACCTGTGTCGTGAAGGAGGGCCACTGCCCCAAACGTCACCTAGCATTTACATGTTTCCTTTTAAGGCCACGGTGTTATTGACGAATTCGACGAGGTCTGGGTAAACAAAGGACGTTATTATTGATGTTGTTATTATAGCTCCGGCCGTGTGCAGTGGTTAACGCATTGCGCTATGGTGCCGGTCACCTGAATTTGTCACCTGGCCGAGGTCAACATCAGTTGCGAGTGACGTCAGAACCTGCATATCATCTGGTGGGGATAGTGGGAAAGTGGGGATGGTGGAGATGATGGAGATGGTGGGGTTGGTGGGGATGGCGATGGTGGGGATGATGCGGTTGGTGGGATGGTGGGATGGTGGATGGTGGGNTTGGTGGGATGGTGGGGATGCTGGCGATGGTGGGAATGATGCGGTTGGTAGAGATGGTGGCGATGGTGGATGGNGGATGGTGGATGGTGGGGTTGGTGGGTCAGTGCCCAGTACCGGTTCTGATATCGCTCGCCACTGGGCCTACCCCAGGTGCAGTTGCACGGCCTGAGCGCTCGACAGCTACACCACCATCACCACCACTTCACCACCACCACCACCACCGCTTCACCACCACCACCACCACCCACCACCACCACTGCTTCACCACCACCGCTTCACCACCACCACCACCGCTTCACCACCACCACCACNACCACCACCACCACTGCTTCACCACCACCCCCCACCACTTCACCACCCCACCACCGCTTCACCACCACCACCACCGCTTCACCACCACCACCACCACTTCCACCGGCCCTTATCGGCGGCTCGCTGCTGAATCGGCGAGGAGAATAAGTGCCGTGGCAGTGGCGGCGGCGGCTGCGGCGTCGAGATGAACGATCTAAACTTAGACGTCGCCGAGCTGCCGCGAGGACCACAAGGTCACTCATCCGAGCGAAGCCACGCGGCACCCCGCCACCGCTCCTCCTCCGCCTCCTCCTCCTCCGCCTCCACAAAGCCTGCCCCGCGTGNCGTCACGGGGAGCGCCGCGTGTATGCACGCACGTATAGGCCCGCGCACGTTCGCTCGCGTACATGCACGGACGAAGGCAAAGATCCCCCCCCCCCCATGCCCGTATAGCCTTAACAGATGGCTGGGGCAAGTACTGTGAGCCAGCTCTCATGCATTCGCACAAAGATAAACCAAGACCAAGATTCCCCGTGTAGCCTGAACAGACTGTTGGGGCAAGCGCTGTTAGCGAGTAGCACCTATGAAGGCCGGAACGGTGCTACGAGGGGTGGGTGGCCAGCATCACGCCGGGCCGCCTTTGTCTCTCCGGTGGCGATGTTCACCACTGCGCCAGGTACTCATTTAAGGCTGAGTTGACCAAGAGGGTGCAAATATGCAATGCCCATTGGTCAGGAGCGGGAATCGAACTGGGGTGGCCGGTTTCTTGGCGCTAACCGTTGCGCCACCACCCCCACGGACGCTAACAATGCATCCACGAGACAAAGGCCGGCACGGCACACGAAGGGGGTGGGTGGCCAACACCACGCCCGGCCGCCTTTGTCTCCCTGGTGGCGATGTTTACAATACAAACACACACACACACACGTGTGTGTTTGCTCGGACATGAGCGCGTATACAAACGCACGTACACGCGCACGCACCTGGATGCACACATGTGCTCACGTGCGAAATCAAACCCAGGATCAGGGGAGTGGTACTGGCTAAGGAGTTTCCCACAACAGCCATTATGAACCCTGACACACACAGAGAGAGAGAGAATTCAAAGAACTCTAGAGAGACGGTAGCGTTGAGAACCCCCGTGCTGTGACATTGCCACTATGAATCACCTTCAGGGGGGAGACACACCCCGCAAACCCTCCAGCTCACACCCAGAGGGCACAACAGCGCTGATTGTACCTCCGATGTAATCGCCGCATCTCCGATCGTAGCAGCGGTATTCTTTCGCCCAAGAAAGCCTCACCGAGTCTCGACCGCGTGCCGGAGAGCCGTTTGACCACCTCTCGTTTTCAAACACGACGTACAGACGCGCGTTTGTTGAACTTCTTTCGCACCGTACGTAGCGCGACCGCGCTAATCTATGAAGAACCAGCTCCCCCTTTTTCTCAAGGAACATAAAAGCAGCCCAGCGTGCCCAACTCCAGGACTCGAACCCGGGATTATTGGCGGCGCTGGCTCCCGTGTCTCTCTCTCGCTCTCTCCGAGACGGCGAGGGTTGGAGTGGTGGCGCAGTGGTTAGCGAGTTGCGCCGCGAACCATTCCACCATATTTCGTCTTCCCGCTGACGAGTTCTGAACAGCTCCCGGAGCAACCCCTTTCCCTCTCTTTTCACCAACCCACGCTGACCGGCGTGGTGAAGTATGGTCGAGACAACCCCACTCCCCCCCCCCCCCCCCCCCCATTTCTCCACGACCGACGCATCGTGGGGGAAGCCTTCGTCCAGCGGTGGATCGACAGTGAGCCCACGAGTCACATCACCATCACCGGACGTCCGCGAAAACCACTGGCCACACCTCTGAAAAAGAGCTTCACGGCTCATCGGATTCCTCCAGTTTAAATACAGTCATTACAGAGAGAGGCAACGGGAGGAGGAGGTGAGGAGGTGAGGAGGGAGGTAGGTGAAGAAGGGAGGGAGGTGAAGAATGGAGGGAGGTGAGGAGGGAGGGAGCGAGGTGAGGAGTGAGGCAGGGAGGTAAGGAAGGGAGGGAGGTGAGGGGGAGAGAGGGAGGAAGGGAGGTAGGTGAGGAGGTAGGTGAGGGAGGTAGGGAGGATGTAGGTAGGGAGGGAGGTGGTAAGGGAGGAGGTGATGGGAGGGAGGTGAGGGAGGGAGGTAAGGGAGGGAGGTAGGTGAGGAGGGAGGTAGGTGAGGGAGGGAGGTGAGTGAGGGAGGTAGGTGAGGGAGGGAGGGTGGGAAAGAAGACAGGCAGAGGCCAAGCCGCCTATCCCTCCCGTACAGAGGCACGGCGTGCGTGTACAGTGGCGTAAGGAATGCGCAGTGTCGCTGGGATTAGAGAGACACAGGGAGGCCCGGCTGACTGCAGGGCAGAAGTGCAGCGGAGATAGTTTCGGGGGAGAGACGGACGCAGCGGCCCCGTGTGTGTGTCTGTGTGTGTGTCTGTGTGTGCGCGCGTGTTCCTAACCGATTCAAGGAAAACGCGCACGAGCACGCTTGAGCATGCGAGGGACTCCACCTGGGGTGGGGTGCTGGGGTCACGTTGGAGGGGGACGAGAGAAATGCTCCGCGGGTTGGCGTCGTCGTCGCTTAGTTTTGATCTTAGCGAGAGAAGGGCGTTTTTGGGGTTCGAGAGCTGCCCCTCCTTGGGCCTTGTGTGTCATCTCTCCTCCTTTCCGTCAATCCGATTCAGCTTCTGTGTGTGTGTGTCTCTGGTTATGTTTGTGTGTGTCCGAGTATGTTTGTGTGCGTGTGTCTCTGTGTTTGTGTGTATGTGGCGTGGTGCTGGTCACCCACCCCTTCATGTGTCGTTCTGGCCTTCATAGATGCTCGCTAACAGCACTTGCCCCAACAGTCTGTTAAGGCTATAGGCGGGATCTTTGTTTTTGTGTAAGAGCACTTGCCCCAGGTGTCTGTGTAGGCAACACGGGGTATCTTTGCCTTTGTGTAAGAGGGCATGTTTTTTTGTGTATCCGTGTGTGTGTGAGAGAATTCTGGACACAGTCCCATCAGTGAACTCCCGTGACAGACGAGGCTGTGTTGGCTGGGTCATGCAGCCCGCATGCCCAGCCACTGCACGCCTAAGCAGCTTCTGTCTTGCGGGACAGCGTGGGCTACACGGGCACGGCAGGGCGAGAGAACGATGGACCGATGCGGTACAGAAGGATGTGGGCTCAGTGGATTTGTCGACGACCGGTACCAGCGGTGTCAAGATCGGCCTCCGTGGAGGAGGCTCGCGAAGGACGCCGCTGCGGGCAGTTGGAGGCAGTCGCCCTCCAGCAACAGCGGAGGGCGGAGGAGCGACGCTCACAACAATGCCTGGCGGCTAAAACGAGAGTGGTCGAGCACAGGTGGTGTGCATTTGCCAGTCACCTCAATCGATCAACGCATGACACCTGGGGGGGTGGGGGGGTCTGTACCGTGACCTCCTGCCAGCGCGCCTTCGACATTTCACGCGACGGCCTCAAAGTGCACCTAGCCTGGCACGAGCGGCGTGGTGACGTCACCGGCAATTCACGACGAGCGGCGGTTGTTGTTGTTGCGCGTGAGTCTGCGAGCGTGTGCGCGCGTGTTAGTGTGCGCGTTAATCAGTATGTGATCGTATCAGTGCGTTTACGTGAACGTGTGTGAACCTGTGTCCTTGTCGACGTGCGCGCGGGTGTGTGCGTGTGTGTGAATCTGTGAGTGTGTCTGCGTGTGTGTGCAAATGTGTGTGCGTGCGAATCTGTGAGTGTGCGCATGTGCGTGCGTGTGTGTGAATCTGCTAGTGTGCGCAAGTGTGTGTGCGCATGAATCTACGAGTGTGTGCGCGAGTGCGTGCGTGTGAATCTGCTAGTGTGTGCGCGTGTGTGTGCGTGCAAATCTGCGAGTGTCGTGCGAGTGTGTTCATCTCCACGTGCGATTATCTGCGAGCGAGTCCGTGCGAGCGAGCGAGTCCGTGCGAGCGAACGAGTGAGGGGAGCGATTGGCTGGTGCAATGCCCCCCGCACACCGCTCACTGTGCTACGATCCATCCACCACCCCTGCCATCAACATTCCCAGCCATGATCCACATCATCGGTGGCACGTGGCGTCTCTCTCCGTCCCGCCAGACATCTCCGCCTTTGTCTCTCTCTCTCTCTACGCTGCACGTCTTCTCTTCACGTCTACGACTGCTACCTGCTCACTCTATGGGTGTCTCTCTGCGTGTCTATCTGTAATGTGCGTGTCTCTCTCTCTCTCTCTNAGTGCTTCTCTTGTGTCCGCATGCGTCTCTCCCTTCCGATCCGCCGCCCTCAACCGGTCTCGTTTGCCCTCTCAAAGTCAGTAACACCGTCCCTCTTCTACGAGAAAGAAACCTCTCCTTGCTCAGCCATCGCCTCCTCATCACTCATCTGTGCGTGCGTGTATGTGTGCGTGCGTGCGTACGCGTGTGCGTACGCGTGTGCGGGCGTGTGTGTGTCGCCACTTCACTCCAACCCTCTCCTCGCTTCTCTGCCACTCCTCTCTCTCTCGTGCTCTCTGTTTCTGAACCCTACCCACCCAACGACCTCACTCGCTGCCTCAATTGCTCGCTCGCTCACTCACGCTCACCTGCTCGCTCACTCACTCACTCACCCCTTGAACTCATCCGCTCCCTAACTCACTCACTCACCCCTTGAACTCATCCGCTCCCTCACTCACTCACTCGCTCACCCATTCAACTAACTCTCACATCCCTTTACTCACTCACCAGTAAAAGCACCCCTTTATTCACCCCCTCCATCACCCCTCCATCACCCACTCGCCNGCTCGCCCGCCCGCTCGCCCGCTCGCTCACCCGCCCGCTCGCCCGCTCACTCACCCACCCCCGTGCCGTGCAGGCCCACCGCCTGCGTCCCGCGCCCGATCCGGTTGCACGAGACTCGTCTCACCGCTCCCGTCCTCTACTGGATGGGGCAGGATGCACCCAGGCCGAGGAGGGGGATGAGGGGGTGAGGGAGGGGGAGAGAGAGGAGGGAGAGAGGGGGAGGACGGAGGGAAGGAGGTCATTGTGCCCACGTGCTTCTGTCCATCTTTCCAGCTCATGCCCTCCGTGTTTCGCTCTTTCTGTCTCTGTCCGTGCGTCTGTCCATCGACTGCTGCCCGTCTCTCCGTCTGCGTTGGCTTCTCTCCCTGACTCCGTCTCTCACTGTGCGTCTCTCACTGTGCGTCTCTCACTGTGCGTCTCTCACTGTGCGTCTCTCACTGTGCGTCTCTCACTGTGCGTCTCTCACTGTGCGTCTCTCACTGTGCGTCTCTCACTGTGCGTCTCTCACTGTGCGTCTCTCACTGTGCGTCTCTCACTGTGCGTCTGTGCTGCGGCGGATCTCTGTGCACGTGTCCGTTTGTCGCACTCACCGTCTCGTCTTTCTCAATGTCCGTCCCTGTCCGTCCTCTCTCGGTCCCTCCTCTGTCTCTCTCTCTCTCAGAGTCTCGGTATCTCGTGGTAACCCGACTGCCTTCATCATCGTATCGCTGTCCATGTGAGAGGGGGATGCTCCGGAGAATGAATTCCGTTTACAAACGCGGAGACGGAGCGACGAAATCAGCTCGTGCGAGGCGGATCGCTGCATCTCAGCGCCGCGAGAAATAGGCGACGGCTTACGGGGGGGGGCAGGGCCCCCCTTGCCCCCTCATCCAGCAGTGGATTGACCGTACTGATAATAAATCACGATCCTTTGCTACCCAATTGGTCGTGCGAGTGGTATATCCACACTGCTGGAGTGACCACAGCCGACGACGATGATGATGATATAAAATACAGTGGCACTGCAATCCTCACAAGCAGTGGATAGATCATGCTGATGATGACGCGACGATGATGACGATGTAAAATACAGTGGCACTGCAATCCTCACAAGCAGTGGCTAGATCGTGGCTGATGATGAATGTTGTGACAGGTCTCGTAGTCACCCCGTGACGTCACGAAGGGTGGGGGCAGAAGGGTTCAAACCCCCCACCCTCTTCTAAAGTATTATAGTCAAGTAAAAAAAGAATGCTGGTGCAATATTTAACATTTGTACAATTAGGCGATGGGTGCCATAGCCTGACAACAAAAAAACTAAGATACCCCGTGTAGCCTTTGAATAGAGTGAAGGCCGGCACGGCACACGAGGAGGGGGTGGGTGACCAGCACCACGCCCGGCCGCCTTTGTCTCCCCCAGTGGTGATTTTTTTTACACATCGCACCGGGTACTCATTTGAGGCCGAGTCGACCTAGGGGAGGCCCGTGACCGATTCAGATAATTGCCACCGATTATCTGAATCCATCAACCCGATCACAAACATCCATATACAACACTCACAAACACACACTCACTATCTGACCCTGATTCACAAATATCTATAGACAAAGATCCCGCGTGTTAGCGAGTAGCACCTATGAAGGCCGGCACGGCACACGAGGGGTGGGTGGCTAGCATCAAGCCCGACCGCCTTTGTCTCCCCACTGGCTATGTTTACACACCGCACCAGGTACTCATTTGAGGCTGAGTCGACCTCGGGGAGGCCCAGGACTCAGATAATCGTCACTGGTGTTAGCCGTGAGCGGGAATCGAACCGTGTTGTTCGGAGCACAGCACGCTAACCGCTCCACCACCGCTCCCTTCGCCTGAACAAACACACACAAGGGTTGGAGGCACTGCAATGCGCTGTACTGCAGAAGGCACTCATTCCTGTTTAACCGTTCAACGTTTGTCGACATTTGTTTAACATTGGCTGTATCGTGCCCCCCACTCCCCCCCCGCCAATGAGCCCCCACGAGTTCTAGTATGGGGGCCCCCAGCTTTCAAACAAGGTCACGCTCAAGACCCCCTCGTGCATCGCAAGGCATCGACGCTGTGCAACAGCTTCTCCTCCGCAGCTCACAAAACTTTAAAAGAGCATTTCCTCCTCCTCCCAATCGCTCGCTCTCGCTCTCTCACAAACAAATCCAACGATCGGCAAAACCCCCGCCGAAGCCGAGGGGGCAGCCGGAGGAGGCGGGCGCTTGGGGAAAGAGCCCGCTCGCCGCGCGGAGACGGAGCCACGAAATCGAGCGGGGGCTCTCGCCGGCACACAAAGGGACGTTTCTGAGAGCGAGGAAATGGAGCGGGTCAGTGGGTGGATGGATGTGAGGCAAGAGGCAGTGGCTCGGGTGGGGTGCGGCGGCGGCGGGGGGGGGAAGTGTGAACGGTTGTTGGATGGGGCGGGAAGCGTTAGACTCAAGGCCACGTGGGTGACACAGTTGGGGGCTTGCATGGGAAAGAGCGAGGGAGCGAGAAATACTTCAGTGTGCAAGAGAGAGAGAGGGGGGGCCGAGAGGCGTATGGGGCGAGCGAGCACGTAGCAAGGGGAGTGAGCGAGTGTAGGAGTGGGTGAATGGGTTGGGTGGGTAAGTAAAGTAAGATGAGCGAGCGAGACGATATGTAGGTGAAGCGAACAGGAGGGTGAGTGAGTGACAGAGCGAGCGAGTGGGTGGGTGAGTGAGTCGGGGAGTCAGGTGCTGGGGGGTGAGCGAGCAAATGATTGATTTCATGGTAGGATGAGTGGGTGAGCAGATAGGTGGACAGGTTAATAAGTAGGCATGAGTGAAGGAGGGGGGGGTGAGTAGGTGAATTAGTGAGTGATTGGGTGAGTGAGTCGGTGAGTGAATAAGCAGGTGAGTGGGAGGTGGGTGAGTGGATAAGGAGGATGGTGAATAAGTGGAAGTGAGTGTATGAGTGAGGGGGTTGGCAGGTGAGTGAGTAGGTCAGTAAGTGGGTGAGCATGACGAGTAGGTAAGTGAATAGGAAGGCGAGTGGGGTGAGTGCGCGAGAGGAGCGAGGGAGGAGGAGGAGGGGGGAGGGAGGAGGGGGGAGGGAGGAGGGGGGGAGGGAGGAGGGGGGGAAGTGTGAACGGTTGTTGGCTGGGGCGGGAAGCGTTTGCCGAAGGCCACGTGTGTGGAGGGGGGAACAGTGGGGGTCAGAGGGCGCCCAGAGCACGACAAAAGCATCGTTTGGTGAGTGGGTGACTGAGTGGGTGTGGAGGTGAGTGAATGGGTGTGTGGGTTGGTGAGTGAATGGGTGTGTGTGTGGGCGAGTGAGTGAATGGGTGTGTGGCTGAGTGAGTGGGTGACTGAGTGGGTGTGTGGGTTGGTGAGTGAATGGGTGTGTGAGTGAGTGAATGGGTTTGTGAGTGAGTGAATGGGTGTGTGGGCAAGTGAGTGGGTGTGTGAGTGGGTGTGTGGGTGAGTGGGTGTGTGGGTGACTGAGTAGGTGAGTGGGTGTGTGGGTTGGTGAGTGAATGGGTGTGTGAGTGAGTGAATGGGTGTGTGTGTGGGCGAGTGAATGGGGGGTGTGTGGGTAAAAGGGAAAGAGCGTGAGTGAGCGAGCGAGATTGTGGATGGATGAGCGCGGGTGAGAATGAACGAGCAAAAGATTGTATTTGGTGAAGTGAATGAGCGAGCGGGCAACCGATTTAGTGCGCCGGTGAGCTCCCAAGTAATCAAGAAAGTGAAGGAAAGTGTGATTGAGCAATTGAACACGAGTGCTCTGTGCGAGGAGCTGCTTTGAGCACGAGCAAGAGGGTGGACGAGCAAGAGGGTGGACGAGCAAGCGCGCTTGGCGAGCAAGTCCACGTCCGCCGATGAACGACCGGGTGAATGGACGAATGGGGGAATGAATGAGGGGGCAAATCGAGCGCGCAAATGAACGACTGAACGAGCGAGCGAGAGTGATGCTCGAGCAATCGGGCGCGTGTGAGTCGTCCAGCAAGAAGGGAAGATAGAGAAAGGGGCTGAGAGGGAGCGAGCGAGCGAGAAGTCACCACGACCGACCGGATGCAGGAAGGAGTCGCAAACGCTGCCTCCCCTGCCGCCTCGGCACGGAGAATCTCGCCCCACTGCGCTCCGGGCATGATCAACTCGGCACAAGCACGGCACGCATGCACGGCCAGCCAGCCAGCCAACACACCGCCAGCAGCTGCCGTTACCGCCCGACAACACGCCGCGTGGAGATCCACTTCATCATCAGCAGCAGCAGCAGCCATGGTCAATCCACTGCCATCATATATTTTCCACCGATCAATGAGTTAAGTCTCTTTGTTAGTTGTGCTTGTGCACCACCGCTGATGCAGCAGCAGCGCCAAATCATTTGTTCAGTGTTCTATAGCAGAAGTCCCAGACAGGAACACAACAACTGCCTTACTGTCGGATCAACTTCCCGAGAAGTACCTTGGCCCCCTCCCCCCTGCTCCTGCCCCCCCCCCCAAATGCTACAGAGACAGACGAGCCAGACGGACGGACCGAACGCATTAATAACGCTTTCAATCTGGGTTGGATAGCGGGTAAGAAAAATGCGACTCGGAGCCAAAACACCCCCGAACAAAAGCGGGTTTTAAACTCAAGGCCAAACACCTGTGTAGCGGCGGGGGGGGCGAGTCTCTCCTCTGTCGCCGAACGGCTTCTTGCTCAGACTTGTCCAATCGCCGCTTCCGCAACTCCGCTCCTGCACCCCAAGGCCTCTCGACGCATGGCTCAACAGCAGCTGCTGCCGCTGCCGCCGCCGCAGTGTTGAGAGTCGCGAAGGCGGCGAGTGGCAGAGGGCCGGCCGAGATCGTAGCAGCGTAGCCGGTTAGCGCACGGCGCGACGGGCCCTGGATGTCGATTCCGTCTCGCGACGGCCAACATCGGCGACGAACGTCTGAAACGGATCTCGAGTACTCCACTAGGTCGACTCGGCCCTAAATGACTACCTGCTGCGGAGTCTAGACATGAGGACGAGGGAGACAAAGGCGGCCGGGCGTGGCGCTGTGAGCCGCGCCACATTTTTGCGCATCTTGCCAGCCCTTAATAGGTGCTCGCTAACAGCACTTGCACCAACAGAGTTAAAGGCTACGGGGGGAGGACACACATGTCTCTGATGAAAATGTGACAATTAAATGATGACGTCACCCTGCTGCTGCTCTATTTAAGACCGGAGCAACAGGAGAGCTTCACCGTTCTTGCCCGATGAAGCTGATTGTAATTACCAGCGAAACGTCGGACTACTCAAATTTTAAAATGCTGTTGATTCTCTCTTCAACACACCGGTGGGCTAAAGAAGTGAATTATTTGTCCTTTGAAAAACGTGACGCATTTTTTTTACTGATTGGCCGTGTCGGGTGGTGGAGGGTTACAACACATTTAGAAATAACGCGATCTGACCCAAAAACCTATATTTTGAATAATATTGGTCGCGAAAGTCTACGTGTTAAATTGAAAGTATAATAATTATCACAATATCCTCCAGGATGATGATGAATATGAAAATGAATACGTGATCTTGGTGAAATTGTCGTGAAGACTGATGACTATGAATATAAGAATTATGATGTTGACGTTGAGTTATTCCAAGTTATTTTGATAATAATGATGGAAGTCATGATAAACTTGACGATTACAATGACAACGAAGATGTTACGATAAACATGCCCATTCGCATCATGAATGAGCACTAGGATCATGAGGATGAACAATCACGGCCGAAACATCATCATAATTTGAGTGATAGTGTTGTGTATGTTGATATTCATCACGGCGATGATAAGTCAGAGTGATGAAGATGGTAGCGGTGATTTATAACGAAAGTGTTCTCGTTACGGTGACGATGTTAAGACGACATCGGCGATGACGGCGAATCGTGAGAACGCCTGCATTCATTATTTTACATCAACTACAACATCACCGCAGGAACATTTTCTTTGACGGTGAGAATAACAAACAAAAAACCCCCATTGATTAGACCACTTTTCGTTTGGTTACTTACGTCCAAAACAGAAGCCGACCGTGGATGTAGCCAAAGATTAAAATTTCTAAACGGATGAGGAAACTTGGGCCCCCCCCCCCNGCCATCTGACAGCCATAATTAGGGATAATCCTGGGAGCGTGGAGGGGACTGGCAGGGGATAGGGGGCAATCAGCAACATTGAATTCACCCACAATGCCTAGCGGACGGACGGACGGAGAGCGGCCCGCGCTTTGCTCCAAGGACGGCGGGTTCGCTGCGTCAGGCAAAGAAGCGCCGTTCCCAACAAACTAAAAGACGAATCAGAGCGACGGGTGTGCGATGGAATGAATGGTTTGGTGACGCTGCGTTGTATGTACGTGTTTGTGTTGAACTTCTTTCGCACCGTACGTAGCCAACCGTGCTAATCGGTGGTGTGGTTGGCGGTGGCGGCGTTCGTGTACTTTAAAGAAAGCTCATTGCCCAAAACGTCACCTATTATGCATCCTTTACTTTCAAGGCCACAGTGTTTTTGATTTTAAAAATGTGGTCTCTCTAAATGAGAGAGTGCAAAATGTTCATCTTCATTGGTGGCTGTGAGCTACTACTAGTGGAAATTCTATATTACTATGGCTGAGAAAATATCTGAATAGGTTCACAACTATTTACTTTCTGCACAGTTGTGTATCTTGCTTTTCTCCATGTTTGGAATGATGATGAAGAGGTTGTGGATGATGATCATGTAATTTGTGTCGGTGATGACGCATACTGATTTAAGATGACACAAATGATGGGGATTATGGTAATCCATAAGGTTTTTTGGGTTATATAATTGTGTCCTTCTAACCTAAAACCCTATTATGGATAATATTGGTCGAGATAGCCTCATTGTGAAACTGATTATGGTAATGATTGACGATTATGATTTGATGTTACGCAAATGATGATAAAGATGAAACAGATGATGATGGTGATGAAAGTGCAGATGATGATGACAACACAGACGATGCTGATCGTGACAAGATGGTGATGAAGGTGACGATGATCATGACGATGATGGTTATGATGATGCAGATGGTGACACGTGATGATGACGCATGCTGATGCAAACAATGACGGCGTCTGATGACACAGATGACAACGACGATGACAATAATGCAGATTTCAATTTTCAACAACGGCCGTGACGACGACGATGACGCAGACGACAATCATGACGGTGAAGATGCAGGGATGACGACAATGAGCCACACAAAGTAAACACAAATTGAATTTACAAACCGATTAAGCTTCAAAACGCTAGATATCGATGAAGAAGAGGACACTTTGACGACGACGATGACGACGAGGATGGACGAGCACGCGTTGAGCCACGGTCTGCCGCCAAATCCAATTACATCGCGCCAACCCCGGCTACCCGCCCTGGCCACAATAAATCTTTAAGCTACTTTGCGAGCGCTAAACCCGCGGGCAGGCCCGGGCTCACGCGCGCCACACACGCTCGACTCGCTCGCCGCGCGCCGTTCGTCCGCTCATCAACAACATCGTTGGCTAACCACGGTCAAAAAGAATAAAAACAAATATGGGTTGGGGAAGGTGGGGCTGGGAAGGTTGGTAAAGAATTTAGGCTCGGTACCATTTATTCCGTGCGTCGGTACCGTCCGTCTGTCCGTCTGCCCTGAGGATCCATCGTCCGCCGCCACGAGACCGCGACTTCGAGAAGGACGTTGGCAACAACTGAACTCGCCCAAATCGATCTGCGAAGTTCAACCGAGTCCTACCGCTGACGGAAAAGCCTCTCCCCCTCCAAGTTGTCACCATCCCCTCACGGTCCCATGACGCATCACAGCGGGCAGTGACGCATCTTAGCGCATCGTCGGAGTGCATCGTCACAGAGAGCCCATTTCATTGCTCCATCTCCGTGGTTGTCGTGCTCCCCGGAGAGAGCTCCACCGATTTTGGCTGCTACTCCTTCGTTCCCATCCCCACCGCCGGCCACCGTCGCTTACGAGCTCATCGGATTCCTCCACTATAAATAACTATTCCGATTCTGATTCAGTCAATAGGAAGTCTCCAACCTGCATGCATGTCCTCTCGTGGAATAACGTCCTTTATTTATCCAGGAGAGAGGAAAAAAAACCTCACCAAGTCCCAATGTTCTCACTTACAGGAACGGCGCTGCTGCCGTTCGACCGTACTTCACCACGCTGCTCAGTGCCGGTTGGGGCAGTGGGAAGAGGGCAGCCAGGGGGCAGGTCTAGTTCGGACATAGCTCGCGGTCGACCTCCAGCCAGCGCGCCGACCTCTCCAGCGGCCCACCTCGCAATCCCGCGACGTAACAATCCACGCCGATTTCACGGCTCCGTCATCGGGGGCGAACGAGCCTCGTGCACCCCCGCTGCCCCCCCCCCCGCTGCCCCCCCCNACTGCCCCCCCCCACGCGCCGCACCACCGACCGCGACGAGCAGCGCCGCCAAATACGTGACCTTGAGCGGTGAACGGCGAGCGGGAGAAGGCCCCGGCGGGTCCTCCGGCTCATTAAGCCTGAATCAATAGAGATTATCTGGACGCGCTTAAGTCGGCAGTGCACTCTTGGACTTTGCAGAAGAGAGAAGGGAACCCCACCCATATGGCGGCGGCGGCGGGGAGAGGCGAGTGCCGACCAGGTCGCTAACCCCCCACCCCCCCGCGTACGCATGCAACAGAATCAGTGGAGTGCCACGGTGGCTAGGAGATGTTAACTACCTCGCCTGGTATACCGGAGGTGGTGGGTTCGATCCCGACCCCGACGCCTGCTGCTGTATATTTGGAGTTTGCGGTGTCTCTCATCATCATCATCACGGTGGCTAGGAGATGTTAACTATCTCGGCTGGTATACCGGAGGGCATGGGTTCGATCCCGACCCTGACGCCTGCTGCTATATATTTGTAGTTTGCGGTGTCTCTCTCTCATCATCATCACGGTGGCTAGGAGATTTTAACTACCTCGCCTTGTATACCGGAGGTCGTGGGTTCGATTCAGACCCCGACGCCTGCTGCTGTATATTTGAAGTCTGTGTGTCTCTCTCTCTCCCTGTGGTCGCGTGGATTTTTCTCCACGTTTAGAAACAAGCATGTAGAGTATTGGCTGCTATAAATGTCCACGTGATAAGCCACTTCGTTCGGCTATCATGTGCGGCCAGGTCGCTTTGGAAAGAGCTCTATAGCTGAGTGGGCCTTACCTAAATATTGATTCATACCGGAGGAATCCGATGAGCTACAAAGCTCTATTTCACAGATGTCCAAGTCGGTGCACGGGGTCAGAACGCGACAACAACAAACAATACAAAAACACGATGGGAGTGCGAAGCATCGCCGCTGGGGAGCCACAAGGTGGCTGGGCGCGCTTGCTGACCACCACCACCCCCCGTCCGTCATGTGCCCCTTGCCGGCGGCCTTCATAGGCTGCGACTCGCTAACCAGCACTTGCCCGGACAGCTTGTTACAGGCTACATGGAGGGTGTGGGGGAGGGGTTGTTTCAATGACTGCCGCGCCGGGAGATTGAAATGGGAGCGGTGACCTCTCGGGCGTGCGCCGGCCGTTCCACCGCTGGGCAGAGCTCGCGAAACAACGCCCCACAGTTCGGGCACGAGCGTGTCGTACGTTGAGAAAAAAAATCGTCGGATCTTGGTGTACGCGTGCGCGTTGCTCGCTTTCATTTGCGTTTTGTAAATTCCGACGCTAAAAAAAAAGGTAACAAGTTAAGATGAATAGCCAAAAGTACCGATTAAATGAGTGACCGTCTAAACTTTTTGCCGGAGTAATTGGCGGCATTGGTGCTCATGATCTCATCATTGTCGAAGGTCATATATCCATTTAATTACACCCACTGCATCGCCGACAGCGCGTGCGCTATAAGCGCCGTACGTTATAAATGATGAAGACAGTCACAGTGGTGACAGTGGTGATGATAATTTGACAATTGTGTTGGTGTTGACAATGTTGATGGTGGTGCTGCTGCTGCCAATCCTTACGCGACGACGACAATAATTACACCGCTGTGTCACCAACACCAACCGGGGCGACCGTACCAACAACAACTCGATGTGACTTCAGCGCAGCGTCGTCCCATCCCACCCTAGCGACGACCAGGCCCAATCCAACTTATCTTGCGCGATCTGACAAAGCAGGCTGCCAAAGCCTTTTGCGCAAGTGCACGCAAATATCTCTCGCTCTCTCTCTCTCTCTGTCCCGCTCACACGCGTGCACGGTGGCTCCACGTGGCTCGCAAAGACGCGACGAATGACCCCGTTCGCCTCCCCCGCTCCCTCCGCCCGAACCACGAAAATAAATTTGACGATAGAAAATTTCAGGCAAACCGATACAAGTTTCTGCACGTTAGTAAGAGAGAAGCCGGCCTTTTTTTTCTAGCTCCGGTTGTTGAGCGTGCAACAGCCGAGGAAGGCTGGTAGACGGAAGAAAACGATGGCTGGGTGTGTGTGTGTGATGGTGGTGGTGGTGGCATCAACAGAGGGGCGGTGGGCGTGGCAGGCGCTCGCGGTTCAAAAGTCATCGGCCGCCCTGGTTAAAATCCCCGTGAATACGCATCGCTCGCTTCGCAGTAGACATTCAAGATCCCTGGTCGCCACGTGGCTAGGAGACGTTAACTCCCTCGCCTGGTATACAGAGGTCGTGGGTTTGATCCCGACCCTGACGCCTGTGTATATTTGGAGTTTGCATGTCTCTCTGTCTCTCATCATCATCATCACGGTGGCTAGATGTTAACTCCCTCGCCTGGTATACAAGAGGTCGTGGGTTTGATCCCGACCCTGACGCCTGCTGCTGTATATTTGGAGTTGCTGTCTCTCTGTCTCTCACATCATCATCACGGTGTAGATGTTAACTCCCTCGCCTGGTATACAGGAGTCGTGGGTTTGATCCCACCCTGACGCCTGCGTATATTTTGCTCTCTTGTCCATCATTCGTGCTTGTTCCCTCCTGATAAGGACTGGGTTTGATCCGACCCACGTGCTGCATATTTGGAGTTTTTCTCTGCTTCCTCATCATCCTAAATGTTACCGCCTATACAGGAGTCTGGGTTTGATCCCGACCCTGCCCTNCTGTATATTTGGAGTTTGCGTCTTCTTCGTGGTAGCGTGTATTTTTCTCCGGGTCCCCCACATTTAGAATCAACATCATTAGAGTATTTGGCTGCTATAAATGCCCACATGATGAGCCACTTCGTTGAGCTATCATTTGTGGCCAGGTTGCTTCCGAAAAAGAGCTATTAGCTCAATGGGCTTGCATGGTAAGTAGAAAATGTGTTCGGTTTGATTTCTTTCATTAAGTGATTTGTTTACCTTTGCACCCTATCGTGTTTCTGTAATCATGTTGTAACGTTCTGACCGCCCTATGGACATCCGTAAAAAATGATGAGCAATTGGGAGCTTATTTGTGATGGCCGATCACTTCTAAAGAGCAAAGAGCTACATAACGGGTGGGCATAACCCGGTAAAATCCAAAGTTTAGCTTATCATTATTAACCATCGGCCAGCATCCCGTATGCCCCATGTGTCCTGCATAATCTCACCACCTCCTCCTCTTTAACTGTCAATGGGATTTCGATTTAAAGCTTTCCTGACTGCAGGGATTCATCTTCTTGGTTCTTTCGGTAAAGTCACGTAGAAGGGAAGTAATAAAATTATAAAAATAAAACAATAAATAATTCTCACGACGTTTCGGCGCAAGCAGCCGTCCCGAAGACCAGGTCTTCACCTGAAGACGGCTGCCTGCGTTGTGGCCGAAACGTCGTGAGAATTATTTTATTATGTTTTATTTTTATTATTTTATTACTTCCCTTCTACGTGACTTTACGAAAGAACCAAGAAGATGTCAATGGGATCTCTCCAAACACTGCGTACCTTCTCCAATCCACGTGTTCCCCTTTCCCCCCCCCCCGTCACCAGCGTGATCAGAGGTGTGCGTGTCTCGCGCGTCTCCACGCGTCTCCGCACGCCCTTCGCTGGGCATCTGCGAAAATAAAAAGAGCTCCGTAGCTCATCGGATTTCTCCAGGATAAATAAAGATTCCGATTGTGAAAATAAACCGATAGGAGGTTTTTTGGGTTAGATCGCGCAAATATCAATGTGTCGTTAAACCCGCCACCACCCGACACAGCCAATTAGTAAGGTTTGTCATGTAAACAGAACGTGCCGATTCGTTACTAGTGTGTTGGAGAGCAAATCCACAACATCTACACTTCAAGTAGGTGAGTTTACTTGCGGACACACCGATGTATGCTGTTACTCGTAACGAACTGCCATGTTTCGTTAAAGGTGACAAACCTTGCTAATTCGCTGTCGGGTGGTGGCGGGCTTAACGACACATTTACGTTTACGCGATCCAACCCAGAAAACCTCTATGGATGGGCAGTATTGGTCGCGAAAGCCTACGCGTTCAACTGAAAATAAACCGATTAAAAATTGTTTTTCTCAACGGTCAAAGGTGACGTTTCTGGTCCGTCACGTTACCCTGAATCGACGTGGTTCCTCTCCCCGTCTCTGATCGGTGTAGTTCCAAGCGTGCCCCCCTACCCCAACTCCCACGTAACTCTGCGCACTTTACGGCTTTTGAAGTCGCGGTTGGTCATTAGCATAATGGCGAAGTGGCTCATTCGACCCGCGGCACATGTTCCCCCTAATCCACGTGTTCCTCTTCCTGTCTGGGGAGAGAGAGATGCATACTTTATTTGTTTATTAATTCGTTCGGCAGGAAAAGAAAACACACACACACGGAACGAACGTTGAAGTCTCGCTCGCTCACTCGACGCACACGCGTGCGCACACACACGGGCGGAGCTCTCATAATAGCTCCAGGGTGGCCGGGCCACTGAGAAAGGCAGCGAAGCAGCCACCACCGCTCCATCATCTCACCGAGCCAGTTTTTGTTTTGTTTCTGTGCACGGGTGGTGGCGGCGGCGGTGGCGGCGGCGGGGAACCAATCGAGCGCGGTTGCGTCCCCCCCGACGCTCGCCAACAGTGATTCTTCACCGACCTCACCCACCCAGATCACCCAGATCACCCCCCCCCCGACCACCACCACCCTCCTTCCCCACACCACGTTCTTCAAAGACAGGAGGCCGAGCCTACTAACGATGGCCGACTTAAACAGCGAGACGGACGGGCGGACGGACGGACGAACAAACGAACAAGCAACACAGAGAGACCAACCGACACGACAAACGAGCTGACAAAGCCACGGACAGACTGACCAGAGGATGAACAGAGTCATAGACAAATTGACCAAAAGACACAGACACTGACCCTGCTGACCTACGAACCAACCGAACTTGTTCTGGGCTCACAGAGCGGTCAGGTTGCTGTGGGTCATTCAAACGGCAGGTGACACTGCGCACGCAGTTACACGTACTCTTTTCTTCCTCCACGCCCCTCTGCAGCTCTCTCCCTCGCTCTCTCCCGCTCCCTCTCTTACGCCGCACTCTCTCAGCGTTACTTTCACGGCAAGCCACTGAGTTGGGGCAGGCAGTGCAACTGCGCTGGGGCAGGCTGCAGGGTGTCCAGGCACCGGCCTACGACAACCAGCGTGGTGAAGTACGTACCCGTCAACACCTTGTCGGTGCCTACCTTATTACAGACCAATTCAAACATAATTGGTCACCCCGTGTCCTTAGAATCTCAAAGTTCATCCCACAAAGCGCCATCGCAAGGGAGAAACACGACCAGACACATTTGTTTTCCTTGCCCGGCTGTACGCCGTATAGAACTGAGAACTCAATTTCCCTGTACAAGAATACGGGTAAACCGTGTGTGGGTTGACACGGCGTGGAATTGTGACCGCGGCCACAACGTGGCCGTGGGAGGGCCCCTCCACGCACGGGCAGCGGATTGCCAACAGGCCCGTCGTGTTCAATCACTTGGGAAGGCCTCGAGCCCCGGGCCCCCACGCTGGGATCGTGAGGCTCAGTTCCCGGTTTCTGAGCATCACCGCGTCTGAGCAGGAAACCGGAGCTGCCCGGGGAAATCCCGCGCGCAATGCGGCGAAGAGGATGGCTGCTCGCAGCAGCAGCAGCTGCAGTCAAAACAGCCACGATTGTTTACGAAGTACGTAATAATGAGGCTTTCAGATTTAAAACATTAAAAAATATATATATCAGTTTGACCGTCTTGCCTTCAACTCTCATCATCATCATCACCGCCCTCTCTCATCCCCTTTATCAACTTGGCCCGGTCATTCCTTCTCCCCCTCCTCTGCTTCTTGCACCGGTTGCTCCTGTATCTGCGTACGTATGTTGGACTTCTTTCGCACCGTACGTAGCCAACCGTGCTAATTGGAGGAGGTGGGGAGTGTGGGGGGGTGGCAGGAAGGACAACAAACCAAACACAAAAAGCAGCGGTTCTAAAGAAATACATTTGCAATCTAGATTATTTAAAAGTGCACAGCTCACAGACGCTTCATAACATCGCAACGTTATTCTCGGTGGTCGGCAGGTGGAGAACAGTGCTGCCCCCCCACCCGTCCCCCACTACTGCGGTGAACAGAGGGCATTTGAAGGGATTGCAGAGAGGAGTTCCGTGACATTTTCTACTGCGGGGCAAGGCTTGCACGGCTCCGGCGAGCATTCACCAGCGAGCGCTTTGTCATCCCGTGACTCGGCGTCGAGAGCACAATGGGGATGCAACTGGGAGACGAGACGAAAAATAAAGTATTAAAAATATAATTAAGTTGCTGCTGCTGTTGCTGTTGTTGCCGTCAGCCATGCGACTTCCCCACTGCTGCGCAAATGCCTCCCTCCATGTTCTTCAATTCCTTCCCTATTGAGTCGACATGGGCATCTGTGTGAGCCTATGGGTCTCTGTGAGTGTAGATCTCNACATGAGACTAACGGTCTCTGCGACTCTTTTGGTATCTGAGTATATCTCGATGTGAGTCTATGGGTCTCTGTGTGAGTATAGATCTCTGTGAGTCAATGGGTCTCTGTTTGTGTAAGTGTAGATCTCTGTGAGTCTGTGGGTCTCTGTATGAGTCTATGGGTCTCTGTGTGAGTGTAGATCTGTGAGTCTGTGGGTCTCTGTATGGTATATGGGTCTCTGTGTGAGTGTAGATCTGTGTGAGTCTGTGGGTCTCCGTGTGAGTGTAGATCTCTGCGTGAGTCTGTGGGAATCAGCATGGGTCTCAGGGTCTCCGTGTGAGTGTAGATCTCTGTGAGTCTGGGTCTCTGTATGGGTCTATGGGTCTCTGTGAGTGTAGATCTCTATGAGTCTGGGTCTGCATGGGTCTCAGGGTCTCCGTGCGAGTGTAGATCTCTGTGAGTCTGGGTCTCTGTATGGGTCTAAGGGTCTCCGTGTGAGTGTAGATCTCTGTGAGTCTGGGTCTCTGTATGGGTCTAGGGTCTCCGTGTGAGTGTAGATCTCTATGCGAGTCTGTGGGAATCTGCATGGGTCTCAGGGTCTCCGTGCGAGTGTAGATCTCTGTGAGTCTGGGTCTCTGTATGGTCTAAGGGTCTCCGTGTGAGTGTAGATCTCTGCGTGAGTCTGGGTCTCTGTATGGTCTCAGGGTCTCCGTGTGAGTGTAGATCTGTGAGTCTGGGTCTCTGTGGGAGTCTGTTGTTGTCATCTTCATCTTGTAACTTCCCACTCGCGGACAAAGGCCTCCCCCCCCCACTTCTCTCCATCCCTTCCCTTTCCCCAGCTCCTCCTGCCCAGCCGTCCGGCCGTGGTCTCCGAACTCGCTGTCTTCCTCTCGCTGCTGCCGCTCCCCTCTGCTTCTCTCTCCTTTTCTCTCTGCGTCCGTTTTGTCTCTCGTCAGTTATTCTCACGGCGCGTGCTGCCCAGTTCAACTCGATTTCTGTTGCTTTAGCAGCAGCAGCATCATTGAGCTCCGTCTATTTGCCATATTTCTTCATCCTTAAACACACCTCTTCTGATTATTCACGTTCATAATAACTCACGGACATTAAAAAAAAATGTTTAACTGTTTTTTTATTCTTACCAGGTAAGGCCCACTTAGCTGTGTAGCTCTTTTTCAGAAGCGACCTGGCCACAAGCGATAGCTCGATCAAGTGGCTTACCATCACATGGCAATATGTTTCAGCAGAATACTCTCCACGCACGTCGATTCTAAACGTGGTGGGAAAAACTGGAGGTCCCGGAGAAAAATCCACGCGACGACGGGGAGAGACCCATGCAATATCCAGCAGGTGTCGGGGTCGGATCGAACCCACAACCTCCTGCATACCAGGTGGTAACCCTGGGCGCCTCCCAACAACCCCGCGTCGATCGCGGGCGGTCAAGCGATCAATGCTTCACCCACGCTGGCGAGTGCGGATCACTCAGGAGTGGCACACCCGGGAACGAGCTCAGACCGTCACCCGCCATTTAACGTCAGCAGCGACCGGGAAGCGAACCCGGGCCCAGTTGGGCCAGTGGAACAGCGTCGTGCCACACGGCCTACCCACCGCCCCTACTTGAGACTCGCTGCCTAACGTGCACGCGGTTAAGGGGGGGAGGGGGGAAAGAAACTTCGTTCCATTCGTCACAGATACCACGAACGGTCGCTGCACCCCCCCTCCCCACGCTGCCCCACCGCCTGCCAAGGCACCGGAGTGAAGAAAGTTATTATGACCTCACGGGAGGAGGAGGAGGGGGGGGGAGCAAGGTTGCAAAATCCTCCGTTGTGCGGACGTGCGTTGTGCGTGCACGGCGCGTCCCTTCCACCGCCCGGAATCCCAACAGCCCCGGAGGAGGAGGAGGAGAGATCGTAACGACAAAGGAGGCGGTGGTAGGAGGGTGCGGTAGGAGGGTGCGGTTGCGGTGAAGAGGTCTGCGCACTGCGCTGACGAACCCGGCAGCGCGGAGTTTCGATTCCCCCCGCTCACGGTTAACGCCGGTGGGCGATTATCTTGACTGGTCCCATGGGCCTCCCCTAAGTCGACTCGGCCTTGAGAAGTAGTGCTCGAGCGGCGCGGCGTGTAAACGGTACTGCGGAGAAGACAAAGGCGGCCGGGCGTGGTAGCAGCCACACCGCGCCTCCCCCTCCGTCGTGCCCCGTGCCACATTTCGCAAACAGCACTTTCCCACCAACAGCCTGTGAGGCTACATTGGGGATCTTTGTCTTTGGTGGTGGTGGTGATGGTGGTGATGGTGGTGGTGGGGAGAGGAAGGGGGGTGGCTGGGTGGGTGGGGGGTGAGGCCGGGTGAGGGATGGAGGACGGAAGGGAGGGAAGCAGGAGGAGGATGGAAGTCACGGTTGGTGGCCGGTCGTTGGTCGTCTAAAACGCAAGACAGGACACGCCCCTTGCACACACTCACACAAGCACAAAGACGAAGATCCCCCGTGTAGCCTTCACAGACCTTTGGGGGCAAGTGCTGTTTGCGAGTAGCACCTATTCAGGCCGGCAGGGTGGGTGGCCAACACCACGCCCGGCCGCCTTTGTCTCCCCAGCAGTGATGTTTACACACCGCACCGGGCAACTCAATTGAGGCCGAGTCGACCGAGTCGAGGCCCGGGACCGGTTCAGAAGTTCGCCACCGTTGTTGGTCACGAGCGGGAATCGAACTCGGGCCACCGGCGCTTGCGAGCCGAATGCGCCAACCACTGCACGCACACGGAAGGGGCGCGCGTGATTGAGCCCGTGCGAGCGAACGAGCGAGCGTGCGTGCGTGCGCAAGTGGTAGCAGCCGTTTCACCTGGGGACAGGGCCTCCACAATTGAGTACATTTCGAGCGGACGCACGGAAAGCTGTCAAAAGGAGGAGAGGAAGAGGGGGAGAGGGGCAGGCCGCTTGAAAAAGCACAGTGCGCCGTCGTAGGGCGGAACGGGCGGGCTCGCCCGTGTAAAGTGGCGGCAGGCGGGCCGTGTGATGATGACACGTTGCTTTTCACATCCTCGTGTGCCTTGATTAATTATCAATTTCTAGTTCAGGATGTGAGGAAGCTTATTCGGCCTCGTGTAACTGTTTGGGGGCTCCCTCTCGCGAGGCTGTTGTGGGCATTGTCGATTTTTTTACGTATTAATATACGGTGCTAAATAGATATTAAATTTTTAAGAAAAAAAAAGGAATGTTGTGCAATCTTAACTAGTAGGTAAGGTAGGTAGGCATGCAGGAAACATCGTAGGCAGGTAGATAGATAGCTGGGGAGATGGATGGGTAGTTAGGTCACGTGATAAAGGCGCAGCCCTGCAATTGCCGACTCTTGCCACTGCTGGTGGAAGGGTCTCTACGAGAGGGAGCTTTGGAGAGCCTTTTTTAAATGGCACGTTTGGCCCACTGCTCCATGCTGGTCAGACAATTTGGAAGAGGTGTGAGTTCCCACACTTTACTCCACCCCGTACAACCTGCCAATCTATTAACTGATGTATCATTTTGTACTGCTGGAAGACAGACGTGGGGTGGGAGGGTGGTAGGCGGTCCGGGTGGGAGGATGGGGATCAGCCATCGATTTAACTCTCGCGCCGGGGGATGGGATCGAACCGGCGTACTCTGGGTTGCGAGTCCCGTGTGTGACCGTGACACCGCACACGGCACCGCGTTGTTTTACGGAATAAAATCTGAATGAAGGCCTGCCCGAAAAGAATCACTTCCATCAAAACGGATCCTGAAGAAATGCTCACAAATGTTTCGGAGCGTCACATGCGCCAACAACAACAACAACAAAACGCGATGGAACAAAAATCGGTAGGGTCAAGACAACAAAGCTGTGCGATTCAGAATGAACGTTGATGTGGTGCGTTGGAAACCACTCACGTTTCT
Organism: Lethenteron camtschaticum; assembly: GCA_018977245.1. Taxonomy (NCBI): domain Eukaryota; kingdom Metazoa; phylum Chordata; class Hyperoartia; order Petromyzontiformes; family Petromyzontidae; genus Lethenteron; species Lethenteron camtschaticum. The sequence continues at coordinate 6,481,592 of MU249602.1, read as the reverse complement.
TAAGTCAACGTGTGATGTCTCCAACGTCCACGAGTCATCCGCTTCATTCCAAGCGTGCACTTCTCAGCCCCCCCTCCCCCAAACGCTTCTTCACATTTTTCGCACCTCCGATTACCGCGGTTGGCTACGTACGAAGAAGTTCAACGTAAATACTAACAAATGGCACACACGGCGCCATGCGACGCTGGCGAGCAGAGAGAATCAATATTAATCCGTGACATGACGCAGCATCAAATGCCTGGTGTCTGGCAGAAACCCAGATTCGAACTCGGAATATCTCAACCGGTGCCAGCCCGGAGCTCCGACACGGCCATTATGAGCCTCCCCGAGCCATCCGGCAATCTCCAGAAGGTCCTAATTTAGCGGGGAGAGGGTTGAGTTTACTGTCCGTGGCATACGCCAGATAGAGAATAACACACGCGCACACACACACACACACGAGGCACGCGCACACACACACACGCACTCTCACCCACTCCACACTGGCAACAGAAGCTCACACTCCATGACTGTGCCACGCGTGAAGTATTTTTTTTTTAAAGACGAAACTTTTTTCACCATTTCTCGAAAAGAACTCCTGGTTGCGCACGCGAGCGGGAGAGGAGAGAGAGAGCTCGAAAGAGGGAGCTTGGAAAGTTAAACTCTCCTTTGTGTGTTCTGGTTGTACTCATCCCAATAGCATCGGTGGGGGAGGGGGGGGGGCTGAGCCCCCCCTTGCATTTCTAAATCCTTACAGTCACGTTCAAAACATGTTGGCGTGCCAGCTTTTCATCGTACACACGAGGCCGTGAGAAGTTGCGCAGAATGCGCGACAGACAGCACCGGCATCGCCACAACATCGCTAGTCCTCCCGCACAGGTGGGAGCTGCGAAACGTCGACATCCGTGCGGAACGACGCCGCAGCAGCAGCACGACCCTGAAGTCGCGATCGAGGCGACTTCCTTCGGCTCAAGTGAGCATCATCCCCTGTTTACGACCCCGCAGAGCCAGTGGTGGAAGTTCCACATTCCGATAGAGTTGGAGGGGGGGTGTTGCGGGCGGTTCCATCCATAGGACCAACAACAAGAACACGCATCAGGACAGCTACCGAGCAGAGCGACTCGGTCTGTAACATTTGAATTTTGTTGAACATGGCCTGTGTCGTCATGACCCCCCGCGACCCACTCCCCCGCACCGCCGCTCTTTAAACCAAGGTCACGCAACGCCGCGTGGTCGTTCGGCACGATGTCCGACGTTTCGTTCCACGTAAGCCGGGAGAGCTGCCGGCAGCTGTGGTGGCCGATGGGACGGGGGGTCCCCATTCTCCTGGGGCAGGTGGTTGTGCCGTTGTGCCGGGCGAGCAGAGCGGCACAACAATCCGAAGCTGCGACACGATCCGTGTTGGCCTGCTCCGCACGACAGCCGTTCCACAGTCTTGCACGTGTGCGTCAGCGTGCGTGCACACGTGCGTTTGTTTAATTGGGTGGTGTATCGGTTAGCGACGAACCCGGCGACCCGAGTTCAATTCCCGCTCACGGCCAACACCGGTGACGATTATCCGAACCGGTTGTGGGCCTCCGCTAGGTCGACTCGGCCTCAAATCAGTAGCTTGCGCCGTGTGTAAACATCAACACTGGGGAGACAAAGGCGGACGGGCGTGGTGTTGGCCACCCACCCCTACGTGTGCCACAGTGCCGGCCTTTATAGGTGCTGCTCGCTAACAGCACTTGCCCCAAAATTCCGTTCAGGTTATACGGGCGATCTTTGTCTTTGTTTGATTGGGTGGGCAGGGCCGACGCGGCGACACCACACCGGCACGGTTCAGCGTCGTGCCGTCGTCCCTCCGACCGCACGGGCCGGCAAAACGAAGGCCTGCGCAGCGGCACAGCGAGAAGGGCGGCCGACGGAAGGCCCACAAAGCGGGCAAGCTGGTCGCTTCACAAGTCGACGCAAGTTCGCTCGCGAGAGTGGCGGCGCTTAAAAATAAGTCGATCCATCACACGCTCAGCCCAGTCCACGGCCCTCCCAACCTCTCCCATCCCACCGCCACCACCAGTGCCCCCGCCTCCCACCACTCAACCCCACCCGAGTTGCGGGCGAATACTAAAATACCTTATTGTGCACGTCTCGGCGGCGGCGGCGGTAGCTGCTGCTGCTGCTTCCCGTGTGCCCCAGCAGCGACTGGACTTCAGAGTTAATAAATAAACAGGCCAGAGAGAGTCGATTTCACCAGCTGCCAAATGGGGACGCTGCCACGGCGGTGGGGTCGTGTAATGGCTGGCACGCTGGACTTGCCGGGTTCGATTTGACCTCCTCCGGCAAGGTAGCTTAAACAATGGGGGTGGAGGGCGAGTTTCTCAAAATCTCTCCATCCCCCTCCCCCACCTTTAACCCCCTTCCCCACCCCTTTCCCTCAAGCCACTGACCGCCCTCTGCCCACATAGAAGGAAAACTGCACGCGCCCGCGTTCAGTAGATGGGGTAGGTGGCGTGTGGTAGGGTAAAGTGTGGGTACCCTCACCTCGTCCGAGACGTATGGGGGGGCAGCGTGGAAGAGTCGGTAAAAACATCCTCCGAGCTCCCCCCCTAGCAATTGCAGGGCTGCGCCTCTGCCCTTTCCTTTACATCAGCCCAAACAGAAGGGCCCTACGCATCTTTGGAGTTTCCCATCGGCAATTGCTTCGTACGGACAAGAACCCATGGATTGGTTTCGACCTCTGCGAGAATCATGGGCAGGGTGTGAACCGTTGGACAAATGCCCGCTCTGGAGCTCGCTGCAGCCGTAGGCAAGAGTTTTTTTGCACGAACGCTGTTGGGTTCTCTTAAGTGCAGTCACGGTACACAACTTACTTTATGCGATGTTTTTGTGGTGGATTGTGCACAGGGGTGGTTGAGGTGTTGCATCCTGAGGCCTTCATCTAACAGCGGACAGATCATGACTTATGACCGTGATGATGATGATGACGATCATTACCAGCTAAGACCCGGAACTAGAGGCGACGCAGTATTTAAATCGTGCGTGCAAAAATCGCGCGATAACCTGAATTCATAGTCTTACCGACTTATCGGTGGCGGGTGCTCGTTAGCGAGCACCTATTAAGGCCCACCGTGACACTCCATGGAGGGTTGCGGCGTAGACACAATTGCGCACGCCTGGGCGACTTTGTCTCAACCCCCTGCCAGCGCTTGCGCTAACCGCACCAGGGAAATATCCCAGAGCACCAGTTGCATCTTTTCACTCCGAATTGACTCGTGGCGGAGGTGGCGGGGTGCACTCGTGCCGAGTGAAGACACCGCGCTAGAGGTCGCAACTGGGTACCCGATACCCGTACCCTACCCGATACCCGCTACCCGTACCCGGCCGGGTACGGGTAGCCGTTTGTGACCCTGGTGCGGCCGGGTACTGGTAGTCCGTGAGTCACTGGTGAGTAGCCGTTTGTCACTCATTTCGGGTAGGGTACGGGTATGGGTAGGGAACGGGTACCCGTACCCGGCCGGGTACGGCCGGTACGGGTACGGGTAGCCGTTTGCAACCCTGGTGTGGCCGGGTACGGGTAAGGAATCAAAACCCGTTTGCGACCTCTGCACCGCGCCGGACAGAACGCCGGACGGTCGTGGTGCGCAACCGCCAAGGGCCGGGAACTCGACACAAGCTTGGGGCAAGTGGTTGCAGGGACGTTGCTTGAAACACCACGGCATGGCGACGCGCGCCACGCGGATCAGCCGTTGGGGTGATTGCAGTTTTGGTGAGCACCTCGCTCGCTAAGGATCAGCACCACACTCGAGGGGGGAGGGAGTCCACGCCGCCTTTCTCTCCCACCGGTGCGGATGTTTACGAACCGCACCAGACACTAAGTTGTGGCGAGTCGACCCAGAGGAGGCCCAGGAACGGTTCAACATCACTCATCAACACTGCTCGGCAACAGCAACAAGGACGACTGATGCCGTTTTCGACGAAAGACCGACAATCGCCGCGTGCCACCCTGTGCCAGACTAGGTGTACTTTAGAGGCCATCACGTGAAGTGTCAAAGTCTCGCTAGGCAGGAGGCGGTCACGAGACAGACCCGGGCGTTACGTTTGAACCGACTGGGTTGACCGGCAGATGCACCGCCATGTGTACACAAACACACGAAGACAAAGTCCCCTCCGTATAGCCTTAACAGACTGTTGGGGCAAGTGCTGTTAGCGAGCACCTATGAAGGCCGGCATGGCACACGAGGGAGTGGGTGGCCGGCACCACGCCCGGCCGCCTTTGTCTCCCCAGTGGCGATGTTCACACTGCACAAGGTACTCATTTGAGGCTGAGTCGACCTAGGGGATGCCCAGGACCGGTTCAGATAATCGTCACTGCCGGTGTTGGCCATGAGCGGGAATCGAACCCGGGTTGCTGGGTCCGTAGAGCAGCATGCTACCGCTCCCCACATGTCTACAAACACACAAGCAACATATGTGGGCACACACGCACACACACACTGTACAGTGCACGCACCAGCGAAGTGAACATTCTCATTCATGTCTGGACATCCCAACCAGTTTTCATTTCATGGCATTTCGGCGCGGGTGCCATCATCGCCACACGCACACACACACACCACCCCCTGCCACAACCCCCTCAGCTGTCAACAACCATCACCAGCGTTGTGTTCTCAGGCAGTACCTGAAGGAAGTTGCCAGCAGCAGCTGGAGTGACACATCAGACATCGGGGCTGGAAGGCACCCCGGAACACCCAGGAGGAGAGTTGTGTACAGCGGGGGGGCGGGCGGGCAAATTAAACCTACGCGGTTGGGGTAAAGGCGCGGCCCCGCAAGTGCTCGCTCGCGTCACCTGCTCGCGGAAGGCGACCTCCCGCTAGAGGGAGCTCTCGAGAGAACCTCTCTCGAGAGGGTACCTTGGTCTACTCTTCCACGCGTCGCGGTGGGAAACGGCGGGAGCACCCACGCTGTGCCGATCGACTCGCTTGCTGCGGTGAACTCGTTTGGACAGCTGCTGGGTGGATGGAGGGGGGCGCGGGCAGGGGGCGATTTAAGAAACTTGTCCTGTTTGTTTCAACGCCCGTGCGCCGGGTTGATGGGATTGAACCCGGCGACCTCTGGATTGCAAGTCCGGTGCGATGACCATCACGCCATTGTGGTGGCGGCAGCAGCAGCAGCAGCCCACGTGGTGCTGTAGTAACCACCACCAAGTCAGCAGAGGCGAGTTGGGGGGGGGGGGAAAGAAGTCGTCAATAACCTCGCAGCAAGGAGTTTCGCGTGTCCTATCACTGTCCTCGCCACCCCAGCCCTCCCCTCTCCATACTTCTCCGCAGAGACGCAGGGAGATTCCTTTAGCGTCTATGCGTGAAGAGGGTGTGACATTGGGGAGGGGAGGGCAGGACGTAGCTGGTGAAGGGCTGCCTCGGGTTGGGTGGCGTTGAGGCAGCCCAGGCAGGCGTGGGGTTTATGGGCGGTGGTGGTTGGTTGGTAGTGGTGGTGCCGTTGTTGGGAGGCATCGGCAGTAGGTGGTCTGTGGGATGATGCGTGTGCGGTGGGTATTTTGTTTCTTCTCATTCTGTGTGCAGGAGTAGCTCTGCTTCTGAGCGAGACCCGGCGGGGTGAGTGGGGTGGGAGGAGGGAGAGGGCAGTGAGTGAGCCGAGCAAAGGCAGGAAGCTCCTCTTGCAAGCGTCGGTGTGTCCACGTGCAAAAGGGCCCCCAGTGTCCTAAACACTTTTTTGCTCCGAACATGCCGCTTTTTTTGAGTAAACTCGCAGCCAGCAAGTGATTTGGACGTAACCGTCCGTCCGTCTGTCGCTCCCTACCTACCTCTCTCCCTACCTACCTCTCTCCAGCCAGCCAGCAAAACCTATACTATCATAACATTATAGTTGTGATAGTATATACCGCGCATTTGCGTGAAATACACGGCCATGGGTAGACGGTGGATGGGGCATGATGTGAGCACAACGCACCAACCCGGCTCAACGCTGTGGGACGCGGGAGACGTCATCGCGTACCTCGCGTGCCAGTCAGGCAGGAAGCCAGCCAGCAAACCTTTTCGCCTAATATATCACGTGATGAAAGCAAACCTAAAAGAACCTTGACCACTTCAAATGCAGGATGCTACGAAGCACATTTGTTGTTGGGTTAGGCCACGTTGTAGGTTTGTGCAAAGTTTCTGCCTTTAATCCTCCGCCACCCAACGCGATCGTCACGTTCACAAAATTGTCGCATATCCGACCGTCGCATAACCGCCCTGACCAATTCACCGCAAACACCCAGCGCGCCATTCGTTCGTGGGTGCAACTGTAATTTCTACTGATGTTCACATAACCGATTTGAATTTTTTGTTGGTGTTCTTTCACATAAACCCGCCTAACCTTAGTGCCCGGGCAGACAAATGTATGCGACGTTTGCGACGTAAACACTGCGCTGCGATGGAGCCGTGCTTGTGATGGAGTGGGGATCGTTTAAAAAAAAAAGGCCTTGGGTTGCATTCTTGAGAACGGCACCGTAATCATTTATTTTATCCATAAAAGCCTCGCCGAGTCTGAAGAGTCATCCCACAGGAGGGTCTCACATTTATTGGGATGTTTCACAAAATCTAATATGCCTAATAATGAGTCTGAAGTCAATTAATGGCAACAAAAAGTGGTCTTCTCCTCTGGATGATGATGATAATAATTTAAACGATGTCAGTAAGGGCTTTAATGCTATTATGTCATGCGGATGCCATCATCTTAGTTTGGTGCTTGACTCAGCCCATCATTATCCTTCTGGCGTAGATAAAATAACGACCAATGTGTGGGAAGTAGAGGTATGTGGAATTTCCACCGATGACTCAGAGCTAACAATGGAGATTAATAATGCCCAGTGCTCATAAACGTAAAAACGTATAGACCTTTATATTAATATAAATCAGTTAATGTGAAGGGGTGAGGTCGATGATTACATCATAGGATCGTGAGAGATGGTTGGTGTGCTTGGGAGGCCCTTCATCCAACAGTGAACTGATGAAGGCCAACAACGATGATGATGTACGTTGAACTTTTTTCGCACTGCACCGTACGTAGCCAACCGCGCTAATCGGACGTACGGGGGAAGGAAAATTAACGCAACACAAAAATCAGTTCCAAAGAAATTAGTTTTCAATTTAGATTTAAAAGTTAACAGCTCCAGCAGCTTGCTCATGGAAGAGCATTCCAGACGGGCGCAGAAGCGCGTCTGAAAGCGAGCGATGGGGTGACCGTCTTTGTTCGACGGTTAGCCAAAAGTCGCTGCGAGGATGACCGGAGTTTGTGTGATGATGGTTTATGCTCCTTGACGAGCTCAGCAAGGTATTGATCACAGTACTGCATTGATACCAAAACCCCAGGAGGAAGTTCTGGGCAATCAACATCTTAACACAGGCGAACCGACTTAGTGCCCAGTTAAGATTTTAATATAATTCACTCCAGCTTTCACTCCTCTCTTAACCCACATTGACACGGCATCGGCTTGTGATCATATCACTCGAAATGTGGCTGATCTCATCAAATCTCGGAAGCTAATCAGGAGTGAGCCTGATAAAGTGCATGGACGGTTGACCACAGTGCACGCATGTGTGGTCATAGGCCTTGCGGGGCTACGCAAGGCCTATGACATCCTTGATGTAAAGCGCTATAAAAATTGAATTATTATTACTCAGTGGGCAGCAATGGGCAGCACAGAACAATCCATTGCTGTTCCGCTCACCCCCCCATCCTCACCACCCCCACCCCCCATCCTCACCGCCCCACCCCCCATCCTCACCGCCCCACCCCCCATCCTCACCGCCCCCTCCCCCCATCCTCACCGCTCCACCCCCCATCCTCACCGCCCCNTCCCCCCCATCCTCACCGCCCCACCCCCCATCCTCACCGCCCCTCCCCCATCCTCACCGCCCCCCCCCATCCTCACCGCCCCTCCCCCCATCCTCACCACCCCACCCCCCCATCCTCACCACCCCCCCCCCACATCCTCACCACCCCTCCCCCCCATCCTCACCGCCCCACCCCCCATCCTCACCGCCCCCACCCCCCATCCTTACCACCCCACCCCCCATCCTCACCACCCCCACCCCCNATCCTCACCGCCCCCTCCCCCCATCCTCACCGCCCCACCCCCATCCTCACCGCCCCCCNACCCCCATCCTCACCGCCCTCCCCCCCATCCTCACCACCCCCACCCCCATCCTCACCGCCCCCTCCCCCCATCCTCACCGCCCCCTCCCCCCATCCTCACCGCCCCTCCCCTCCTCCTCACCACCCCTCCCCCCATCCTCACACCCCCTCCCCATCCTCACCACCCCACCCCCCATCCTCACCACCCCCCCCCCCATCCTCACCACCCCTCCCCCCATCCTCACCACCCCCCCCCCCATCCTCACCACCCCCCCCCATCCTCACCACCCCCTCCCCCCATCCTCACCACCCCCCCCCATCCTCACCACCCCATCCTCACCGCCCCTCCCCCCCATCCTCACCGCCCCCTCCCCCCCACCCTCACCACCCCATCCTCACCGCCCCCTCCCCCCATCCTCACGCCCCCTCCCCCCCATCCTCACCCCCCCCCCCCCCCATCCTCACCCCCCCCCCATCCTCACCGCCCCCTCCCCCCCCATCCTCACCGCCCCTCCCCTCCATCCTCACCACCCCCTCCCCCCATCCTCACCACCCCCCTCCCCCCATCCTCACCACCCCCTCCCCCCATCCTCACCACCCCCCCCATCCTCACCACCCCCTCCCCCCATCCTCACCACCCCCTCCCCCCATCCTCACCACCCTCCCCCACCACCCCCCCATCCTCACCACCCTCCCCCCATCCTCACCACCCCCTCCCCCATCCTCACCACCCCTCCCCCATCCTCACCGCCCCTCCCCCCATCCTCACCACCCCCACCCCCCATCCTCACCACCCCCTCCCCCCATCCTCACCATTACTCCCCCCATCCTCACCACCCCCACCCCCCATCCTCACCGCCCCTCCCCCATCCTCACCACCCCCCCCCCCCCCCCCCCCCCCCCCCTCAGCCCCCCCCCCNCCACCCCCCCCCCCCCCCCCCCCCCCCCCCATCTCACCACCCCTCCCCCCATCCTCACCGCCCCCCCCCCCATCCTCACCGCACCACCCCCCATCCTCACCACCCCACCCCCCATCCCCCCCCCCCCCATCCTCACCCCCCCTCCCCTCCTCACCGCTCCCACCCCCATCCTCACCCCCCCCCCCCCATCCTCACCGCTCCACCCCCCATCCTCACCCCCTCCCCCCATCCTCACCCCCCCCCCCCCATCCTCACCGCCCCTCCCCCCATCTCACCGCCCCCCCCCATCCTCACCACCCCTCCCCCCATCCTCACCCCCCCCCCCCATCCTCACCGCCCCCTCCCCCATCCTCACGCCCCCCCCCCCATCCTCACCGCCCCTCCCCCCATCCTCACCGCCCTCCCCCCATCCTCACCGCCCCCACCCCCCCATCCTCACCGCCCCTCCCCCCATCTCACCCCCCTCCCCCCATCCTCACCGCCCCCCCCCCATCCTCACCGCCCCTCCCCCCATCCTCACCGCCCCACCCCCCATCTCACGCCCTCCCCCCATCCTCACCGCCCCCCCCCCCATCCTCACCGCCCCCCCCCCATCCTCACCGCCCCCACCCCCCCTCCTCACCGCCCCCACCCCCCCCCNTCCCACCCATCCTCACCGCCCCTCCCCCCATCCTCACCGCCCCTCCCCCCATCCTCACCGCCCCTCCCCCCATCCTCACCGCCCCTCCCCCCATCCTCACCGCCCCTCCCCCCATCCTCACCGCCCCTCCCCCNATCCTCACCGCCCCTCCCCCNATCCTCACCGCCCCTCCCCCCATCCTCACCGCCCCTCCCCCCATCCCCCCCCCCCCCATCCTCACCGCCCCTCCCCCCATCCTCACCGCCCCTCCCCCCATCCTCACCGCCCCTCCCCCNATCCTCACCGCCCCTCCCCCATCCTCACCGCCCCNTCCCCCCCCCCCCCCCATCCTCACCACCCCCTCCCCCATCCTCACCGCCCCTCCCCCCATCCTCACCGCCCCTCCCCCCATCCTCACCGCTCCCTCCCCCCATCCTCACCACTCCTCCCCCATCCTCACCGCCCCCACCCCCCATCCTCACCGCCCCTCCCCCNATCCTCACCGCCCTCCCCCCATCCTCACGCCCCTCCCCCNATCCTCACCGCTCCTGCCTCCATCCTCACCGCCCCTCCCCCATCCTCACCGCTCCCTCCCTCCATCCTCACCGCTCCTGCCTCCATCCTCACCGCCCCTCCCCCCNATCCTCACCGCCCCTCCCCCCCATCCTCACCGCCCCTCCCCCCATCCTCACCGCCCCTCCCCCCCATCCTCACCGCTCCTGCCTCCATCCTCACCGCCCCTCCCCCCATCCTCACCGCCCCTCCCTCCATCCTCACCGCTCCTGCTCCATCCTCACCGCCCCTCCCCCCATCCTCACCGCTCCTCCCCCCATCCTCACCGCTCCTGCCTCTATCCTCACCACCCCTCCCCCCCATCTCACCGCTCCCTCCCCCCATCCTCACCGCTCCCTCCCCTCCATCCTCACTGCTCCTGCCTCCATCCTCACCGCCCCTCCCCCCATCCTCACCGCCCCCTCCCCTCCATCCTCACGCTCCTGCCTCCATCCTCACCGCCCCTCCCTCCATCCTCACCGCTCCTGCCTCCATCCTCACCGCAGTGCTTAAGTCCGGTCAAATGGCCCCAATGACAACACGGCATGAGGGCGGGTGGGGGGGGCCCCTCTTACAGCAGTGGATCAGCCCCCCCCCCTGTTTGTTGCTGCCCTCTGGGTGCCACTCTAATGCCCGTCTTACTCAACTAAACTTTGTAGTTTACCAGGTAAGGCCCACTGAGCTCTACAGCTCTTTTTCAGAAACGACCTGCCACAAATGATAGCTCAACGAAGTGGCTTATCACGCGACCACGGGAGAGATACACGCAAACTCCAAATGTACAACAGGCGTCAGGCTCGGGATCGAACCCACGACATCCCGCATACAAAGCGAGGTCGTTAACATGTCGCCACCACGGCCTGCCCTCTCCATCGTTGGTGGTGACCTGCCCCTACCCCTCCATCGTGCCAATAGTCCCAACCAATCACCACCTCCCAAACCCTCCTCTTCACCATTACATCGCCAGCCCTATCTTGCATCGTCATCGTCCAAACTTCCAAGTCGTTTGCACCATCCTGCAGCGTGCTGCATGCCCTGTAAAGCTCCTCTTTCTTGATGACACACTCAATTCCCCAGCTTCCACGTTGGTGACCCTCTCTCCTCCTCCCTCCCTCCATCACGCACACACTCACGTGCCCCACCAATCAACAACCTCCACTTCCCGATGACATTCGACAACTTTGCAGCAGTTCCACGTTCTGCAGTATTCCCAACCAAGCAAGTTGCTCACCCTATCCCCGCTTGCACACATTTCCCAACCATCGCAACCTCCTCTTTCCGATTACAACACCTCCCCTGGCCAGGTTCGATTAGGAACTTCCAAATCGCTTACACAATCCTGCCACGAAATTCATAGCATCCACCACGTGCACTTTTTATTTAAATAACAGCTTATTTTTAATTGTATGTTTTAAAGTCCGGCTCACCGACGTGCACATGGCGTTGAATGACGGGCTTGACTCCTTTGATAAAACGATGAGATGCATGGAAAAACAGAGCGTGCTGTGGGAATTCCATGCCCTCAAATTGCTGCACAACACTCAAACCCACGCACATACATACACAACAGTCCCATACATACACATCCATACACAACACAGCAGACATACACACTCACAGCCACTGGCACACACACACATCAATACACAACCACACATCTATACAAAGACAAAGAAAAGACAAAGATCCCCGTGTAGCCTGCAATACTGTTGGGGAAAGTGCTGTTAAGCGAGCACCTGCGAAAGCCGGCATAACACACGAGGGGTGGGTGGTCAGCACAACACCCGGCCGCCTTTGTCTCCCCAGTGACGATTTTTGTTTTACACACACCGCACCAGATATTATTGAGGCTGGGTCGACCTAAGGAGGCCCGGACCGGTACACACTCAAACCCACACACATACAGTAACAGCCACACACATAGCCATACAAACATCAACCCACAATGACACCCATACACGTACTCTGTTGGTGGCAGTATATAACCCTGTGATTATGTTAATTGCCCTCTTATTTTACACACACACACATATCAACACACTGACAAACATCCACACACACACAGATCCACACCACACTCATCCGTATACTGTACGGTCTTCAAAGACTCTCACACCAGTCCACACAACATTTTACAGACACCCCATGCGCAGAGATGATCAATTCACTCGCCAGGCATTCACACACATACAGCAGCAGCAGCACGCCGCAATCCACGCACACTCACAAATATCCATCAACCCGATCACAAACATCCATATACAACACTCACAAAACTAGGTTGACCCTCACATTCACAAATATCTACACACACACGTACACACAACACACACACACGTATAGACACACCAGCCCCAACCCACACAACCACACACACACAAAACCCCACAAATACAACCACACACACACAACACCACACACACACAAACACACACACACAAACCCCCCCCACAACAACCACACACACAAACAACCACACACACACAACCACACACACACACANCAACCACACACACACACCAACCACACACACACACACCACACAAACACACAACACCAACCCCACACACACCACACACCACCAACACACACACACACCACCACACACACACACCAACCACACACACACACAACCCCTACACCCAACCAACACACACACACACCACACACCCACACCAGCCCCACGCACACACACCAACTCCACACACACACAACCCCACACACACACCAACCCTATNCACACACACAACCCACACACACACACCAACCCTACACACACACACCAACCACACACACACAACCCCTACACCCACACCAGCCCGCCCACAACACACGCACAACTCCACACACACACACAACCACACACACACACCACCACACACACACCCACCCTACACACACCANCACCCTACACACACCANCACCTACACACACACACCAACCCACACACAAACACCAACCCCTACACACACACACCAACCACACACCCACACCAACCCTACACACACCAACCCTACACACACACACCAACCCTACACACACACATAAACCCACACACACACACCAACCCACACACACACACACAACCCCTACACCCACACCAGCCCGCCCACAACACACGCACAACTCCACACACCACACCAACCCTACACACACNCCAACCACACACACCACCACCCTACACACACACACCAACCTACACACACACATAAACCCACACACACACCAACCACACACACACACACAACCCCTACACCCACACCAGCCCGCCCACAACACACGCACAACTCCACACACCACACCAGCCCACGCACACACCAACCCTACACACACACCAACTCCACACACACACAACCCCTACACCACACCAGCCCACGCACACACCAACCCCACACACACACCAACCATACACACACACACAACCCCTACACCACACCAGCCCGCCCACAACACACGCACAACTCCACACACCCCCAGTCACAAGGTGGAGTTGCTGCATCACTCACAATGACCTTCACTGAAGCACAGATGTCACACGGCACCCAATGCCCCAGTTCGCGTGTTAAACTGCAAGCAAGCGCCAAAGTCCTGCTCAACCAACAATCACATCCAGTTTAACACGTAAGGAGTAGGCTTTGGTGACCAATATCATCCATAATACAGGTTATTGATTTTTGGGTGGTGGGGCGATTAGATTTTGCGTAGATATGTGTCGTGAAACTCGCCACCACCCGACCAGTATACAAGGTTAGAGCCACGTGAACGGATCGTGCCAATTCGTTACCCCAAAGTACAGCGGACGGAATAATCTGGCGGTGTTGGAGGGTAAATCTGACGGTGTTGGAGGGTAAATCTGGCGGTGTTGGAGGGTAATCTGGCGGTGTTGGAGGGTAAATCTGGCGGTGTTGGAGGGTAAATCTGACGGTGTTGGAGGGTAAATCTGGCGGTGTTGGAGGGTAAATCTGGCGGTGTTGGGAGGGTAAATCTGGCGGTATTGGAGGGTAAATCCCACGGTGTTGGAGGGTAAATGTGGCGGTGTTGGAGGATAAATCTGGCGGTGTTGGAGGGTAAATCCCACGGTGTTGGGAGGGTAAATCCCACGGTGTTGGGAGGGTAAATCCCACGGTGTTGGGAGGGTAAATCCCACGGTGGAGGGTAAATCTGGCGGTGTTGGAGGGTAAATTCCACGGTGTTGGAGGGTAAATCTGGTGGTATTGGAGGGTTAATCCGACGGTGTTGGAGGTTAAATCTGGCGGTATTGGAGGGTAAATCTGGCGGTGTTGGAGGGTAAATGTGGCAGTGTTGGAGGGTAAATCTGGCGTATTGGAGGGTAAATACCACGGTCTTGGAGGGTAAATCTGGCGGTGTTGGAGGGTAAATTCCACGGTGTTGGAGGGTAAATCTGGCGGTATTGGAGGGTTAATCCGACGGTGTTGGAGGTTAAATCTGGCGGTATTGGAGGGTAAATCTGGCGGTATTGGAGGGTAAATCTGGCGGTGTTGGAGGGTAAATGTGGCAGTGTTGGAGGGTAAATCTGGCGGTATTGGAGGGTAAATACCACGGTGTTGGAGGGTAAATCTGGCGGTGTTGGGAGGGTAAATTCCACGGTGTTGGAGGGTAAATCTGGCGGTATTGGAGGGTTAATCGACGGTGTTGGAGGGTAAATCTGGCGGTGTTGGGAGGGTAAATTCCACGGTGTTGGAGGGTAAATCTGGCGGTATTGGAGGGTTAATCCGACGGTGTTGGAGGTTAAATCTGGCGGTATTGGAGGGTAAATCTGGCGGTGTTGGAGGGTAAATCTGGCGGTATTGGAGGGTTAATCCGACGGTGTTGAAGGGTAAATGTGGCAGTGTTGGAGGGTAAATCTGGCGGTATTGGAGGGTAAATTCCACGGTGTTGGAGGGTAAATCTGGCGGTATTGGAGGGTTAATCCGACGGTGTTGGAGGTTAAATCTGGCGGTATTGGAGGGTAAATCTGGCGGTATTGGAGGGTAAATCTGGCGGTATTGGAGGGTAAATGTGGCAGTGTTGGAGGGTAAATCTGGCGGTGTTGGAGGGTAAATCTGGCGGTATTGGAGGGTAAATCCGACGGTGTTGGAGGGTAAATGTGGCAGTGTTGGAGGGTAAATCTGGCGGTGTTGGAGGGTAAATCTGGCGGTGTTGGAGGGTAAATCTGGCGGTGTTGGAGGGTAAATCCATCCACTCGCTCCATGCATTTGCACATTAAGTAAGTCATCGACTGCAGAGTTGATATAACGAGATGCACACACTCTGTGTGTGTTGTTAATGTACAATGATCAGTCCACGTGCTCCATATATCTCGTGGCTCATCCACTGCACGTTCATATATCAGTACTGTACACGTGTCGTGAAGTCCACATACACTATACAGTACACAACAGTCTACAGTACAGAACAGTATACTGTGTGTGTGCACTTGTAGTGTGTGTATGGTGATAAGTAGTGTGAGTACTTTACTGTGTGAATTCAAGTATTGGAACGGCGAAGTTGTGGTGTTTGTTACACTATAACAACACCTTTGACACACACACATAGTACAGTACTACCTTTTAAATTGTACTGTTGCTACCAGTAGCAAAAGCCATAATTTCCCAAAGCATCAGCAGCAGTAAAACATCATCAATATGAACATGCATTGGCAATAACCTCCTGAAAATAAGCTTTGAGACTCACTTTGTGGCCTTCCCGGATAACGCACAACACTGGTGGCGCAACACGAGAATAAGAAATAAGCCTATTAAATTTAGATATTTAAACAAAACTCAGTTTAACACGTAAGTAGGCTTTCGCGACCAATATCATCGATATCACACCATGCCTTGAGGATTAAACTATATATTTTTTATGATAATTATTTATACAACGGTTCTTATAACGATACGTTTAAAGTTAATCGATTACCTCTCGTTAAACGTCTAACCACGCTTTTTTTTTGAGTGTAAGATGTGTTTTTTTGTTATAACCGGGTCTTTCAAAAGATAAGATGTTATTAGTCAAGCTGATTGTGTATAAGCGTATTAAACTAACGAGTTTTTGAACACAACTCTTCTTAAAACACGTGTTTGTTTGAGATGATACAATGTTTGATTTCAAGAGAAAGTTTTTTTAAAAAGTATACTTTATAAATGGTGATTTTTTTTAAAACGTGTTCTATTTAACCTGAGTTTATTATTGTTTGAACGTGGTGTGTGTGCGTGTGTTAAAGATTAAAATATGCATAGTATTGTGTCCTAAGATGCTTGATTACCTCCTGCACATTGTTGTACTGTAGTTGTAGGTCGCATTGGTTTAAGATTAACAGCGAAATGTCCGTATACAACTTGATCAATATCATCAACATCATCAACAATATTGACACCATAATCGATAATGCCACGACCGTGATCATTGCAGCTGTCATCATGATCGTCATCATCATCATTGACCATCAATTCCATCATCATCCATAATCATTAACATCACATTATCGCCATGAATATTCCCATGGTCCTTGCCACCATCACTACTAACAACATCACCACCATCACTATTAGCATCGCCACCATCACTATTAACATCACCACCATCACTATTAACATCACCACCATCACTATTAGCATCACCACCATCACTATTAGCATCGCCACCATCACTATTAACATCACCACCATCACTATTAGCATCGCCACCATCACTATTAACATCACCACCATCACACCTAACAACATCACCATCACTATTAGCATCGCCACCAACATCACTATTAACATCACCACCATCACAACTAACAACATCACCACCATCACTATTAGCATCGCCACCATCACTATTAACATCACCACCATCACAACTAACAACATCACCACCATCACTATTAACATCACCACCACATTCACAACTAACAACATCACCATCACAACTAACAACATCACCACCATCACTAACATCGCCACCATCACAACTAACATCACCACCATCACTATTAACATTACCACACATTCACAACTACCATCACCAACATCACTATTAGTATCACCACATTCACGACTAACAACATCACCACCATCACAACTAACATCACCACCACATTCACAACTAACAACATCACCACCATCACTAACATCGCCACCATCACAACTAACATCACCACCATCACTATTAACATCACCACCACATTCACAACTAACATCACCAACATCACTATTAGTATCACCACATTCACGACTAGCAACATCACCATTAGCATCGCCTCCATCACAACTAATAACATCACCAACATCACTATTAGCATCGCCACCATCACTATTAACATCACCACCATCACACATAACAACATCACCATCACAACTAACAACATCACCACCATCACTAACATCACCATCACAACTAACATCACCATCACAACTAACATCGCCACCATCACAACTAACATCACCACCATCACAACTAACAACATCGCCACCATCACAACTAACATCACCACCATCACAACTAACATCGCCACCATCACAACTAACATCACCACCATCACAACTAACAACATCGCCACCATCACTATTAACATCACCACCATCACAACTAACAACATCACCACCATCACAACTAACAACATCACCACATCACTAACATCACCACCATCACAACTAACAACATCACCACCATCACTAACATCACCACCATCACAACTAACAACATCACCATCACAACTAACAACATCACCACCATCACAACTAACATCGCCACCATCACAACTAACAACATCACCACCATCACAACTAACATCACCACCATCACAACTAACATCACCACCATCACAACTAACAACATCACCACCATCACGAATAACATCGTCACCACCATCACTATTAACATCACCACCATCACTACTAACATCACCACCACCATCACAACTAACAACATCACCACCATCACGACTAACAACATCACCACCATCACTATTAACACCACATCACAACTAACAACATCACCACCATCACAACTAACAACATCACCACCATCACTACTAACATCGTCACCACCACCGTCATCACCACCATTGCTTGACCTACATGCTGGATGATCACCATCATGTTCATGACCACGACGATCAACATATCCATGAACATCGCCTTAATGATCATGAACATCACCATCATCATCACCACCATCATCATCACCACCATCACCATCGTGGTGTTATCAGCCACATGTTTTACTCACAAGATCCGACGTCTCCTCCTTCCCTCTATCCGTGGTGCGTGATGGAGGCTTCGTCTCTTCGTCTTCCCGTCAACTTCTTCCATAGACAGTGAAGAGATGACAACACACACACACACAGTCAAACACATACTAATACACATACTAACATACTAACACACAAACATACTAACACACACACAGTCAAACACATACTAATACACACACAAACATACTAACACACAAACATACTAACACACACTCAAACACATACTAATACACACACAAACATACTAACACACAAACATACTAACACACAAACATACTAATACACACACACAGTCAAACACATACTAATACACACACAAACATACTAACACGCACACAGTCAAACACATACTAATACACACACAAACACATACTAATACACACACAAACATACTAACACACACACACAAACACATACTAATACACACACAAACATACTAACACACACACACAAACACATACTAATACACACACAAACATACTAATACACACACACAGTCAAACACATACTAATACACACACAAACATACTAATACACACACACAGTCAAACACATACTAATACACACACAAACATACTAACACACACACAAACACATACTGATACATACACATACTGAGTTAGATGTAGTCGGAAACTACACCGATACACTCGTACATAGGGTGTTACAAGTACAAGCATACTGCACGCGTTCACACGTGTACACACGAAGCACACGTGTTTAAAGTACTGTATAACACACATACATACTCAGAGTACACGTGTTACACGTACACACACACATACACTTACAGAGTGCACGTGTTAAACACACACAGACACACTTACAGAGTACACGTGTTACACGTACACACAGAGTACACACACACACACACTTACAGAGTACACGTGTTACAGAGCAGTGGGTAGATGCACCTATCCCCACGTACTACCGACTACAAAGACCCCCAGAATAACTTCATATATAACGAGGCAAGTGCACTGCACCACATACTCACACACACACGCACGGTCAATCATCATCAGCACACACACAGGGCGATCACAGAGAGAAAGAGTGAGAGCTGTACACGTGTGTGATGATGTAAAAGGTACGGCAACGTACATGAACATCATGCTCCATGCAGCTCGCCGCGCAGAGGGTAAAGTCTTGCAGCAGATGTTTGACATCCCGGAAGAGAAGAGATGGGGAGAGGGAGGAGGATGATGATGATGATGATTCAGAGAGGAGTGGCAGAGATGATGGTGATGGTGGTGATGTCTTGTGGGGAGGCAGGGGACAGGGAGTTGAGGAAGAGAGAGAGATGGGGAGAGAGTCACGGGGCAGTGAGAGATGGGGAGAGGGGGGAGGAGGAGGATGATGATTCAGAGAGGAGGAGTGGCAGAGGTGATGATGGTGATGATGATGGTGATGGCTTGTGGGAGGCAGGGGACAGGGAGTTGAGGAAGAGAGAGAGATGGGGAGAGAGTCACGGGGCAGTGAGAGATGGGGAGAGGGAGGAGGAAGATGATGATTCAGAGAGGAGGAGTGGCAGAGATGATGATGGTGATGATGGTGGTGATGGCTTGTGGGGAGGCAGGGGACAGGGAGTTGAGGAAGAGAGAGATGAGGAGAGGGAGGATGATGATGATGATTCAGTGGCAGGGATCGACAGAGATGATGGTGATGATGGTGATGATGGCTTGTGGGGAGGCAGGGGACAGGGAGTTGAGGAAGAGAGATGTGGAGAGGGATGATGATGATGATTCGGAGTGGCAGGATCGACAGAGATGATGGTGGCGAGGCAGGAGGCAGGGGACAGGGAGTTGAGGAAGAGAGAGGTCGTGCGAGAGAGAGGGGGGGGAGGAGGAGGAGGGGAGAGTGGCTGTGAGGGTGTGTAGGGGAGGGGTAGGTGACACACGAGTTGGTGAGAGAGATGGAGAGACGGTGGGGGTGGGGGGGGGCGGAGAGAGGGAGGAGTGTGGTGATGGTGGTGGTGGTGATGGTGGTGATGATGATGATGGTGGTGATGATGGTGATGATGGTGGTGGTGGTGGTGATGATGGTGGTGATGATGGTGGTGGTGATGGTGGTGGTGATGGTGGTGGTTGTTGTTGGGAGGGAGGGAGGGACATGCGAGAGAGGGAGGCAGTCAGGAGGATGACGATCGCCTTCAGAGAGAGAGAGAGAGAGGCGGGAGATGAGGAA
This sequence comes from Lethenteron camtschaticum, assembly GCA_018977245.1. Taxonomy (NCBI): domain Eukaryota; kingdom Metazoa; phylum Chordata; class Hyperoartia; order Petromyzontiformes; family Petromyzontidae; genus Lethenteron; species Lethenteron camtschaticum. The sequence continues at coordinate 6,460,975 of MU249602.1, read as the reverse complement.
GAGAAGAGTGGAGAGAGAGGGGGGGGAGGAGGAAGAATCGAGAAGAGTTGATGCAGGGAGCTGGGGGTGCAGGGGAGCTGGGGGGTGCAGGGGAGCTGGGGGGGCAGGGGAGCTGGGGGGGGAGCTGGGGGGGGTGCAGGGGAGCTGGGGGGTGCAGGGGAGCTGGGGGGGGGCAGGGGAGCTGGGGGGTGCAGGGGAGCTGGGGGGGGGAGCTGGGGTGCAGGGAGCTGGGGGGGTGCAGGGGAGCTGGGGTGCAGGGGAGCTGGGGGGGTGCAGGGGAGCTGGGGTGCAGGGGAGCTGGGGGGTGCAGGGGAGCTGGGGGTGCAGGGAGCTGGGGGCAGGGGAGCTGGGGGGCAGGGGAGCTGGGGGGGGAGCTGGGGGGGGGGGTGCAGGGGAGCTGGGGGGTGCAGGGGAGCTGGGGGGGGGCAGGGGAGCTGGGGGGGTGCAGGGAGCTGGGGGGGGTGCAGGGGAGCTGGGAGGGGGGAGCTGGGGGCAGGGGAGCTGGGGGGGGGAGCTGGGGGGGGTGCAGGGGAGCTGGGGGGTGCAGGGGAGCTGGGGGGGGCAGGGGAGCTGGGGGGTGCAGGGGAGCTGGGGGGGAGCTGGGGGGGAGCTGGGGGGTGCAGGGGAGCTGGGGGGTGCAGGGGAGCTGGGGGGGAGCTGGGGGGTGCAGGGGAGCTGGGGGGTGCAGGGGAGCTGGGGGGGAGCTGGGGGGGGGTGCAGGGGAGCTGGGGGTGCAGGGGAGCTGGGGGTGCAGGGGAGCTGGGGGGGTGCAGGGGAGCTGGGGGGGGTGCAGGGGAGCTGGGGGGGTGCAGGGGAGCTGGGGGGGGGAGCTGGGGGGGTGCAGGGGAGCTGGGGGGGGGGTGCAGGGAGCTGGGGGGGGAGCTGGGGGGGGTGCAGGGGAGCTGGGGGGTGTAGGGGAGCTGGGAGGTGCAGGGGAGCTGGGGTGGGGAGCTGGGGGGGGTACAGGGGAGCTGGGGGTGTGCAGGGGAGCTGGGGAGGGGAGCTGGGGGGGTGCAGGGGAGCTGGGGGTGTGCAGGGGAGCTGGGGGGAGCTGGGGGGGGTGCACGGGAGCTGGGGGAGAGCTGGGGAGGGGTGCAGGGGAGCTGGGGGTGTGCAGGGGAGCTGGGGGGGCTGGGGGGTGCAGGGGAGCTGGGGGTGCAGGGGAGCTGGGGGGGGAGCTGGGGGGGGTGCAGGGGAGCTAGGGGGGGGGTGCAGGGGAGCTGGGGGTGCAGGGGAGCTGGGGGGTGCAGGGGAGCTGGGGGGGGGCTGGGGGTGCAGGGGAGCTGGGGGGGTGCAGGGGAGCTGGGGGGGTGCAGGGGAGCTGGGGGGGGGGGCAGAGAGCGGGCGAAGTGGAAGGTGGAGAGAGGCCGTGCGGAGGGCGGGGGGAGGGAAGAAGGACGCAGTAGGATGGGGGAGGGCGGGGGAGGGAGGAGGATGGGGGAGGGCGGAGGGAGCTGGAAGCAGCGGCGTGGGGGGGTGATGGTGGGGACGGTGGGGGGAGGAGAGTGGCAGGTCTGTCGTGACAGGGTGGGGAGGGAGGACGGTAAGGACACGAAATGGAGGAGAGGGGGGATGGGGTGGGGGGGTGAGCATGGAGTGGAAGGGAGGATGACGGGGGGTGACAGGGGGGTGACGAGGGGGTGATGGGGGAGATGACGGTGGGGGTGACAGGGGGGGGGTGACGAGGGGGTGACGGGGGGGGGAGATGACGGTGGGGGTGAGATGACGGGGGGGTGATGGGGGGGTGACGAGGGGAGATGACGGTGGGGGTGACAGGGGGGGGGGTGACGAGGGTGACGGGGGGGAGATGACGGTGGGGGTGACAGGGGGGGGTGACGAGGGGGGGGTGATGGGAGGCAGGTAAATGCAGGATATAGTTGCACTCTCGACAGAGAAGATGACCTTTACCTGTAACCAGGTAAGAGAGAATTTATCCAAGAAAGCCACTTCTTTAAATGAAGATCTGTAGTTACTGTAGCAGGAGGACGAGGAGGGAGGGGGGGAGGTGCCGAGGGAGATGGAGATGGAAGATGAAGAAGCGTACGGAGAGGTACAGGGAGGGAGGCATTTGTGGGAAGGGAGAGATGAAGGGTTTGTCTGGCTGGGATGGAGACAATGGATGAGTAATGAGAGCGGGCAGGTAGAGGGAGCTCGAGGGCGGGACAGGAGTGGAATTGAAGGAGGCTCAAAGAACTACGTGGACAAGAATGGCGAGACAACAAAGATGATGATGATGGGGGTGTGTTGGGTGTGGAGTTTGCGAGAGGTAGGTTATTGAGAAGAGCGAAGAGTAGGAGGAGATGGAGCAGAGATCATGCGAGATGGTTGGAAGGGGAGGAGAGATCTTTAAAATTGCAGCACATCAAAACATCTTCAATTCACCATCACACCCGTGGCATATATGACCCACTACATAACCACGTTTCAAATTGACGATGATGACGACGATTTTGTGATCGTGCACCGAAATGGTGACTTGGTGATGATATTGATTAAGCCAAAATAGTCGCCCAAATGATGACAATTAACGCTGATCGAACACAGATATTTATTGGTGGCTACGTGGTGATGATGATGGTGATGGTTCAAAAACGTAGTGATGCTTTGTGATTTCGCACGGGAAATGGTAGCTAAGTGATGATGATTGATTGTGACACACAGTATGGCTAAGCCATATGCTGCTGATCGTAATGACCTTGAAGCAGAGCATAGTGACTAAGCGGATGGTGGTGGTGGTGATGTTGGTGGTGGTGATGTTGGTGGTGGTGGTGATGTTGGTGGTGTTGGTGGTGGTGGTGATGTTGGTGGTGGTGGTGGTGATGTTGGTGGTGATGTTGGTGGTGGTGATGGTGGTGGTGATGTTGGTGGTGATGGTGGTGGTGATGTTGGTGGTGGTGATGTTGGTGGTGGTGATGTTGGTGGTGATGGTGGTGATGTTGGTGGTGGTGATGTTGGTGGTGATGTTGGTGGTGGTGGTGATGGTGGTGGTGGTGATGTTGGTGATGTTGGTGATGGTGGTGGTGGTGGTGATGTTGGTGGTGGTGGTGGTGATGGTGGTGGTGATGTTGGTGGTGGTGGTGGTGATGGTGGTGGTGATGTTGGTGGTGGTGATGTTGGTGGTGGTGGTGATGGGGAATTGGAAATTGGTTGTCACATGCAAACTGATGTACACTTACAACAACAACCGCCATTCGCCACTAAGTGGCGGTGACGTCACCACGACGCTTGTGCCAGGCCAAGTGCACCTTGAGGCTACCACGTGAAGTGTCGAACGCCCGATGACAGGAGGTCACGGGGCAGACCCAGGTGCCATATTTGCACGTACAGTCACATGTACACACAGTACACACACAAGTTGAATAAGTAATACATGGGTTAACATACAACGCTCAAGATAACATGCAAATATCCCTAATATCACCTGTTAATTTATAGTGGACGTATAAGTTGTGTGTTGGTGAACATCTATTAAGTACTGTACATACATCACGTACACACCACATGCATGCATCGTGTTGCACACACGTTAAGCACTGCACATGCAACAGGTTCACAAGTGTATATATACTGCATTGCATATGTGTCCACAGATGCATACACGTGAGAAATGTACACAATATTTGCATCGTACTGTACACACACGTGGTGAAATCTGCGTGTTGGTTATGGACATATAACTACACATACAAGTACAGTACACATTGAGAGAACACGTGCAGATACATCACACAGACATACACGGACACGTGTACATACATGTATAAGACTCGTGTACATAAATGTAGAAAAACACGTGTACATACGATATATTGACACACGGAATTGATGGCAACGTGTACAAAGACAATGGTCCCCGTATAGGCTTTACATACTGGAGGGGCAAGTGCTGTTGGCGAGCACCTATGAAGGCCGGCACGGCACAAGAAGGGGGTGGGTGGTCAACACCACTCCCGACCGCCTTTGTCTCTCCCTAGTGGCAATGTTTGTTATACAGTCCGCACTAGGTACTCATTTGAGGCTGAGTTCGACCCATCACACACACACACCACTAGTCTAGAACTCTCTACGAGTATGAAAGCCCCCCCCAAAAAAAAGTTAAATAAAAATAAATAATAATGGTTTTTGGGTTAGATCGCGTTATTTATAAATGTGTCGTAACCCTCCACCACCTGTTTTAATATATTCCATATTCTCATCTTATTAATCATCTCCCCCATGCGTGTGTGTAAGTTTATTTTCCTGTTAGGGGAGCGGTGGTGCAGCGGTTAGCGCTCACGGCCAACACCGGCAGTGACGATTATCTGAACCGATCTTGGGTCCTCCCCTAGGTCGACTCAGCCTCAAATGAGTACCTGGTGCGGTGTTCTTTTTTCTTACTTTGCCACTGGGGAGACAAAGGCGGACCGGGCGTTGTGGGCCGTACCGGCTAACAGCACTTGCCCCAATAGTCTGTTAAAGGCTATACGGGGAATCTTTATCTTTGTATGTGTGTAAGTTTATTTTCCTATTCGTTCGTCCTTAATCATTGGGTTTTTTAAAAACATTTCAAACTGCTCTTCCCAAAGCTGCTGCATCTTCTCTGCCAGTGATGCAGGGAACCCCCACGCAGACAAAGACTTCACAGACGTTCTGGGGCAAGCGCTTTGACAACAGCGATGATATTCTTGGTTCTTTCGGTAAAGTCACGTAGAAGGGAAATAATAAAATTAAAAATATATAAAACAATAAAAAATTCTCACGTTTCGACTGCAACACAAGCAATCATCATCAGGTATAAAATCCACAGCAAGAAAATTTTTTTTTCAAATTTTCTTGCTGTGGATTTCGCACCTGATGATGATTGCTTGTGTTGCAGTCGAAACGTTGTAAGAATTTTTTATTGTTTTATTCAAATTTATTGCTGTGGATTTCACACCTGATGATGATTGCTTGTGTTGCAGTCGAAACGTCGTGAGGATTTGTTATTGTTTATATTTTTATTATTTTATTATTTCCCTTCTACGTGACTTTACCGAAAGAACCAAGAATATGAATCCCTGCAGTCACAAAAGCTTTAAATCAAAACAGCGATGATGTTGACAGGAGCTCCTGGATTCGATTCTCCAACTCTTGACGCCCGCTGTATATTTGCACTTTGGGGCCGTCCATAAATGACGTCACGCGATTTTGGACGATTTTTGACCCCTCCCCCCCCCTTCGTCACACGGCGTCACAAAAAGTCAGACCCCCCTCTCAAATATGACGTCACAAAGCTCTGCCCCCCCCCCCAAATATAACACATGCTTCAAATCGCTTTAAACTATTGTCATTGTAGTGCGTATTTAATGTGGCGCTGCACTCTGCTGTTGTAGGAGAAAAATTAAGTTATGGAAGGCTCCTTTGCTTGTTTTTCTCTCTCAACCCGTGGTCGCGTGGATTTTTTTTATATCACACTCCACGTTTCGAAATCACCATCACGCGTTCGGAGTATTTCGCTGGGATACATTTGCACATGATGACGACGGATGATTGTGATAAACCACTTCGTTGAGCTATCATCCGTGGCCAGGTCTAAAAAAGAGCAAAACGGCTCCGTGAGCCTTACTTGGTAAATGTTGTAATAGTTTCATGTTTAGTTTTATTTACACCCTGTCTTCTCTCCCTTCTCGATCCTCTCTCCGCGTGTCACGATCTGTCCTTCCCTACTCCCATAACACACACCGCCATCACCATCTTCATCAGCAGCTCTTCAACATTATCATCTCCCCCCCCACATCCAATTCAACATCACCAACTACCATCATCACCCCCACACATCACAATCAATGTCACCATCATCTGCATCACTTTCATCATCACCATCATCATCCCTACGGTGTGCAGTTTTCCCTCCTGCTTTCACACCCCCACCACCACCACCCCCAACATCACACTCCCCAACATCCACACATCACTTACATCGACATGATCACTGTCATCGGTTTCGTAATCATCTGTAGCGTGTGTCTCACTATCCGCCCCTCCCCTCAAGCCACCGCTTTTCGCCCCCAAATCACCACCCCCTCCCCCGCATTCCACACAACATCAGCAGCAGCATCATCACCATCAACATCACCAACCCACCCCCCTTCCTGCATTCCACGCAACATCATCAGCAGCATCATCACCATCAACATCACCAACCCACCCCCCGTCTCCGCATTCCACTTAACATCAGCAGCAGCAGCAGCATCATCACCATCAACATCACCAACCCACCCCCCTCTCCGCATTCCACGCAGCACCATCATCACAAGCGCTATCATCACTATCACCATCATCAATGTCATCACAACCGCCATCACTGTCATCACAACCGTCATTATCATCATCACCACCATCATCACAACCACGATCATCACAACCAGCACCACCATCATCATTATCATCACTGTCATCACAACAGCCATCATCAATGTCACCATCACCACAGTCATCACAACCGCCATCAATGCCACCATCACCTCTGCCATCACAACCGCCATCATCAATATCATCACCACCATCATCATCATCACCACCACCACCATCATCACCATCATCATCACTACCACCATCATCATCATCACCATCACCACCACCATCATCATCACAACCACCATCATCACCACCACCATCATCATCACAACCAGCACCACCATCAACACTAACATAACAGTCACCATCATCACTGTCATCACAACCGCCATCATCAATATCATCATCACCACCACCATCATCATCATCACCACCACCACCATCATCACAACCACCACCATTATCACAACCACCATCATCATCACAACCACCATCACCACCACCATCATCATCACCACCACCACCATCATCACCATCATCATCATCACCACCACCNTCATCACCACCATCATCATCATCATCACCACCACCACCATCATCACCACCACCACCATCACCACCACCACCATCATCATCATCACCACCACCATCATCACAACCACCATAATCACCACAACGAGCACCACCATCATCACTATCATCGCTATCACCATCATCAGTCGTCATCAATGTCATCATCACCATCATCATCACCACCATGCCATGTGTGCGGCAGTAATGTGACCTTTGAGAAACGTGAGCACGTGGTCTGATCCCACCGAGGTGCGCTTGGTGGCGTACAGTTGAGCACGTGCTTATCGCGTGCGCTGCGCTACTACACGGGGTATGCGTGTAAGGGTATGTTTGTGTTATTGGTGTGTATGCAAGTAAGAGTATGTTGTATTATTAGTGTGTATGTGTGTAAGGGTATGTTTTATTATGAGTGTGTATGCAAGTAAGAGTATGTTTTATTATGAGTGTGTATGCCAGTAAGAGTATGTTGATGTGTGCGGTTGTATTGATGATGAAACAGTATATATGTGTTTGGACTGTTTACGAGTATGTATGTTGTTAGTGTGTTTGTTGATGCGTGGGCTAGACAGCAGACACTTGCCCCCCAAAAGGCGGCTAAGGTTATACGGGGGATCTTTGACTCGCCTTTAGCGTCCGTGGGGAGCGGTGGCGCAACGGTTAGCGCCAAGAAACCGGCCATCCCAGTTCCTGACCAATAGGCATCGCATATTTGAACCCCTCTTGGTCAACTCGGCCTTAAATGAGCACCTGGCGCAGTAGTGAACATCGCCACCGGGGAGACAAAGGCGGCCCGGCGTGGTGCTGGCCACACCCCCTCGTAGCACCGTTCCGGCCTTCATAGGTGCTACTCGCTAACAGCACTTGCCCCAACAGCCTGTTCAGGCTATCCGGGGGATCTTTGTCTTTGCATACGTGAGTGGATTTGAGTGAAGTTTATGCAGATGAAGATATGATTGTGAGTAATCGTGTACATCCTTGTGTCAATTAATCAACTGCTGGAGCACGGCATCGAGCCATACTTCACCACGATGGTCAATGCGAATTATCGAAGGCCAGGGTGCGTGGCCTGGGTAGTGCGTGGGAGCATAGACGCACAGTACAACGATGGCATTTTAGTAACTTCTCTCTGCTGACAACGTGAGGCCCTCTGCTGTTCAGAAACTGCTAGTGTATGTATGAGTACAGACTGCACAGTATATATAACACATTCCTGCGGAGGGAGCTGGTAGGAACGTTGGGTTGCTCGGTCAATGGCCTGCAGGGTCAACGGCGGCGTGGTGTATTCCGCAAATATGCCCGACTGTAAGGGCGGGCACAAGCCGGCGTGAGTAGGTTAAACGTTGAGTTTTATAAGGGCACCACGGGGTGACCAGCCCCTCCCCACCCAGCCCCAACCCTCCCTCCCACCCCCCACCCAACCCCACCCCTCCCACCCACCACCCAGCCCCACCCTTCCCACCCCCCACCCAGCCCCACCCCTCCCACCCCCACCCAGCCCCACCCCTCCCACCCCCCACCCAGCCCCACCCCACCCCCCCNACCCAGCCCCACCCCACCCAGCCCCACCCTCCCACCCCCCACCCAGCCCCACCCCTCCACCCCCACCCAGCCCCACCCACCCCCCCACCCAGCCCCACCCCACCCACCCCCACCCCCCCCACCCCCCACCCAGCCCCACCCCTCCCACCCCCACCCAGCCCCACCCTCCCACCCCCACCCACCCCACCCCACCCCCCCCAGCCCCCCCCCCCCCCACCCCCCCACCCCCCCCCCCCCCACCCACCCACCCCTCCCACCCCCNACCCAGCCCCACCCCTCCCACCCCCACCCAGCCCCACCCTCCCACCCCCACCCAGCCCCACCCCTCCCACCTCCCACCCAGCCCCCCCCCCCACCCAGCCCCACCCCTCCCACCCCCCACCCAGCCCCACCCCACCCAGCCCCACCCCTCCCACCCCCNACCCAGCCCCACCCCTCCCACCCCCCACCCAGCCCCACCCTCCCACCCAGCCCCACCCTCCCCACCCAGCTCCTCCCCACCCAGCCCCACCTCTCCCATTTTTGGATTCACGACGGACGGACACAATAATCCCCTGTGGGCTGGTGTAACCAGGAGGTTCCTACCAGTATTAGTATGTGTGTATGTGTATGGATGCATGTTCGCCTAGGCGCTAACATTAACTTGTCGCAAGTCTGTTTGACAAAGATTGCACGAGTCTAATTTGTTTGCAGTATGTGGATATTTAAATGTGTCGTCTTTGCTATGAGTGCGGTTGGCTACGTACTGTGCGAAAAAAGTTCAACATACATGTTAGTGTGTACGCATAAAAAGTGTTTGTACTCTACCTATACGCTGTCGTGTAAATGTATGCACAGCAATACCCCGATGTAAGTCGTTTCGTGTGGGTTGTTGACACGGTATGGAGGAAGACTGCCTGGCGCACTGTGGGAGTCAGTTGGATGAGAATGGGCACAGTTTAGTGGGGACAAGAAACCCAATCAGCTTTTAATAAATGATGACGCCCAGCACGCCAGAGGTAGACCTGCTATTCTTAGTAACAGCGACCCTCTCTGTATGCAATTACAGTCAGAATCGGAATATTCATGCTGGAGGAATACGATGAGCTACAAAGCTCTTTTAAATCCTTTATATTAAGTTCGCTTGCTTGCTTAGGACCGTGCAAATCTTTTGGTCGTTTTTTAACCCATTCCCGTGATCCAATCGAGCTGACATTTTCTACAGACTCGTTGTGCGTGACAATTAATGTTTCCAAAATGTTACACTTTTTAGGACAAAAATATATTTAATTACCAATTGCTTAATGGTGCAATGCAATCATTTGACCCATAGGTGGCAGCCATCTCAAGCCAGAGGACGAGAGGACTCTAGCCGCCACGCATATAAAGATTTATAGTGAAAAACTTTGTTTTTACGGGTTATACTTATTCACATGTCCAAAGTGGGATAGTGAAAACACGGGGCGCGGAGCTCAAGATGACAGATTAAAAAAATTCTTCGGCGAAATACCAAATGTATCGGGCAGACAAATCTGATTAGAACAAATGCACGGGCAGTTCCTAAGCCTAAATTAAAAGAATTGTCTCTTGAATTCAGAAAACATTATTGGAACATCTTCTTGGTTCTTTCGGTAATGTCACGTAGAAGGAAAATAATAAAATAAAACATAATTCTCACGACGTTTCGGCCACAACGCAAGCAGCCGTCTTCTGCCTTCTCGACAGACCTGTTCTCCACCTGAAGACGGCTGCTTGCGTTGTGGCCGAAACGTCGTGAGAATTATTTTATAATGTTTTTTTTTATTATTTTATTATTTTTCTTCTACGTGACTTTACCGAAAGAACCAAGAAGATGAATCCCTGCAGTCACGAAAGCTTTAAATCGAAAATTATTGGAACAGCTTTGGGGGAGGGGAGAGACGATGATGACGGGAGAAGGGAGTTTCAAAGTGAAGCAGTGGAAAGGGAAGAAGGGAAAGCAAGTGTCGTTGCATTGCAGTGCGCGGCGAGTTTGGTGTCTGTTGTGACCTGCGGCGTTGCCGTGAACACAGAATAAATAAATAAACTCGTTTCCACTGGAGGAATCCGATGAGCTGCAAAGCGCTATTCCTTTCACAGATGTCCGGTAGGCCGAGACGAATCAGCCCGGGTTACTCAACGCGGGTGGGCGAAATGAAGGCGTGAAGCTCACAGCAAGTCGCCACGGTGGTGGCAGCAGCAACAGTAGCAGCGATAGAAGAGAGACAGGGAGGAGGTGGACTGAATACGCGACGGTGGACGAGCGTAGCGCTGACTCGGGAGAGCCTCAAGGTGCTGCTCTCGTTTGAGCGTCTTTTAAAATCCTTTATATTAAGTTCACTTGCTTGCTTGCTTACGACCGTGCAAATATTTCGGTCGTTTTTTAACCCACTTCCCGTGATCCAATCGAGCTGACATTTTCCACACAGACTCGTTGTGCGTGACAATTAATGTTCGTGAAAATTTTTTCCAAAATTTTACACTTTTTAGGACAAAAACATATTTAATTACCAATTGCTTAATGGTGCAATGCAATCATCTGACCCATAGGTGGCAGCCATCTCAAGCCAGAGGACGAGAGGACTCTCGCCGCCACGCATGTAAAGGATTTATAGTGAAAAACTTTGTTTTTACGGGTTATACTTGTTATATTTTTGAGAGTGTTTGGTGTTGGGTGGGGGGGCGCTGTTGTTGCTCGCCACACCACTGAGCTCATCTTCAGTCGACAAAGTCTACGTGGCACGGCGGATGAAGGTGCCACCACCTCTGTGCTACAACAACAACTGGGACGCTGTGCGGGTAGAAGAGAATCTCGCAGTCGCAGCAGAAGGCAGAACAGCGTGGTATTATGGCATTGTCGTGAGTGATGCACCATTGTTATTATGCAATTGACACAAAAAAACCAGGGACCTTTAGTAATGTCGACATGTTTAACACGTAGGCTTTCGCGACCAATTTCATCCATTATATAGGTTTTTTTTTTTGGGGGGGGGGGTTAGATCGTGTCAATATAAATGGATAACCATTGTAATTCATACACATTCATTAACACCCCCCTTTCGCACGTGAAGGGCTCACAGGAGACGCCATCACACCTACCCCTCTATTTAAGGAACGAAACAAGAGGATATCTGATCAGTTTTTTTACCCTTCTATCTGGCAACAAAACTGACACCTTTTTACAAGGAGTCATGTTTGCATAGACCGCAATATCTGCAGTCATAATACAAACAAAAGACATAACTCTGATAATGTATGCACTGTCCTTGAAGTTGATTGGTCCACATCCGAGACAGCTTTCCTTAGAGCCTAGTCTCACATGGGTTGGACCAGATGACGCCATTATCAGAGTTATGTCTTTTGTTTGTATTATGACTGCAGGTATTGCGGTCTATGCAAACATGACTCCTTGTAAAAAGGTGTCAGTTTTGTTGCCAGATAGAAGGGTAAAAAAAACAATTATATTTTTACTGGCAAATGAGGTTCCCATAGTAAAGAGGATATCTCCACAACTCTGGCTGTCGCCGATGAAGCTAGTTGCAATTACTGGCGAACGTCGTACTCGGATTGTAAATGTTGTGGATTTGCTCTCCAAAACACCGGTGGTGCTGTACTAGTGACGAATTGGCCACGTTCTGTTAACGTGACAACCTCTTACTAAATTGGCTGTGCCGGGTGGTGGCGGGTTTAACGACACATACCTACGCGATCTAACCCTCCCCCCCCCTATTATGAATGTCTACCATATTTCCCAAGGATTACGATCGTGGGAAAAAAAACCAGGGCAGGTGGCGGCACTCTTGTTGTCTCGCAGCAGTCAATTCACTGACCATACTTCACCACGCTGGGCAGTGGCGGCTTGGTGGTGGTGTGGCAGCGCTATGAACCCGGCGGCCCGAGTTCGATTCCAGCTCACGCCTATCACCGGTGACGATTATCTGAACCGGTCCTGGGCCTCCCAAGGTCGACTCGGCCTCGAATGAGTACGCTAGTGCGTAAAAACATCGCCACTGGGGAGACAAAGGCGGCCAGGCTTGGTGTTGGCCACCCATCCCTCGTGTGCCGTGCCGGCCTTCGCAGGTGCTCGCTTAACAGCACTTTCCTCAACAGTCTATTGCAGGCTATACGGGGATCTTTGTCTTTGTATAGATGTGTGGTTGTGTATTGATGTGTGTGTATGTCTGCTGTGTTGTTTATGGATGTGTTGTGTATGGATGTGTATGTATGGGACTGTTGTTGTGTATGTATGTGCGTGCGTGGGTTTGAGTGTTGTGCAGCAATTTGAGGGCATGGAATTCCCACCGCATGGTCTGATACTCGCAAACAGCACTTGTCCCAGCAGTCTGATAAGGCTATACGGGGGGTCTTTGTATTTGGGGGTTGTGCAGTACCAAGGATTCGAGTGCCCTCTGCTGCACATCACACCTGGGTATTATGCACCGGTGGCCACTCCATCTTGCCCAACGAGTACATTGTAAGGTCTGAGTCATCACACGCGAAAGCGCTTGCCACAGATGAACCACAAAACCTTTCAGATGTCGTCAAGGAGCATAAATCCACCAGCACACGAACTCCGGTCACCGCTCACAGCAGCGGCTTTTGGCACAGCCATGGACAACAAAGACGGCGGTCACCGCACCGCGCGCTTCCAGATGCGCTTCTGCGGCCGTCTGGAACGCTCTTCCGATATTCGGAAGCCACTGGAGCTATGCACCCTAAAATAGAAAACTAATTTATTTAGAACAGATTTGTTTTGTGTTTAGTTTGTTCTTCCCCTGCACCTCCGACCAGTGCGGTTTGCTCCGTGCGTTGCGGAAGAAGTTCAACGTACGTACATCCGAACCCTGTCCAGGCGAAACATAAGTATAACCCGTAAAAACAAAGTTTTTCACTATAAATCCTTTATATGCGTGGCGGCTCGAGTCCTCTCGTCCTCTGGCTTGAGATGGCTGCCACCTATGGGTCAGATGATTGCATTGCACCATTAAGCAATTGGTAATTAAATATAATATTTTTGTCCTAAAAAGTGTAAAATTTTGGAAAAAATTTTCACGAACATTAATTGTCACGCACAACGAGTCTGTGTGGAAAATGTCAGCTCGATTGGATCACGGGAAGTGGGTTAAAAAACGACCGAAAGATTTGCACGGTCCTAAGCAAGCAAGCGAACTTAATATAAAGGATTAAAAAAAACCCGGCTTAGCTTTCGAGACACGATGAACTCGAGTGCACGCCGGTTGATGTGGGGCAGCAGACGTTTGTTTTTGTTTGTTTTGCGCCAGAGCCCCCCGCGATCAGACTCCCAGCGGGGAGACGATAACCCAGTATGGTGAAAGAAACAATAACAATAACGCAATCTCTCCCGTTTTTATTTTGGTGTCACTCAAACGCCCTCCTCCCGGATGGAAAGGCAAAGCTGCAGCCCTGCTACCACGCACGGAGGCTACTCGTCTAGCAGCTGGATCGCCGTGCCTCTGACACTGCTGGCAGGAGGCGCCTCCATGCGACAGCCGCTTTAGGATGACGGTATTCGGCCTGCTCTTCTACAATGGCAGAGGCGGCAAGGGAGACCCGCACTTTGCCCACACCCCATGCGATCTGCCCGATCGACGAAGCCGTGTGGCTGCAACCCAGCTCGCACTGCTGGCCGGAACGGGGCGAGGGTTGTGGCGGTGATTTCAGAAACATGCCCCACTGTTTCGATTTAAAGCTTTCGTGACTGCAGGGATTCATCTTCTTGGTTCTTTCGGTAAAGTCAAGTAGAAGGAAATAATAATAAAATTAACCCGTAAAACAAAGTTTTTCACTATAAATCATTTATATGCGTACTAGAGTCCTCTCGTCCTCTGGCTTGAGATGGCTGCCACCTATGGGTCAGATGATTGCCTGCCACCATTAAGCAATTGGTAATTAAATATAATTTATTTTTCCTAAAAAGTGTAAAATTTTGGAAAAAAATTTTCACGAAAATAAATTGTCACGCACAACGAGTCTGTGTGCAAAATGTCAGCTCGATTGGATCACGGGAAGTGGGTTAAAAAACGACCGAAAGATTTGCACGGTCGTAAGCGCGCAAGCAAGTGAACTTAATATAAAGGATTTAAAAAAAAATCATTCTCACGACGTTTTGGCCACAACGCAAGCAGCCGTCCTCAAGTTTAAATGCTCCAGCCTGGTGGTGTTCATTACAGTCTTTCCGACAGACCTGTTCTACCTGAGGACGGCTGCTTGCGTTGTGGCCGAAACGTCGTGAGAATGATGTTATTTTTATTATTTCCCTTCTACGTGACTTTACCGAAAGAACCAAGAAGATGCCCCACTGTGTCAGCTGCCGCCCGTGGCAGAGTACTGCAAGCGTACTGCAGTGGATTATACTGCACTGCCATCTGCCGTCCCACCAACACCTGCTTTTGGTGCATGCTGGTCATGACATTTTTCAGCACTGCCCAGGTATCCCAGCTTGCTCAGCTTGCGAGATCGGATGAAACTGGGCGCACTTCGGGTTATATGGGCCATGTCACCCTCGTGTTTGCGTTTGTGCGGATGTGTATATATGGAGACGCATGCTTGGAATTACGCTGGCTACTACTTTTATCCACTTGCACATCAGAGCCGGGCCAGTGTCGGAGTCGCGGTTTTCCACTGGCAATGTCATTACCGAGCCAGACAGGGTAATTTTGCGTGACGTCAGTCGGTATTGTGAGGACGCTGTCACTGTATTATCTACGTGCATCGTTGAATCGTTCGTTGAGCGTGACATCCAGGGCACGGCTCGGCACTGCTTCTGCAGTGGGAAAAGAGCCTGGAGCCTCCTGAGCCACGCCGGGGCCGGCATGGCACGGTCCTGGCTCGGTTCGGTAGTGGAAAAACAACCTGGTGCCTCCTGACCCACGCCGGGCTGGGCTGGCTCGACACGGCCCTGGCTCAGTTCGGTAGTGGAAAAACAACCTGGTGCCTCGGAGCCACGCAGGCCTGGCAACGGTACGGCTCCGGTGGGGTTCGGTTGTGCAGTGGAAAAGAGGTATGCGAGCAAGGAACACACAAATCATGGAACAACAGCAAATTACCTTTTTGGATGCCTATAATTCCTAAATACTGGTCTGCGAAAATGGGACAAAGCAATAAAATGAAGACGAAAATAAGACGTTATCTACACGCACGCCGAGCGCTTAACTACAGAGTTCCGTCATTACGAAATTTACAAAACGTAATATTCACGGTTTTTCGTATGAAAGACAGGTAAACGTTCGTTCGTTGCGACAATCGAAAGTAAAATACTGACCCTCTCACAAGTCGGAGAATAAAAGTACAAACTTAAAACTGATTTTCAGTACGAGCAAAATATTTCCCGTACGTACGAGATGAACCAAGCAATCCGGGAAATGATGACAAAGCAAAACGTCTGCTAAACAAGATAAACACTAAAACAACCTTTGCTCAATCCCACAAAATTCCGAACCATCTGCCCGAAAACTGAGAGAAGCCGCGTGGCCACGCCGATTAGGTTTTTGCGCGGTCGTGCTGCTGCTGCTGCTGCGTCGTTCAACACCGCGTTCCGACGACGTTTTCGCTCCCACGTGCTGGACTGGCAGCAGTCGCTGACGAAAGCTACCCGACACGTGCAGCGAAACGTCGCCTCGACCGCCAGACGCGCGCATGCGACGCGAAGACACGACCAGGAGAGTGTAAAGCGGTTTGCGGCGTGTCGTCTGAAAGCGCAACCATTCCCTCGCGTTGGCACAAAGGTCCACACCAGAGGTCGCAAACGGGTTTTGATTCCTTACCCATACCCAGCCACACCAGGGTCGCAAACGGGTACCCGTACCTGGCCGGGTACGGGTAGCCGGGTATCGGGTAGGGTATCGGGTACTCGGTTGCGACCTCTGGTCCGCACAGACGCAAGGTCACGGAAGTGCCACCACTCGCAACACTGCCTTGTAACAACGGAGGCATTATTTCTGCTGTGCCCTTGTCAATCAACTGCTGGATGAAGGCCGCCCTGCTCCGTGTCGTACGTGTAGGGGGGACGGGGGGGGAGCAGGGGTCGTTTGACTACTTCACCACACGCTGGTCGGCGCAGGTTTGAGAAGGCGGGGCTGGATGGGCCACAGCAGCCCCGCTTAAGATTTCGCTCGTCACTGATGTTAGCCGTGGCCGGGAATGGAACTGGGTTCGATGGGGGTTTGATGGCGCGTTGCGTCAATCGCTGCGCCACCACTCCACCCGCAAGCGAGTTGCTGGGCCCGTGCGTGTTTAGCGCGAGGCCGAGAGCGACGGACACCTGGACGGTCGACGGTTGGCTGTGTGGTTGGCTACGTACGGCGCGAAAGAGGGTGACCCTGCGCAACAAATGAAACCAAATGGACATGCGCGGTCTGGACATTTTTTTTGGTGGGCCCAAATAACAAAAATGCGGAGAAAAAAAATGCGTCCAAAGCTACAACCATAAACCTGTTGTCATTATTACTGCTCTGACACTGCTTTAACCAGGAAAGACTCGCAGTGTCTCAAGACTCTTTTTTTTGTCTGGAGGGTCCTGCCAAGTTTGTCGGAGTAGGGGCGGGGGCGGATGTGGTGAAGATATAAGTCCCAGATGAGCGTCACGGTGGCGAGATGTTAACTCCCTTGCCCGTATACAGGAGGTTGTGGGTTTCATCCCGACCCTGACACCTGCATATTTGTAATTTGCACCTTCTCTCCGTGGTCGCGTGGATTTTTCTCCGCGTCCTCCCGTTTTCCCCTCCACATTTAGAAACATGCCTTTTCGAGTATTTGGTTGCCATGAATTTCAAAATGACGTCACTTCTTTGGCGCTATCATTTGTGGGCAGGTTGCGTCTGATAAAAAGAGCTACACAACTCAGTGGGCCTTACCTGGGGTAGTTTTTGGCCAATATCAGTTACATTGTTTTTTCTTTACGGTTGTAAGCCAAGAGAATGATCATTAGGATGTGCATCAAACCGGTGATTGGTGTCCGTTCATAATTTCTGCAAAATGTCGTCCGTAATCAATGTTACAAGGAAGTAGTCAATGATTACTGCGGTGATGTTTCACGAGCATTCATTTATCTGAACGTAAGACACAGCACAGGACGCAGTGGAGGGCACCCTTCGGATTGCCTGCCGGTTACAGTTGGAAGATACACGGCGATCCATTTACAGACATCCACCGATTTCCGATGGCCGTCAAAAGCTTTGTAAAAATAAAAAAATAAACCACAGACCCGTTGTGTAGGATAGAGCGCGTCCGGAGCATGTTAACCGATTTACATATAGCAGGTGCTTTGAGGTTGGTGGGAGGAAATGTATAGGCTCTGAATTACAATGTTATTTTCTACCATTATTTGAGTGGGACATCTATAAATGGATCACCATGTATTTACCAACTTTGTTTGTGTGTGTAGCGTTGCCCGGCAGCACGAAAGCCGGTGAGCCGAGTTCGATACCGGCCACGGTTCAGGGCAAGTGTTAGATCGACTCAACCTTAAATGAGATCCTGGCACAGTGCGTAAACGTAAGCACAGGAGAGACAAAGGCGGCCGGATGTGGTTCAGCCCGCACACCCCTCGTGTACCGTGCAAGATTTAAATGGGCACGCTGACGGCACTCGCCCCAATAGTCTGCTAAGGGGATATTTGTTGTATTTCATATTTTTTGTCGTAAAGTCTAGGTAAAAAATAAATAGAAATAAAAATAAATAGAAATAAAATAAGTATTATTATAATTATAAAATTGTATTTATTTATTTTAATTTTATTATTTATTTTACCTACGTGCTTTAGAAAAAACCTAAGAGTACAAGAGGGATCTTTGTCTAAGTGTGCGTGTTTGTGAGTGTTGTAGACGTCTATCCAGACACTAGCGAGTGGTGGTATGTGTGCGGTGGCGCACCTAGCACGGCAAATCGCCGCGGTGACGTCACCCCCCTTCGTGGCGAACGCGGTTGTTGTTGTTGTTGCGTGCGACATCTTTACCCGCACAGGCCGAACACCTGCACTGCGACTGCTTCGCCACCTCGGTTAAGGATGCCACCGGCTTCCTGGTCTGCTTACTTCTCCTTGACGAAGGCAAAGGCCAAGTAGAGGCCTGGAGAGACAAGACACAGGGAGCGAGCCGTGAGAAGTGAGCGTCGGTTCCTCTGGGAGGTCACTCACGACCAGAGGTCGCAAACGGGTTTTGATTCCTTACCCGTACCCGGCCGCACCAGGGTCGCAAACGGCTATCTGTACCCTACGGGTACCGTTCCCTACCCGAAATGAGTGACAAACGGTTACTCACCAGTGACTCACGGCCTACCCGTACCCGGCCGCACCAGGGTCGCAAATGGGTACCCGTACCCGGCCGGGTACGGGTAGCCGGGTATCGGGTAGGGTACGGGTATCGGGTACCCGGTTGCGACCTCTGCTCACGACCCGGAGACCATCATCCTCATCCGGGCCTTCATCGCAACACGACTCATCGGCCGCAACTCTCTCCCCCACAGCATTCCCATCTTCCCCACATCGCTCCTCTTCCCTCACCTCCCCATATCCCTCATCTCCTCAATATACCCCATCTTCCAATTCCAGAAAATCAAAAATGTCGCGACCAGAATTCTCCTCTACAATGTCCCGATCCCTCCACTGGTTTCTAATCCAATCCCAGATCCATTTCACGATCGCACTCACGGTCCTCAAGACACTCCATTGACTCCCTCCTGCCCACCTCTCTCCTATCACTCGACTCCCCTCCACGCACTCTCCTACCTCTCCCGCTTCATCTCGCTCTACTCCCTCCACACACTCTCCTACTTCTCCCTCTCATCTCACTCTACTCCGCTCCACGTACTCTCCTACCTCTCCACTCTCATCTCACTCTACTCTCCTCCACGCACTCTCCTGCCTCTCCCTCTCATCTCACTCTACTCTCCTCCACACACTCTCCTACCTCTCCACTCTCATCTCACTCTACTCTCCTCCACGCACTCTCCTGCCTCTCCCCTGTCATCTCACTCCACTCCCCTCCACGCACTCTCCTACCTCTCCCCTCTCATCTCGCTCTTCTCCCCTCCACGCACTCTCCTGCCTCTCCCCTCTCATCTCACTCCACTCCCCTCCACGCACTCTCCTACTCTCCCCTCTCATCTCACTCTACTCCCCTCCACGCACTCTCCTGCCTCTCCCCTCTCATCTCACTCTACTCCCTCCACGCACTCTCCTGCCTCTCCCTCTCTCTCACTCTTCTCCCCTCCACGCACTCTCCTGCCTCTCCCCTCTCATCTTACTCTACTCCCCTCCACGCACTCTCCTACCTCTCCCCTCTCATCTCGCTCTACTCCCTCCACACACTCTCCTACTTCTCCCTCTCATCTCACTCTACTCCGCTCCACGTACTCTCCTACCTATCCCCTCTCATCTCACTCTACTCCCCTCCACGCTCTCTCCTGCCTCTCCCTCTCATCTCACTCTACTCCCCTCCACGCACTCTTCTACCTCTCCCCTTCATCTCACTCTACTCTCCTCCACGCTCTCTCCTGCCTCTCCCCTCTCATCTCACTCTACTCCCCTCCACACATTCTCCTACTTCTCCCTCTCATCTCGCTCTACTCCCCTCCACACACTCTCCTACTTCTCCCCTCTCATCTCACTCTACTCCGCTCCACGTACTCTCCTACCTCTCCCTCTCATCTCACTCTACTCCCCTCCACGCTCTCTCCTGCCTCTCCCCTCTCATCTCACTCTACTCCCCTCCACGCACTCTTCTACCTCTCCACTCTCATCTCACTCTACTCTCCTCCACGCACTCTCCTGCCTCTCTCCTCTCATCTCACTCTACTCTCCTCCACACACTCTCCTACCTCTCCCCTCTCCTCTCACTCGACTCCCCTCCACGCACTCTCCTACCTCTCCCCTCTCATCTCACTCTTCTCCCCTCCACGCTCTCCCTCTCATCTCACTCTACTCCCCTCCACGCTCTCTCCTGCCTCTCCCCTCTCATCTCACTCTACTCCCCTCCACACATTCTCCTACTTCTCCCCTCTCATCTCACTCTACTCCCCTCCACGCTCTCTCCTGCCTCTCCCCTCTCATCTCGCTCTACTCCCCTCCACACACTCTCCTACTTCTCCCCTCTCATCTCACTCTACTCCGCTCACGTACTCTCCTACCTCTCCCCTCTCATCTCACTCTACTCCCCTCCACGCTCTCTCCTGCCTCTCCCCTCTCATCTCACTCTACTCCCCTCCACGCACTCTTCTACCTCTCACCTCACTCTACTCTCCTCTTCGCAGTCTCCTGCCTCTCCTCTCTCATCTCACTCCACTCTCCTCCAGGCACCGAGGCTGGGGACTGTGTGTGGGTGTCTGGGTGTCTGGGTGCGAGTCACTCACTTGTGGCTTCCCATTCCGACTTGGTCATCGTTCCCTACGTGACGGGAGATGTGGAGAGACAGAACGCAAACACCCTTCGGCGTGAATACACAAAACGCGCATGACGCCAATCAAATGTTCATATTGCCAAGCACAGATGTGTTTCGTTTTTTTTTATCGATTTGTTTGTTTAATGGGGCCCCCCCCGTGGAAAACGAGTCGCGAGACTCGGCGAGGACTTTTCCAGCGTACACATTCGGAGCGGCAAATAACGTCAACTTGAAGCGCGCCGCACGGTACCCGCTCGCAGAGACAGAGAGGCCGACTAGGAGGCGCCAGGAAGAGGAACCACGGACGAGCGGGGAAGGAACAGTGAGCCAGCGCCAAATTATCCTGCAAGCTCTACGGTCCTCTATATAGTAATGTGTTTTTACTTGAGAAGAAACCAGAGCACCCGGAAAACGAATTTCTTTATAACTGCTTTTTGTGTTTAGTTTGTTTTCCTTCCCCGCACCTCCGATTAACACAGTTGGCTACGTACGGCGCGAAAGAAATTCAACCCACGTGGATGAGGTGGCCACAAATACGGAACAGGTAGAAATCCACATTTTCGCTTTTACCGCCCTCTCCTGGCGATCCACGATACAACTCCGCTCCTTTCACCGCATTTGTGCGACGATCTGCCAACCCCTCTCGCTGCTGCCTCCATCGTCGTCGGCTTACAGGCGGAGTGCAGCGCAGCCACCGCACATAAGCTAGCGGTACGTGGGCGCGCGCGTCTGTGCTCGTGTGTGCGGATCCCAGGTTGAGCTCATTACCACGTTGCCGTGGGGCTGGTTGCTCTCCTGCAGGCTGGTTTTCACGTGCTCGTAGTCCTCAAGGTTGCCGCTCACCAGACTTGAGCCTGGCCCTGGTGGGTACGCCTGCCACAAAGAAAACGATCCCACGTGTAGCTTTTAACATACTGTTGGGGCAAGTGCTGTCACAAGCAGCTATTAAGGCCGGCACGGCACACAAGGGCCAGCACCACGCTGCCTTTGTCTCCATAGTGGCGATGTTTACACATCGCACCAGGTGCTCATTTGAGGCTGAGTCGACCTAGGGGGAGGCCCAGGATAGGTTCAAATAATCGTCACCGGTGTTGGCCGTGAGCGGGAATCGAACCAAGGTCGCCGGGTTCGTAGCGCATCGCGCTAACCGCTACACTCACGCTCCCCCGCACACACGTACACACACTCGCGCCAGTGTCACAAACAAACACATCACTCTCCACCGCACAAAAAGACAAAGATCCCCTGTATAGCCTCAACAGACTGTAGGGGCAAGTGCTGCTAGCGAGCACCTATGAAAGCCAGAATGGCACAAAGCCAAAGATCCCCGTATAACCTTTAATACTGTTGAGGCAAGTGCTGTTAGCGAGCACCTATGAAAGCCAGAATGGCACAAAGCCAAAGATCCCCGTATAACCTTAAATACTGTTGGGCAAGTGCTGCTAGCGAGCACCTACGAAAGTCAGAATTGCACAAAGCCAAAGATCCCCCGTATAACCTTTAATACTGTTGGAGCAAGTGCTATTAGTGAGCACCTATGAAGGCCGGAACGGCACACACACACACACACGTTTCCTCATCGTGATTTGAACATGATTTTTTACGTGATTTTAACATTTCAACATGTTTCTACCTCCATCGCCTGCATTCTCTCCATCAGTATCCTGTGCTCCTTCTCCTGGCTCTTTTGCCGGAAGTATTCTGCGAACGTCTTGTTCATCAGCAGCTTCATGCCGTGCTTCTTGGCCATCCTACAAACCGTCGGGCGACACGGGAGGGGGGACTCGGGAGTTACAGGGAAAGCACGACGCATGCGAAGAAGAAAAACCACGCACACGCACGGATTCTGAAAGGCTTCCCAACAAGCGTTTGTCCCCGGAAGTATTTAATTAGCGATCAGGATGTACATTTCAACTTGTAACTACTGCACCATCGTCGCCACACAGAATTCGCTCTTCGGAGAGAGGACGACTCGGAGAGGCTGACTCGGGCAGAGGACGACTCAGTAGGCGCCAGGGGGAACCACCACAGGCGAGCGGGAAGGCAGTAGCAGCAGCCGGTGCCCAATTCCGTCCCCCTCAAGCTCTGCGGTCCTCTATATATTGTGGTGTTATCGGACAATTAAATTAATGAGCGTTTAGATGTGGGAGGAAACCGGAGCATCGGGAGAAAATCCACATTTGTGAGGGGGCAACGCTCGATCCCCATACAGATGGGGCAGATGGAATCCACATTTTGGCTGTACCATGATTTCCTGGAGAGCCAGGGTACAGCACGTGAAGGGGGTTTCGCAACAATGGTGCGGTGATTCACCAACCCTCGCTGCTGCTGCTGCCTCCACAGCGCTGGATTACAGGCAGCCACCCGTCTGCGTTACGTTTCAAGCCGCACAAAGACGTCACTTGGCGCATTCCGTCGTGCGTGTGTGTGCGAGTGTGTGTGCGAGCGTGAAGCGTGTGTGTTTGTGTGCGTGAGTGTGTGTGCGAGCGAGTGAGGGTGTGCAGGCGAGCGTGAGTGCGTGTTTGTGTGCGCGTGCAAGTGTGTGTGTACGAGCGCGTGCGTGCGAATGAGTGCGCGTGTGCATGCGTGCGAGTGCGCGTGTGTATGCATTCGAGCGTGCGAGTGTGCATCCGCGTGCGAGTGCTTATGTGCTTGCGAGTGTGTGCGCGCGTGTGCGTGCAAGTGTGCGTGCAAGTGTGCGTGCGTGTTTGTGTGCGCGCTAGTGTGTGTACGAGTGCGTGCGAGTGCATGTGTATGCGTGTGTGCATGCATATGAGCGTGTGAATGTGTGCAAGCGAGCGTGAGTGCGTGTTTGTGTGCGCGCTAGTGTATGTGTACGAGTGCTTGCGAGTGTGTGTGTGCGAGCGAGCATGAAGCGTGAGTATGTGCGCGTGAGTGTGTGTGTGCGTGCGCGTGTTTGTGTGCGCGCTAGTGTGTGTGTACGAGTGCTTGCGAGTGTGCGTGTGTGCGTGCGTGTGCGCGCTAGTGTATGTGTACGAGTGCTTGCGAGTGTGTGTGTGCGAGCGAGCGTGAAGCGTGAGTGTGTGTTTGTGTGCGTGAGTGTGTGCGTGTTTGTGTGTGCGCTAGTGTGTGTGTGTACGAGTGTGTGTGCGTATATGTGCGTGTGTGTGCGTGCGAGTGCGTGTGTGCGTGCGAGTGCGTGTGTGCGAGTGTGTGCGTGTGTGCATGTGTGTGTGTGCGTGCGAGTGCGTGTGTGCGTGCGAGTGCGTGCGTGTGTGCGTGCGTGTGCACGCGCGTGTGTGTGTGTGCGCGTGTGCGCGGGTATGCGTGCGTGCGCGTGCGCGACGGACTCCTGCAGGAGAGGGAAGTAGACGAGGAACTCGGGCAGTCCACGACGCCCTCCAGGTGGAAGTCGTACTTGCACCCGAAGAGGGGGAACGAGGTCTTGTCGGGGAAGCGGACCGAGTACACCTCGTTACCGAACGACAGCCCCTCCGCCTTCATCAGACGCTTCCTACAAAACGACAGAGAAGATCCCCACCCACCCCCGCCGTGCAGCATTTAACAAACTGTTGGGGCAAGCGCTGTTAGCGAGGAACGCCTACGGTGAAGGAGCGAGCACAACGGGTGGTGGTGCGGCCGGCATCTCTCCGAACGCCTTTGCCTCCCCCGATGCCGATGTGAACGCACCGCAACCCGGTACCCATTTACGGCCGAGTAGACCTAGGGGAGACCCAGAAATTGCTTTGATATCGCTCGAAATCATAGCTGCCGGCTTCGTTGCACCGGTGCGTGCATCGCTGCGCGACCGTTCCACCCCTACACGCGCGCACGCACAAGCGTTCAAGCCGCAGAGTCCCATGAGCCCAGACCAGACATCCGCACCGCCTGTGCTGGCATAACTACAGCGGTTCCAATTTTCCGATTAAGCCAATAACAGTGGGGTCTGTGATAACCGCTTGAAATGAGTGGGGTGATCAAATGTTGCACGCGTATTGGCCGTGTAAAATAAACCGGAAGTACCAAAGTTTTACCATAGCAGGTGGTGCCCAAGGTGGCGAGATGTTAACTACCTCGCCTGGTATGCAGGAGGTCGTGGGTTAGATCCCGACCCTGACGCCTGCTGTATATTTGGAGTTTGCGTGCTCTCCCCGTGGCCGCGTGGATTTTTCTCCGGTTTTCCCTCGACATGTGATACTCCGCTTGAGCACGTGATACTCCGCTCCGTCGAGCTATCATTTGTGGCCAGGCCGCCTCTAAAAAAAAGAGCTATGTAGCTCGGCGGGTCTTGCCTGGTAAAATAAAATAACAACAGCTTAGTTTTAGTTTAACCGAGCGGTAACGGCGACGGCAATAATGACCCTACACTGCTCACACGAGTTCCCGGGCGTCCGGCGTCGTCCCGAAGAAGATGCCTCCCGGTTTCAGACGCTCGCAGGCGTTGCGCAACATCGTGTCTGCCTGCGCTTGGCTCTCCATCGAGTAGTGGTACACGAACTGGCAGCTCACGAGGTCGAAGGTGCGGGAGCGGTCCTCAAAGCGGTCCGACAGGAGCTCCTGTGGTAGCACGGAGTGGGTGGTGGGGAGGTGTGGGGGAGGTGGTGGGGAGGTGTGGGGGAGGTGGGGGGNAGGTGCGGGGGAGGTGGGGGGTTGGGTGGGGAGGTGGTGATGGGGAGGTGTGGAGTGGGGGAGGTGGTGCCCATCATCACGATTGCCGCCACCACCCACCATCATCATCATCACCGTCCAGGATCAATCCGTTGCAATCCGGAGGTGTCCCCAGGCCCCCCGCTTTTACGATTTTTCTTCTCGTCAGAAAGACCCCACAGTGACGACCAAAACTCGTACACATACACTACGTGTACACTACACACAAGCTACACGTACGCTACACACAAGCTACACATACACTACACACACACTACACTACACACACTACACTACACACACGCTACACTACACACACTACAATACACACAAGCTACACGTACGCTACACACAAGCTACACGTACGCTACACACACGCACACTACACACACGCTACACACGCTACACTACACACACTACACTACACACACTACACTACACACACGCCACACTACACACACGCTACACTACACACACTACACTACACACTACACTACAAGTCCACACCTTGCTGCAGTCGGCAGCGATGAACTCGGCGGAGAAGATGGGGCCTCCTCCGCCGCGTCCCCGCATGTCGTTGTACCGCTGCCGGCACTGATCCACTGACGTCGCAGCGATGTCTGCACCCACGCAGAAACACCAACACCCCACAAATAGACACATAGACACCGAGACCCACAATCATCAGCCATGTGGTGTAATAGACACAGAGACACAAACACCACAATCACCACCCACGAGTTTCAATAGACAGAGAGACCGAGACCCACAATCACCACCAACGAGTTTCAATAGACACAGAGACACAGACACCCACAATCATCACCCACGTGTTTCAATAGACACAGAGACACAGACACCCACAATCATCACCCACGAGTTTCAATAGACAGAGACACAGACACCCACAATCACCACCCACGAGTTTCAATAGACACAGAGACACCGAGACCCACGATCACCACCCACGAGTTTCAATAGACACAGAGACACCGAGACCCACAATCACCACCAACGAGTTTCAATAGACACAGAGACACAGACACCCACAATCATCACCCACGAGTTTCAATAGACAGAGACACAGACACCCACAATCACCACCCACGAGTTTCAATAGACACAGAGACACCGAGACCTACGATCACCACCCACGAGTTTCAATAGACACAGACACCCACAATCATCACCCACGAGTTTCAATAGACACAGAGACACTGACACCCACAATCACCACCCACGAGTTTAAATAGACACAGAGACCCACAATCATCACCCACGAGTTTCAATAGACACAGAGACACCGAGACCCACGATCACCACCCACGAGTTTCAATAGACACAGAGACACCCGAGACCCACAATCATCAACCACGTGATGTAATAGACACAGAGACACAGACACCCACAATCATCAACCACGTGATGTAATAGACACAGAGACACAGACACCCACAATCATCACCCACGCATCTCTCCTATCTGCAGCGCCCACACGTATCAGCAGACAATCTCGCTCTGGATATCTCAACAGGCAACTCTCTCTCTCTCCTCCCTCCTCCTTTCTGCGTGTCCACACCAAACGGAGCGGGAGATCACTCCACGGACTCTTCCGCTCCGACGGCTTTCCCCGGCCTTCCCTCCTCGCCGACGAAGCGTGAAACCCGTTGCGCGCGCGCACGCACGCACGCTCACCTGCGCAGACGAGGTGGCCGATGGAGGCACGACGCCACTTGAGCATGTCCCTCCCTTGCCGCAGCCGAGGTCGAGAACGGACAGCGCCCCGCCGCGCCCGTCCGCCCGCACCTTCTGCACAAACTCGTCTGCACGCAGACATCGCAATACGTACATATGGGGACACCTCTACCTACGAACGTTCAACTTGTGAACTTTCAGAGATACGAACAAACCTGGTCCGTACGTCCAGTCACCTGTGCGGATCGAGAGTTGTAAGTTCAACCGTCGCGCAATAGATGGCGGTGGTGGCATCTACATCTATCAAACATGAAGAACCAGTGGCATCTACATCTGCAGAACATGAAGAACCAGTGGCATCTACATCTATCGAACATGAAGAACCAGTGGCATCTACAGAACATGAAGAACCAGTGGCATCTGCATCTGCAGAACGTGAAGAACCAGTGGCATCTACATCTGTATAACATGAAGAACCAGTGGCATCTACATCTGCAGAACATGAAGAACCAGTGGCATCTACATCTGCAGAACGTGAAGAACCAGTGACATCTACATCTGTAGAACATGAAGAACCAGTGGCATCTACATCTATCGAACATGAAGAACCAGTGGCATCTACATCTGCAGAACATGAAGAACCAGTGGCATCTACATCTAGAGAACGTGAGAACCGTGGCATCTACATCTGCAGAACATGAAGAACCAGTGGCATCTACATCTAGAACATGAAGAACCAGTGGCATCTACAGAACATGAAGAACCAGTGGCATCTGCATCTGCAGAACGTGAAGAACCAGTGGCATCTACATCTAGAGAACGTGAGGAACCGTTGGCATCTACATCTGCAGAACATGAAGAACCAATGGCATCTACATCAAACATGAAGAACTAGTGGCATCTACATCTGCAGAACGTGAAGAACCAGTGGCATCTACATCTGCAGAACGTGAAGAACCAGTGGCATCTACATCTGCAGAACATGAAGAACCATGGCATCTACATCTATCGAACATGAAGAACAGTGGCATCTACAGAACGTGAAAACCAGTGGCATCTACATCTACAGAACGTGAAGAACCAGTGGCATCTACATCTGCAGAACGTGAAGAACCAGTGGCATCTACATCTACAGAACGTGAAGAACCAGTGGCATCTACATCTATAAAACATGAAGAACCAGTGGCATCTACATCTGTAGAACATGAAGAACCAGTGGCATCTACATCTGCAGAACGTGAAGAACCAGTGGCATCTACATCTGCAGAACGTGAGGAACCAGTGGCATCTACATCTGCAGAACGTGAGGAACCAGTGGCATCTACATCTGCAGAACGTGAAGAACCAGTGGCATCTAGATCTGCAGAACGTGAAGAACCAGTGGCATCTACATCTGCAGAACGTGAAGAACCAGAAGCATCTACATCTGCAGAACATTAAGAACAAGTGGCATCTACATCCTTAGAACATGAAGAACCAGTGACATCTACATCTGCAGAACGTGAAGAACCAGTGGCATCTACATCTACAGAACGTGAAGAACCAGTGGCATCTACATCTACAAAATGTGAAGAACCAGTGGCATCTACATCTGCAGAACATGAAGAACAAGTGGCATCTACATCTGCAGAACGTGAAGAACCAGTGGCATCTACATCTGCAGAACGTGAAGAACCAGTGGCATCTACATCTATAAAACATGAAGAACCAGTGGCATCTACATCTGCAGAACGTGAAGAACCAGTGGCATCTACATCTGCAGAACGTGAGGAACCAGTGGCATCTACATCTGCAGAACGTGAAGAACCAGTGGCATCTACATCTGCAGAACGTGAAGAACCAGTGGCATCTACATCTGCAGAACGTGAAGAACCAGTGGCATCTACATCTGCAGAACATTAAGAACCAGTGGCATCTACATCCTTAGAACATGAAGAACCAGTGACATCTACATCTGCAGAACGTGAAGAACCAGTGACATCTACATCTACAGAACGTGAAGAACCAGTGGCATCTACATCTGCAGAACGTGAAGAACCAAATTTTCTTGCTGTGGATTTCACACCTGATGATGATTGCGATCGAAACGTCGTGAGAATCTGTATTGTTTTATATTTTATTATTTCCCTTCTACGTGACTTTACCAAAAGAACCAAGAATATCATAAGAGGTTTTTGCCAGAAAGATGTGTCCACTACTCGGGCGTATTGGCATGAGACAGAGCAAAGTGGAAACAAATGACGAAATGTGCAGTGTTGGGTGTGCGTGCGCGCGCGGTGCGTGCTTAATAGTGTGTGGAGTGTGCGAGGTGGGGTGGGGTTTAGAGCGAGCAGCGTGTTCACGGCGTATTGGGAGTGTGTGGCGTGCGGCATAGCGTGGTGCGTAGTGCGTGTGGTGCGGCGAGCATTGTGTGCAAGCCTCACTGATGAGCACGCTCTTGAGCCAATTGTTGAAGTTGCGCATGTAAGGATGCGGCTGTGGCTCCGCGCATCTCGCCCCACCTCCTGGAGCTGATTGTAGTGAGTGGCGACTACGCTGCCAAGCCCCGGTCCACGCTGCCCACACACACACACAAAGGTAAAGATCTCCCGCGTAGTCATTCAGACTTGTTGGTGGTGCAAGTGCTGTTAGCAAGCGATAATACAACAAAAATACTTGTTTACCCGGGAAACTACACAAAGCTTCACATGGGAAGTTTTTGTAGTGCCCACAGAAAACCACCCACACACGCACTTAAAAGCTCCACACAGATCGATTTACGAATCCACAGTTTTACTCCCATTTTCCTTGCTACCCCCGCACCTCCGATTAGCACGGCTGGCTACGTACGGCGCGAAAGAGGTTCAACGTACGTACGTACGAACTTTCAGCCTAAGTTTCATTTAAAGCTTTCGTGACTGCAGGGATTCATCTTCTTGGTTCTTTCGGTAAAGTCACGTAGAAAGAATTTCATAAAATAATAAAAATAAAACATAATAAAATAATTCTCACGACGTTTCAGCCACAACGCAAGGTCTGTCAAGGAGACAGAATATCCTTGACAGACCTGTTCTTCACCTGAAGACGGCTACTTGCGTTGTGGCCGAAACGTCGTGAGAATTATTTTATTATGTTTTATTTTTATTATTTTATGAAATTCTTTCTACGTGACTTTACCGAAAGAACCAAGAAGATTTCAGCCTAAGCTTACAACACCCAGGCAGTTCCCTGTCCCAGTACTAAACAATTATAATTACACATTTATCTGAAAAAATCCACGCTGAGTGAAAGGACTGTTATTCACAGGAGGGTCCCGCATTGGATGTTTTTTTATGAAAAAAAATTGTCAGACACTTAAACGAGGGCTTACACACACGTGGGAGAAACCGGAGCACCTGGAGATAACCCACGCTCGCGTGCGAGGGGGCAACGCTCTATCCCCGTACAGATGAACAAATGGAATCCGAATATTTTGCCGTACCGCCTTCTCCTGACGGCCAGGTACGGGCACCTTCTCGGCGGCTACAGGAAGGGAGTTTCGCGACATCTTTGCGCGATCCGCCAACCCTCGCTTGTCGAGAGTGCTGGATTACTGACTGTGTGCGCTTGGCTAAGTCAAGACCGGCGCGGCGTAGGAGGAATCGTTTTTGTCATCGCCACGCTCGCTCGGCTGCCTAATTCTCCCCAGTGATGATGTTTATACACCGCAACAGGTACTCACTCATTTAAGGCAGAGTCGACCTAAACTAAAAACTAAACTATTTCTTATTTGACCACCTAAGTCCCATCTTCTTGGTTCTTTCGGTAAAGTCACGAATGGAAATAATAAAATAATAAAATAAAACATAATAAAATAAGCGTCAGACGCTGTCTTTCTGACAGACCTGTTCTTCACCTGAGGACGGCTGCTTGCGTTGTGGCCGAAACGTCGTGAGAATTATTTTATTATGTTTTCTTTTATTATTTTATTATTTCCATTCTACGTGACTTTACCGAAAGAACCAAGAAGATGAATCCCTGCAGTCACGAAAGCTTTAAATCGACACCTAAGTCCCACTTCGTTGAGCTATCATTTGTGGCCGGGTCGCTTCTGAAAGAGCTAAATAGCTTGCCTGGTAAAATAAAAAAGTTTCGTTCATGGTTTTTAAATCCTTTATATTAAGTTCACTTGCTTGCTTGCTTGCTTACGACCGTGCAAATCTTTCGGTCGTTTTTTAACCCACTTCCCGTGATCCAATCGAGCTGACATTTTGCACACAGACTCGTTGTGCGTGACAATTAATGTTCGTGAAAATTTTTTCCAAAATTTTACACTTTTTAGGAAAAACTATTATATTTAATTACCAATTGCTTAATGGTGCAAGCAATCATCTGACCCATAGGTGGCAGCCATCTCAAGCCAGAGGACGAGAGGACTCTAGCCGCCACGCATATAAAGGATTTATAGTGAAAAACTTTGTTTTTACTGGTTATACTTATTAGATGACCATATTAGTCGATCACGGCCCAGCTAGAATGAGGAGATACCTTAGCAGCAGTGGCGCCATCCTCCTCGTCTGAATCTCGAGCATTCCTCTTCACTCCACCGGCAACTGCCTCCTGCCTTGGACCGACTTCTGCTTACACAACACACAGCAATCACACCGCACACACACACACACGAAGTACAGCTTCATTACGTGAGGGCAACTCATCATTATCACCATCAGAGCCACGATCGATCCACTGCTGAATGAAGGCCTCCGCAAGCCACCACCGCCACCTCTCACGACCCTGGCGATGAGTCAAATCCTTACAAAACCCGCATATGGACCGATGTCATCGCTCCATCTCCCCTTGGGTGGCCGCGTCCTTTTCGGAAGCGTTCCAATCCGTTTGGTGTCGTCACCCCTTCGTGCCTCCTTGCCGACGGGTTCCGCCCAAGCCTGTTCGCCTTCAACCCGACGTTTTCCTTCATTAAATCTGACATTAAAACAAGCATTACCCCGTAGGGCTTTCGCGACCAATATCATCCATAATACAGGTTGTTTTGGGTTGCATCGTCATCACATCTACCCCTCTATTTAAGGAACGAAAAAAGAGGATGGTGGTGATGAGAGTGTGATGGTGATGAGAGGGTGGTGGTGGTGATGAGAGGGTGGTGGTGGTGATGAGAGGATAGTGATGTTGATGAGAGGGTGGTGGTGATGATGAGAGGGTGGTGATGGTGATGATGAAGGTGGTGATGGTGATGATGAGAGGTGGTGATGGTGATGATGAGAGGTGGTGGTGATGATGAGAGGGTGGTGGTGATGATGATGAAAGGTGGTGGTGATGAGAGGTGGTGGTGGTGATGAGAGGATGGTGATGATGAGAGGGTGGTGATGATGAGAGGTGGTGGTGAGAGGGTGGTGATGATGAGAGGTGGTGGTGGTGATGATGATGAGAGGGTGGTGGTGATGAGAGGATGGTGGTGGTGATGAGAGGATGGTGGTGATGAGAGTGTGGTGGTGGTGGTGATGATGATGAGAGGATGGTGGTGGTGATGAGAGGATGGTGATGATGAGAGAGGATAGTGGTGGTGATGAGAGGATAGTGGTGATGAGAGAGGATGGTGGTGGTGATGAGAGGATGGTGGTGGTGATGAGAGGATGGTGATGGTGGTGATGATGTGAGGGTGGTGGTGATGATGAGAGGGTGGTGATGACAGGATGGTGGTAGTCACAACGAGGGGAGAAGAGGGAAGGTAAGAAGGAGCGAGTGAAGTTGAGCTGCACGGAAGAAGCGGCATCTGTTTTCACGAGTCGGGATGCCCGAATACAAGTCACGGGATGTACGGAAGGCTTGAGTTGATCTACATCAGTGATTCATAACCTTTACTGCAGCTTCTTGGTTCTTTCGGTAAAGTCACGTAGAAGGGAATAATACAAATAAAACATAATAAATACAATTCTCACGACGTTTCGGCCACAACGCAAGCAGCCGTCCGCTGTTCTTCACCAGGACGGCTGCTTGCGTTGTGGCCGAAACGTCGTGAGAATTGTATTGTTTTATTACTTTATTATTTCCCTTCTACGTGACTTTACCGAAAGAACCAAGAAGATGAACCCCTGCAGTCACGAAAGCTTAAATCGAAATTTTGGTTCTTATCCATTTTTTAAATATCAATAAACACATCGTTTGATAAAAAGTAGTTTATTTTGGTGCCCCGTGCTGATTTTATTTAGAGCCATACACTAACCCGTGCGAGCTAGTCCCACTGCGTGAGCACCCCACGGCGACCCAAGATGTGTTACGACGAGAAATTTCGATTTGAAGCTTTCGTGACTGCAAGGATTCATAATCTTGGTTTTTTCGGTAAAGTCACGTAGGTAAAAAAATAAAATAATAAAAATAAAATAAAATCAAAACGTCGTGATCTTTATTTTTNATTTTATATTTATTTTTATCATTTTGATGTTTTACCTACGTGACTTTACCGAAAAAACCAAGATTATGAGCAAATCATTCACAATCCACTGCTGGATGACCGCGAGTAGGAAGGGGGTGGCGAGTTTGCTTCTAACCACGAAATCTCACCGCTGCTGGTCAGTGCAAAGCGGTGGTGTGGGGAGGGAGGGGAGTGAATCGACCGACGCGAGAGAGCATAGAGAGTAGAGTACAACAGCGGCATTGCTGCGCCCGCACTGGCAGCAGCAGCAGTGAGTGACTACGACGACGACGACGCCGGCTATCATCCCGGTCTCGGAACCACGGCGGCTTTTGGAGTTTCCGAGACCCGACGGCAAGCTGTCGAAGCAGAAAAGAGGTGACGGGCGAGGGAGGAGGAGGAAGAGGAGGAGAAGGAGGAGAAGGAGGAAGAGGAGGAGGATTTCATTCACCCGCTCGCGACGCGTTCACTCCGCTGTCCGCCATGAGCGATGACCCCTCCAGTGATGGGGAGGAGGTGGTGGTGGGTGGTGGTGGGTGGAGGTGGAGCACGCGAGAATCACTTCCGGGGTTATTCCCGCCTATTTTTACCGGAACACGTGGGCTGGGGGGGAGGGCTACGACGGAACACGTGGGGCGGTAACACCGGAACACGTGGTTTTTACTGCTACACTGGAACACGTGGTTTTTACTGCTACACTGGAACACGTGGTTTTTACTGCTACACTGGAACACGTGGTTTTTACTGCTACACTGGAACACGTGGGTTTTACTGCTACACAGGAACACGTGGGTTTTACTGCTACACTGGAACACGTGGTTTTTACTGCTACACTGGAACACGTGGTTTTTACTGATACACAGGAACACGTGGTTTTTACTGCTACACGGAACACGTGGTTTTTACTGCTACACAGGAACACGTGGTTCGGCTACACAGGAACACGTGGTTTTTACTGCTACACTGGAACACGTGGTTTTTACTGCTACACTGGAACACGTGGTTTTTACTGCTACACTGGAACACGTGGTTTTTACTGCTACACAGGAACACGTGGTTTTTACTGCTACACTGGAACACGTGGTTCGGCTACACAGGAACACGTGGTTTTTACTGCTACACTGGAACACGTGGTTCGGCTACACAGGAACACGTGGTAACGGCCACACCAGACCACGTGGTTCGGATACACAGGAACACGTGGTTTTTACTGCTACACCAGACACGTGGTTCGGCTACACAGGAACACGTGGTAACGGCCACACCAGACCACGTGGTTCGGATACACAGGAACACGTGGTTTTTACTGCCACACCTGAACACGTGGTTCGGCTACACAGGAACACGTGGTAACGGCCACACCAGACCACGTGGTTCGGATACACAGGAACACGTGGTTTTTACTGCCACACCTGAACACGTGGTTCGGCTACACAGGAACACGTGGTAACGGCCACACCAGACCACGTGCTTCAGCTCCACAGGAACACGTGGTTTTTCAGACACACCGGAACACGTGGAGACGGCCACACCGTAACACGTGGTTTGTGGAATCGGTTGTGTAAAAACAAATCGATGTTTGCGATTCAGTTTCAGGTCAGTTTATTTTTAAGTACCCCGTAAGCCAAGAAGCTCTTAAATCGGGTTTCATCAACACAAGGAACACCACCGTCGCTTCTACGAAAAACGCACGTTAAGCGCTCACAAGTGACGTCATCACATCTACCCCTCTATTTAAGGAACGAAACAGGAGGATTTTTCCACAAATCTGGCTGTCGCCTGATGAAGCTAGTTGTTATTACTGGCAATACGTCGTACTCAGGTTGTAAATGTTGTGGGTGTGCTCTCCAACACACCGGTGTGCTGTACTAGTAAGGAATTGGCACGTTCTGTTTACGTGACAAACCTTACCTTGTTGGCTGTGTCGGGTGGTGGCGGGTTTAACGACACATTTATATTTACGCAATCTAACTATAAAAACTATATGATGAACGCAACGAGTCACTAAACTATCGGATGAGAAATAAAAAAGCTAACAAATCATAATCGCAATATCCATTATTTTTATACTATTTGGTTCTTTCGGTAAAGTTACGTAGGTATAATATAAATTAAATCATGACGTTTCGGGCGCAACACAAGCGTCTGTCACGCACAGCAAGAAACAATTGCTGTGATTGTCCCATCTGATGAAGTTCGCTTGTGTTGCGCCCGAAACGTCGTGATTTAATTTATTTATTTTATACCTACGCGACTATACCGAAAGAACTAAAGAGTATGGATCCCTGCAGTCACTAAAACTTCAAATCTAGATCAATTCTTTTTGTTTCAAGAAAAATTAAGTTAAACATAGATTGTCATCAAATACCACGCTGTATATCTACAGAATGCGAATTAAAATCTGCTGTAGTAATTATAATTCAGATACGTCCTCAAACACGATGGGCGTTATAAGATTGGGCAAGTTGCTGCTGATCGGGAAATGTCTTCACGTGACTCGTTTGTCCACTAGAGGTCGCCTCACCCGCGATGTTTAAAAACAAAAAAAACTCGATTCTTGGTACTCGAATCGGGAGCCGCGTGTCGGAGGATGAATAATTTACGATCACGTAGCGTACAACATACCGTGTCAAGCCACGCGGTTTACTCCGTATTCTTGTGCAGGGAAATTGAGTTTTCAGGTCCATACGGCGGCCGGCGGTTTCAATGCGGGCAACAACAAAACAACGTCTATTTGTGAGTTCTCCCTTGTGATGGCACTTTGTAGGATGAACGTTGAGATTTATGAGGGCACGGGGTGACCAGTAAGGTCTGAATTGGTCTGTAATAAGGTAGGGCACTGATAAGGGGTTGACAGATATGGAGACCCACAGAGATACACAGAGACCCACAGAGATACATAGTTATCAACCAGTGGCGGCTGGTGATATTTATTTTTGGGGGGCGCATTTTTTAAATTTTATTGAGGGGGCAAATAAATATAAAGCAGTACCAAAAGCCATTTTGACTACTTGAATATAAATTTTGATGATCTTTATTTACATTTCAGACCAAAAGAAGTACCAAAANGCATGTTCCTACTTGAACATAAATGTTCTCTTTTATATACATTTCAGACCAAAGTACCAAAAAGCATGTTTCCTACTTGAACATAAATGTTTCTCTTTTATATACATTTCAGACCAAAGTACCAAAAAGCATGTTTCCTACTTGAACATAAAAACGTTAGTTTCATGCTATTATCAATATGGCTGCGGCTACTTTCATGACGTTTGCATTTGTCAGAGAGATGTTTGAGGTCTCTTACCCCCGTCGTTGTCCACAAAACTTCAGTGCCGACACTTTGAAATAAAAGACAGGGAAAACAAAAAGAGAATTGCTAACATCACATCCAGCCAGCCACCTCCGTTTCTCATAACAAGCGCGGGTGAAGCTTCGTGTGTAGCTTCGTCCTCTGTCACTGGCCTGCTGCTGGATTTGTAAATCGGGTTGGTCCGGTCCGAGATCCTTTATCTTTTTTATTTCTTCCAGCGAAAGCCTTGTGAAAGGGTTTTTTTGTAAATAAATTACAGAATTTGGATGAACTGCTGCCATTGTTTACACAAAAAATTTGATCAGCCTAGCAAGTGTCAAAGTGGTGTCGCCTTCGCACTCGCAGTAGTGGCCTACAGCGTAAATTTGAATGACAGGTGACGAGAACCAATCAGATTGGATAAAATAACATGTATCCAATTCTGATTGGCCAGGGACGCAACGACTTGCGCCCCGAGGAGAATCTTTCAGAAACCAATTAGAGACCAGCTTCAGGTCACATGCTGTCCGAAAATGTAAAGTCTCACATAGACATCCATTTGTCCGGCGCCCCGCATAAACACATTGAAAAACATAGAAAATAGTTGACCGATTAAAGCCAGTTTTTATTAAATGCTGATGCTTTTCTTACTACCAGCCGGCACATCGTATGAAAAAAATATTTTATTTATGTATTTTATATAAATTTTGTATATGTATATTTCTGGAATATTGATGGGGCGGCGCCCCTGCGCCCTCTATTGACGAGCCGCCACTGTTATCAACCCATATGGCTTACCCATATTCTTGTCCAGGAGAAATTGAGTTTTCAGGTCCATACAGCGTACAGCCGTTTCAATACGGGCAAATAAATAAGTAAAAAATTAACCCGTAAAAACTAAGTTTTTCACTCTAAATCCTTTATATGCGTGGTGGCTAGAGTCATCTCGTCCTCTAGCTTGAGATGGCTGCCACCTATGGGTCAGATGATTGTCTGCCAGCATTAAGCAATTGGTAATTAAATATTTTTTTAAAAAATCCCTAAACAGTGTAAAATTTTAGAAAAATTTTTTACGAACATTAATTGTCTCGCACAACGAGTCTGTGTGCAAAATGTCAGCTCGATTGGATCACGGGAAGTGGGTTAAAAAACGACCGAAAGATTTGCACGGTCGTAAGCAAGCAAGCAAGCACGCAAGCACGCAAGCAAGCAAGCAAGCGAACTTAATATAAAGGATTTAAAAATGCTGTATATTTGTTTGTGTTTCTCCCTTGTGATGGCACTTTGTAGGATGAACGTTGAGATTTATGAGGGCACGGGGTGACCAATAAGGTCTGAATTGGTCTGTAGGGCACTGATAAGGGGTTGACAGGTATGTACAAGCCCTTGGCTATTGCACCGAGATCGTGCGGCGTCGTCCGTAAAAACCCTCTTCACCCGTCGCACTGATACCAGTGTGGGAGTTAATCGGCGACTGACATCGTCAGGCACGATCAATCCACTGCTGGATGGAAACCTTCTCCAAGCCATCTCTCACCACTCTGTGATAATCCGCCGGTGTAAAGCTCTATGAATCTTAGTGAACAAAAAGGCAACTCTATACGGCTGCAATGTCCTTTAACGGCCGCTACTGCCGACGATCTTGGGCCGTGACTGTGCTTACCAACAGAGCTCCCTGGCTCAATGTGGTGGGGGGGGGGGCGGCTTAACTACCAGCTGATGAAATGATACAATCTTCAGTCCGACCGCACTTGATCACCAACCGTTCACGACGCGTTGGGCCCATTTGCAACGCAATTGAAATGGACAGCGCCCTGGTGCTGATTCTGTCTCCGCCTCCAGCCAGTGGTTTGCTGTTGCGAGAGCCGGTGTTGGCGTGACGCACAGCGAGAGAAGGGATGACGCAAACCGAGCCGGCGCTCATGAATAAAGTAATCCCCAATCGAGGCAGTCTCGAAGCCGGAACCGCCCACATATACAGAGTGGGGGGAGGGGGAATAACACATTACCCACCAGACCCAACCCAAGGCTTCGCCTCCAAAGCCTCACCAATACGTCCCGCTCTCTCTCTCTCTCCCTCGCTGCGCTCCCAATATAATAGTGAGACAACAACAACAATAATAATAACAATTAAATACAGAGAGGTATTCATAGGCGACGTTGCCGCCACGCTTGTCTGCACACACTCCGTGTGCGTGTGGTGTGTGGCGAGCTCGAGCTTGTGCTGCACGGGGGACATGCAAGCGGGTCTACGAAGTGCGCGTCTAATGCAGCGGCGTTCGCATTCCCGCTCGCGTGTTCATCGTACAAGAGTTGGTTGCGTAACAGGGCGCGCGCGGCACGGCGTGTTGATTGCTGCGTCCGTAGCGTTGCGAGCGGCGGTGATTGACTGAATTATCCGAAGAGATTGGGAGTAGGAGATCACATTGCTCGGCGGACGGACGGACGCACTGGCGGACGCACGGACGGACAGAGCGAATTGAGTCATCGTTGGTGCTCGGGGAGAAATTTGCGTGCGGCGAGAGTTCATTGAGCGGACAGATGCTGCGATCAACCATCGCGACAGCGAGCCACTAGAGAAGATACTGTACGAGGAACGTGTTTCGGAAGGAGTTTGTCGATGTCATGAAGACAAGAGGCGATATCGGATAAGCGACATTGGGTGATCGTCGAGGGCTCCTGTCGAGAACACAAGTCGAGGATCAGCAGTAGCATCAGCGCAAGGCGAGCGGAGTGACGTCGGGACGTCGTCACGAGCCAACATTACGAGCAGTTCATCATCAAAGGATTCATCAGATCATCAGCAGCATCATCATCAGCAGCAGCAGCATCATCACAAGACTAATTGAGTGACATCGCGACATCGTTAGTTAGACATAAGTTGAGTCGCTCATATCGAGCCAGTGAGCGAGTAGGTTGCTCCTCCACCCCTCCCGTCTCAATCTACACGCGGGGAGTGACCTCCTCCCTCCTCCCTCCTCCCCACCTCCTTGCGCGCGCCAGAAGTAAAAGAAAAAATCGCCTGCAGCCTCCTCAACGTCGCCGCAGATCGTCGCAGAACCTCCCAACGCGCCCCCCCCCCCCCAGCCATGGACGACGGCGGCCCGGCGGTGAGAAAGCGTTCGACGAAGTCCGAGGAGGTGACGGAGCTCCGGCCATGACGACGACGGAGACGGCGTCGCCTGAACGAGGCGTCGGCGAGGGCCGTGGAGTGACCCTCAAGCAGGAGATCGGCCTCGTGAGCGCGTGCGGCATCATCGTGGGTGCGTGGGCCTCTGCGTCACGTGACCTCCATTGTTCCCAGCCTCATGCGCAATCATCGCCACCGTCGCCATCTTGGTCTGACGTCATCGTCACCATGGCAACATTGCCATTGTGACGTCGTCGTCGTCATCGTCATCATTATCGTCGTCATCATCATCCTCATAGTCATCATCAACGTCGCCATCGTCGTCGTCATCGTCGTCGTCATCATCGTCATCGGTACTCATGCAGCTGCGTTGTAAGTGGTGCACGAATCTAAATACATTCGTCAATAACATTGTGTGTGACCTGAAAAGAAAAAGTATATAGCAGTCGACGTTTCAGGCAATGGTCCTTCTTCATAAATCACGTAAAATGTTTTCATTTTAATTGAAGGCGGTTTTGTTGATGAATATTTTGAGTTGTTTTGTCATCGTCATCATTAGCAGCAGCAGCAGATGTAGCAATATCATCAGAAGCATAAATAAATCCGTCAGATGCAGAAGAATCATCATCATCAGCAGCAGCAGCAGGAGAAGAAGCATCAGCAGCATAATCATCATCAGCACCATAAGCATCAATATGGGCAGGAGCAGCAGAAGCATCATCAGCAAAATCATTATCATCAGCAGCAGCAGCGGAAGCATCAACATGGTCAGCAGCAGAATCACGAGTAGCAAATCATCAGCAGGAGCATCAGCAGAATCATCAGCAGAATCATCAGCAGAACCATCAGCAGAATCATCAGCAGGATCATCAGCAGAATCATCAGCAGAATCATCAGCAGAATCATCAGCAGGAGCATCAGCAGAATCATCAGCAGAATCATCAGCAAGATCATCAGCAGAATCATCAGCAGAATCATCAGCAGAATCATCAGCAGGAGCATCAGCAGGAGCATCATCATCGCTGCCGACACGTTCTGTCTGTTGCTGCTGTTCACGCCGTTATGTAAACCACCACCGCGTGTTCATTGCCACAGTGTAGCAGGTTATTGAATCATCGCCAGCACGCGGTACTTTTACCGCTGAAAGCATCATAAAAAAATGTACCCGTAAAAACAAAGTTTTTCACTGTAAATCCTTTATATGCGTGGCGGCTAGAGTCCTCTCGTCCTCTGGCTTGAGATGGCTGCCACCTATGGGTCAGATGATTGTCTGCCAGTATTAAGCAATTGGTAATTAAATATTTAATTTGTTTTCCCTAAACAGTGTAAAATTTCGGAAAATTTTTTCACGAACATTAATTGTCTCGCACAACGAGTCTGTGTGCAAAATGTCAGCTCGATTGGATCATGGGAAGTGGGTTAAAAAACGACCGAAAGATTTGCACGGTCGTAAGCAAGCAAGCAAGCACGCAAGTGAACTTAATATAAAGGATTTAAAAATGGGACCTTTTTTGCCATTATCAAAGCATGAAAAAATTATTATCGGTTTTAACCTTTTTGGCAATAACACGAGTTGTGCTAAGATGTTCAAACACCGAATAGAAACCTTTTTCAAGTGATCAAGTACTGCATCAACCACGCAGAGTGCTTGTAGCGGACATGCAAACACAACGTGCTCTGGTAATATATGTGTTTGCATGATCACTGCAAGGACTGTGTGTGGTTAATGCAGAGACTTGATTCCTTGCGAAAGGTTCCTGTTTGATGTTTGAACATCTTAGGTAGGGGCCATCCATTTAGTAGGTACGCAAAAAATCTTCCAAAACTTGACCCCCCCTCCCTGTACGCACGCGGACTTTTTACACCCCCCACCTTGACGCACCCCCCCCCCCGAATCTATAGAACGGCCGATATTTAATCCACGCAAAAACGATCAAGGGTTAATCATATTAACGTGTTTAAGCAAACAGATAGCCACACCGCCGGACTATCTAACTCATTTGAAGGCCAATATAGACGAATTATTATCGAGGCATCACCCCCCCCCCACCGTTTCCTATGCGTACGCACATTGTAATAGACCCCCCAAACGCAAGCGTACGCATTTGGGTTAACCCCCCTCCCCCTCCATGCGTACCTACTAAATGGATGGCCCCTTAACAGCCGTTGCATTGCCAGCAAGGGTCAAACCTATTCTTATACTTTGATACTTGCAAGAAAGGTCCCACGTGTGTCTGCTCGCCACGAGCTATAAACGCCCTGATAGTGTCCATTGCCCTTGTGCTGTTCGCCTTTTGGCGTTCTCTGGATGGTGGCGGCACTTGGGGCGTCGCGAAGGGTAGCGGGATGGATGGGAAGGGAGTTGAGGAAGCGAGGGGAGCGATGAGATCGTGGGGGATAGAGAAGAGGTGAGGTTACCCGCCGCATGGCTCACTCACCCCCCCCCTCCCCCTGACGTCGTTGGCAAGAGTGGGGCCATTGTAGCACTCGTCACACACAGAGCGCTCGCCGCAAGCGAGCCACACCGGCACCTGGTCGCTTGATTTCGTCAAGGAGAATTGACCAGCAGAGACCCAACTCCGGCGGTCATTTCAGTTTCATATCAGTTTCATTATTCGGTATAACCCCGTGAGCCACGCGGCCCTTGACTTGGCGCGGCCGTCGAACAAATGCGGCGTCGCGAGCGCTTTCAGACGCGCTCCTGCGGCCGTCTGGAACGTTCTTCCTTACGATATGAGGAAGCCACTGGGAGCTGTGCGCTTGTAAATCG
Source organism: Lethenteron camtschaticum (assembly GCA_018977245.1). Classification (NCBI taxonomy): domain Eukaryota; kingdom Metazoa; phylum Chordata; class Hyperoartia; order Petromyzontiformes; family Petromyzontidae; genus Lethenteron; species Lethenteron camtschaticum. The sequence goes on along the minus strand of MU249602.1, from coordinate 6,418,273 downwards.
TCGTCGTCTAGATTGACAACGCTCGTTTTTCGAAACTACTTTTGTGTTTGGTTTGTTGTCCTTCACCCGCTACCTCCGACTTGCACGGTTAGCTACGTACGGTGCGAAAGAAGTTCAACATACATGAAGGCCGGCACGGTATACGAGGGGGGGATTGCCAGCACCACGCCCGGCCGCCTTTGTCTCCCTAATGGCGATGTTTACACGCCACACCAGGTACTCATTTGAGGCTGAATAGACCTAGTGGAGGCCTGGACCGTTTCAAATAATCGTCACCGGTGTTGGCCGTGAGCGGGAATAGAACTCGGGTCGCCGGGTTCGTAGCGCAGCGTAGCGCTAACCGCTACCCCACTGTGCCGGATTATCCCAGTAGCAAAAGTAGCTACACATGCTATTGCCCCGCACTTTCAAGGGCCCCGCGCTAAATGCTTTCAAGCTAGATTTGAAGCTTTCGTGACTGCAAGGATTCATATTCTTAGGTTTTTTCGGTGAAGTCACGTAGGTAAAAAATTAAAATTAATAAAAGTAAAATAAAAATAAAATAAAAATCACGACGTTTCGGAGGCAACACAAGCTTCCGTCTTCAGGTGGAACCGTCACAGCACGCTTGCTACAGCAAATGTTGCCTCTTTTCAAGCTATCAATTCCGGTCCAGTGATTCTTCACTTGCTCTATTAGTATAGTAATATACCACCTTCAACTTTTATGAACAACTCGGTGTTTAAGGTTAGCGATTTGTCATATTATCTGGCTGTATAGCAAATGAAAACATACAATTACTTTACTATGCAAGTCAAACATTTGTGTTTTAATATTTACGTGTTTTTTTCAAATTTAGGGCCCCTTTATAACATTTGCTACAGGCCCGCACTCGCTTAATCCGGCACTGCTACCCTACCACCCTAATCACAATCATTCCGTTCCCAAACTATCCCGTTTCCATACTCTTTGGTTCTTTCGGTAAATCACGACGTTTCGGGCGCAACACAAGCGTCCGTCATCAGGTGGGAAAGCATCGTGGTCTGCTGCTGAGACAGACTGTTTTAAAAGGTTTGAAATGGGTGTAGCCCTTGGGCCCTTGGGCTACACCTGATGACGGACGCTTGTGTTGCGCCCGAAACGTCGTGATTTATTTTATCTTATACCTACGCGACTTTACCGAAACAACCAAAGAGTATGGATTCCTGCAGTCACGAAAGCTTCAAATCAAGATTATCCCGTTTCCATCATTCAATCACCGACCGCCGACGGTTGCCAACTCTGAGCGACAAAAAAGAAACCCCGGGACGCATCGTAGAAACAAAAAGGAAATACCTGACGAAGTAAGACGACAAAAAACGGGGAATCTCAAAAGCCCTAGGAAGTATCTTCTTAGTTCTTTCGGTAAAGTCACGTAGAATGGAAATAATAAAATAATAAAAATAAAACATAATAAAATAATTCTCACGACGTTTCGGCCACAACGCAAGCAGCCGTCCTCGGGTGAAGACCAGGTCTGTCGGGAGACAGCGTCTGAATGAAGGAAGCATTACATATGCCCTAGGACAGCAGTTACAGTCCGTTCTCGCACACCGCGAATTGGATATATAACGCGATGAATGTATTAGAGGGACCACACTTTTTATAACGCGGATGCGAATTGGATGTAACGCGATCGAGTGAACGGAACGACGTCGCAGCACGAGTTAGAAATTTGCGGCTGTGACGGCTGCCTCGGCGTTGCTGGATGCTTCTAGATGCGAGCCACACGCAACATCGTAGGCATCTCGCGTGTCACCGCTGACTGTGCTTTACTCTCCGTGTTATACATTATTGATGATAACGCGATGTTTACAAAAACGCGGCGTTCTTTAGCCTCAGCGGTGTGACCTGTCCCTTAGGAACACCGCGTTGTAGGAGAACAGACATCGGACGGTTCCGGGAAAAGCCAGGACGGGTGGCAACCATAACACACACCATCATCATTTAACTCCCATAATTACCATTATTTGACAACGTGTCTGCCAATGGCCACCGTGCCACTTTGTGTCAGAGTCGAAAGGTTCAATCCCCACGAAAATCCGCCCTGCAATTAGCAAATGGGATGTTTACACGGCGCATGTCATTCGAGGGTTTAAAATTAGCCTCGGCGATGACCTAGATTCGGCTTCATCGACGCAAATTCACGGAATTAAAAACCCCCACGTTTAATGGGGTGGCTAGGGTGGTTCAGAGTGATGGGCCGGCACTGCTGAGCTAAATTCCTGGTTTCAGCCACCCGTTATTAAACTGGGTCCTCCAGTGGTGATGAGTTGGTTGTCTCAGAGACTCACACAGAGACCCAGACTCACACAAAGAGCCATAGTCTCACACACAGAGACCCAGACTCACACAGAGAGCCAAAGACTGACACAGAGACCCATAGACTCACACAGAGAGCCATAGACTCACACAGAGACACAGACTCACACAGAGAGCCATAGACTCACACAGAGAGCCACAGACTCACACAGAGATCCACAGACTCACACAGAGAGCCAAAGACTCACACAGAGAGACAAAGACTCACACAGAGAGCCATAGACTCACACAGAGACACAGACTCACACAGAGAGCCATAGACTCACACAGAGAGCCACAGACTCACACAGAGAGCCACAGACTCACACATAGAGCCACAGACTCACACAGAGAGCCACAGACTCACAGAGAGCCACATACTCAGACAGAGAGCCAGAACTCACACAGAGAGCCACAGACTCACACAGAGAGCCACAGACTCACACAGAGAGCCATAGACTCACACAGAGAGCCACATACTCACACAGAGACATAGACTCACACAAAGACCCAGACTCGCACAGAGAGCCATAGATCCACACAGAGAGTCATAGATCCACACAGAGAGACATTTACTAACTCAGAGATCCAGACTCACACAAAGAGCTATAAACTCACACAGAGAGCCACAGACTGGCATAGGGACCCAGGGACTCTGCGCCTATGTAAGTGCAGGCTCTAAGACCTCCCCCTCCTTCTCCCTGGGCCCCGCAGGTAACATCATCGGCTCGGGGATCTTCGTGTCGCCCAAGGGGGTGATGGAGAACGCCGGCTCGGTGGGGCTGGCTCTGGTCGTTTGGATCGTCACCGGCGTCATCACCGCCATCGGCGCGCTCTGCTACGCCGAGCTGGGGGTCACCATCCCCAAGTCCGGCGGAGACTACAGCTACGTCACCGATATATTCGGCAGCCTGGCTGGGTGAGTGGGTCAGTGGGTGGGTGGGAGGATGGATGGATGGACAGGTGGGTGGACGGGTGAGTCAGTGGGTGATTGAGTGAGTTGGTGGATGGGTGAGTCAATGGGTGGTTGAGTGAGTGGGTGGGCGGATGGATGAACGGGTGAGTGGGTGGTTGAGTGAGTGGGTGGGTAGGAGGGAGGATAGATGAACGGGTGAGTGGGTGGTTGAGTGAGTGGTTGGGAGGATGGATGAACGGGTGAGTGGGTGGGTGAGTCAATAGGTGGTTGAGTAGGTCGGTGGTTGGGTGGACGGGTAAGTCAATGGCTGGGTGAATGAGTGGGTGGATGGACGGTTGAGTCAATTGGTGATTGAGTGAGTGGGTGGGAGGGTGAACGGGTGAGTGAGTTAATGAGTGGTTGAGTGAGTGGGTGGAAAGGAGGAAGAATGGATGAGCGGGTTGAGCGGGTGGGTGAGTTCATGCGTCGTTGAGTGAGTTGGCGGGTGGGTGAGTTCATGCGTCGTTGAGTGAGTTGGTGGGTGGGTGGATGGGTGAATGGGTAAGTGAGTGGGTGGTTGAATGAGTGAGTAAGTGGGTTGGGTGGGTGGATGGGTGAGTGAGTGGGTGGGTGGGTGATTGGGTGAGCGAGTGGGGTGGATGGGTGGGTGGGATGGTGAATGGGTGAGTGAGTGGGATGGTGAATGGGTGAGTGAGTGGGGTGGGTGAATGGGTGGATGGGTGAGTGGGTGGATGGGTGAATGGGTGGGTAAATGGGTGGGTGGGTGAGTGAATGGGTGGGTGAGTGAATGGGTGGCTGGGTGAGTGAATGGGTGGGTGGGTGAATGGTGAGCGAGTGGGGTGGGCGAATGGGTGAGTGGGGTGGGTGAGTGAATGGGGTGATTGGGTGAGCGAGTGGGGTGGGTGAATCAAGACCGAGAGATGTGCGGACGGCACGGGGAGGTTCACGCTGCGACGGGCGGGCCAGGACGCAGCTGATATCCGATGACGGCGGCGGCGGCATCGCGAGAAGAGCCCCGCGGCAATCATCGTGGGATGACGCGCGCGCTCTCAACGCCTCCGCCGATTGCAATCATGCCGGCTGTGTCTCGTTCACACGCGCACGCACATAAGACAAAGATCCCCCGTGTAGCCTTAACAGGCTGTTGGGGAAAGTGCTGTTAGCGAGCACTTATGAAGGCCCCAGTGGCGATGTTTACACACCGCACCAGGAACGCATTTGTGGCTGAGTCGACCTAGGGGAGGACCAGTTTAGATAATTGTCACTGGTTTTGTCCGTGAGCGTGAATCTAACTCGGGTTGTCAGTTTCGTAGCGCAGCGCACTAACCGCTTCGCTACGACTCCCCGCCACGCACACACGCACACGCAGACTTACACATGCGCGCACACAATAACAACAACCGCCATTCGCCACTAAGTGGCGGTGACGTCACCACGACGCTTGTGCCAGGCCATGTGCACCTTGAGGCCACGTGAAGTGTCGAACGCCCGCTGGCAGGAGGTCACGGGGCAGACCCAGGTGCCAGGAATACAGCACCCAACTATAGGATCGCAGAGCTTTGGAGGGGCTTGCGAGGGTGCTTTGCCCGCGCGCCTCTGTGGCGACGATCACCCTCTTCATCGATGCACAGGCACAGTCCCAGGAATAATTAACGAGCGAATTAACATCGACCGCTAATTAATCTCTCTCCTCCTCTTCCTCCCCCCCCCTTCTTCTTCTTTAGTGCTGCCTAACGGCGTGTGCGACTTCACGATGATATTGGTCCGGGTCTAGCACGGCGTGTAGAGTTTGTGCTGTTGTTAATTGTAGCCATGCTTTGATGTTACTGAGCCATGTCGTTTTTGGCCGTCCTGGTCGTTTTTTCCCTTCCATTTTTCCTTCCAGGATTTGCTTTAATAGCTGGTATTTGTGGTCGTTTCGGGCAATGTGGCCTAGTAGTAACACTTCCTGCTAATGATGGTCTTCAGCAGCTGCCTGTCAGTGCCCATATCTTGCAGAACTTGTGTGTTGGTGGTTTTGGCTGTCCATGGGATTTTCAGCATCCTTCGATACAGCCACATTTCGAAAGCTTCGAGCCTTTTTGTTGCTGTTGTTGTCAGTGTCCACGTCTCTACTCCGTACAACACCCTCAATCTCGATCACTCGGGCCTGAATCTCTCCTCTCTCATCTCTCACTCCCCGAATCTATTCCCGTCGACAGCAGCGCACCTCTCACCGTCATCACCCCCCTATCTCCCTTGATAATTTCTCTTCTGTCACGTCACGAGGCTTTTATGGAATTAAAGTGGGGTGGGGGTGGGGGGGATTTGGGGACCCAAAAATAAAGTGGGGGCGAGAGGGGAGGGGGAATATAAAAACTCAGGAGGGGGGGGTGATGAGGATTGGGAGGTTAGGGGGTAACGTTGCAATCTCCATCTCGTCTGTCAGGAACATATCAAGGAGTGTTGCCAGCGTGTTTTTTATCCATCATCATCGTCGTCATCTATCTACTGCTGGATGAAGGCCACCCCGAGCCGTCGCCACCTCCCACGCACGTTCCTGCCACCGATGCGACACTCTTCCAGCATCACGCACAGACTTTTGCCGATTTCATCGCTCCATCTCCTGCGCGGGCCGAAACTCTCTCAACACGTTCCAATCACGAGCTTGTGGCCGCCACGGTGGCTAGGAGATGTTAACTCCCTCGCCTGGTATGCGGGAGGTCGTGGATTTGGATCCCGACCCCGACGCCTGTTGTAATTTTAGCAGTTTGCGGTGTCTCTCCTCCCGTAGCCGCGTGGATTTTTCTCCGGGTCCTCCGGTTTTCCCCTCCCCACTTGGCATCAGCGTGCGTCTTCGAGTTTTTGGCTGCTGTTTATTTCCACGTGGTAAGCCACGTGCAAGCGACCTGTGTGGCCAGGTCGCTTCTGAAACAAAGGGTTATAGAGCTCAGTGGACCTTACCTGGTAAAATGCAAAGTACGGTATATGTGACAGTGTCTTTGCATGTGTATATGAGGGTGGGGGGGGGGGGGGGGCGGTGGTGTAGCGGTTAGCGCTCCGAACACCGACAACACGAGTTCGATTCCCACTCACGGCCACCAACGCCGGTGACGAATATCGGTGAGGGGGGGGGGCAATGGGGGGCAGTGGGGGGGCCGGTGGGGGGGGGGNCGATGGGTGGGGGGCCGTTGGGGGGGCCGTTGGGTGGGGGCCGTTGGGTGGGGGGGGGNAGCGGTGGTGTAGCGGTTAGCGCTCCGAACACCGGCAACACGAGTTCGATTCCCACTCACGGCCACCAACGCTGTGACGAATATCGGTGGAGGGGGGGCCGGTGGGGGGGCGGTGGGGGGGGACCGGTGGGGGGGCCGGTGGGTGGGGGCGGTGGGGGGGAGCCGGTGGGTGGGGGGAGGCGGTGGAGGGGGGCGCCGCGCCCCACACCCCTTGACTCTGCTCCCCCTTTCCCGTGTGGCGTTGGCACCACCACCGCCGCCACCACCACCGCCGGGCAGCTTCCTGCGCCTGTGGATCGCCGTGCTGGTCATCTACCCGACGAACCAGGCGGTGATCGCGCTCACCTTCTCCAGCTACGCGCTGCAGCCCGCCTTCCCTCCTGCCTCTCGCCCGACCTTGCGCTGCGACTCCTCGCCGCGCTCTGCCTCCGTGAGACTCGCACGCACTCTCGGTGGATCATCGTTGTTGTTGTTGTTGTTGTGATCGTTGTTGTTGTTGTTGTGATTGTCGTCGTTATAATCATCGTCGTTATTGTGATCATCGTCGCTGAGATCATCGTCCAAAATCCTCTGCCGCTGTGAGGATGACCGCCAGAGTCCACGTGTTGATGGTTTATGGGGCCGTCCATAAATGACGTCACGCACCTGGGGGGTTAGACATTTGTGACGATGTGTGACAATGTGTGACGAGGGGGGGGGGGGGNTTTGAGAAATGTGACGTCACATCAAAATGTGCAACTTTAAATAAATATAGACAACACGTTCTACTTAATTAAATCGACTTTTTCATAAATTCTAGATGTGAAGTTTTCGTGACTGCAAGGATCCATACTCTTTGGTTCTTTCGGTAAAGTCACGTAGGTAGAAAATAATAAGAAAATACAATAAGAAAGTGAAAACAACTCAATTAAATCACGACGTTTCGGGCGCAACACAAGCGTCCTTCATCAGGTGGGGACCACCACAGCGAGAACAGTTGCTGAGGTATGCCAAAGAGAGATGGCTCTGACAAGGTGTTTATATAGCTGAGCAGGGTGGGGGTGGGGGAACGAGGGCAGGGTGAGTGTGGGGCAGGGAGTGGGCTGGAGAGGCTAATCCTCAGGGTGGACCAGAGGTCGCAAACGGGTTTTGATTCCTTACCCGTACCCGGCCGCACCAGGGTCGCAAATGGGTACCCGTACCCGGCGTACCCGTTCCCTACCCGTACCCGTACCCTACCCGAAATGAGTGACAAACGGTTACTCACCAGTGACTCACGGCCTACCCGTACCCGTACCCGGCCGCACCAGGGTCGCAAACGGGTACCCGTACCCGGCCGGTTACGGGTACCCGTTCCTACCCGTACCCGTACCCTACCCGAAATGAGTGACAAACGGTTACTCACCAGTGACTCACGGCCTACCCGTACACGTACCCGGCGCACCAGGGTCGCAAACGGCTACCCGTACCCGTACCTGGCTGGGTACGGGTAGCCGGGTATCGGGTAGGGTACGGGTATCGGGTACCCGGTTGCGACCTCTGGGGTGGACGTAATGCTCCTGGCCATACTGATCCTACTGCTCCTGTACATAGGATGGGGTGGGGGGAGAGTGGGATGGGGTGGACAAATTTGCACGATTGAAACACTGCACGTCAAATTTCCTAGTGATGGTTAGTGTGCAAGGCTGGGGATAAAAGACCCGAGATGTGGATATGAATATAAACTATCAGGTAGATAAACTTTATATAGCTGAGGAGGGTGGGGGGTGGGGACGAGTGGAGCGCCACATTAAATTCGCACTACAATGACAATAGTTTAAGCGATTTTAAGCATGTTTTATTTTCAAATTGGAAATATGGTTTTTGGGGGGGGGGGGGGCAGAGCTTTGTGACGTCATATTTGAGGGGGGGGGTCTGACTTTTTGTGACGCCGTGTGACGAGGGGGGGGGGGGTTGAGAAATGTGACGTCACATCAAAACACACAACTTTAAATAAATATAGAATTGTTATAGCAACACTAATTGTTATAACAACAATCCTACAACTTCAGAGTGCAGCGCCACATTAAATACGCACTACAATGACAATAGTTTAAAGCGAATTGAAGCATATTTTATTTTCAAATTGGAAATATGGTTTTGGGGGGGGGGCAGAGCTTTGTGACGATGTCTGCGAGGTGGCATTGTGAGCACTTTGTGTGTGTGATGATTGCGACCTCTTCATGGTTTTTGTTCTTTGAGTGAATTGTTAACCTTTCCTCGACAGCACTTTGCACTCCTAATCGTGTTTTTGTATCGATTCGATCACCGGAACGTTCTGATCCATGTGCCCCCTACTGGACATGTGTAAAAAAATTAACCCGTAAAAACTAAGTTTTTCACTATAAATCCTTTATATGTGTGGCATCGGTTTTATTTTATTATTCATTTCTGTTTTTCTTGAGTAGGAGTTTCATTTTATCACATTGGTATTTTAAATTAAATATGAATTTTTTTTGGAAAATATTTTCACGAAAATAAATTGTCACGCAAACGAGTCTGTGTGCAAAATGTCAGCTCGATTGGATCACGGGAAGTGGGTTAAAAAACGACCGAAAGATTTGCACGGTCGTAAGCGCGCAAGCAAGCACGCGAACTTAATATAAAGGATTTAGAAAGAGCTTTTCAGCTCATCGAATTCCTCCAGCGCGAGTGTAGATTGCGTTCTTGTGCTATTCTGATATTCGTCGGCAAAAACCGGAAGCCATGCAGCTCAGCGACGCGCGGACGGAACGGCCGCTAGCCCGTCACTGAACGGTGGGATACGTACGGCCAAAGAAGTCCACGTACGGCACTTCACGTGATCACGCACGGTGGGGTTGCGGCGACACATGGGGGGAGCACTCAATTAATTTTGCCCCGGTGAGGTGAGAAGAGAGATGCAGGTGAGGAAAGGTGGAGTGAGATGAGAGAGATGCAGGTGGGAGATGAGGTGTGAGATGAGAGAGATGCAGGTGAGAGATGAGGGTAAATTTGATTTAAAGCTTTCGTGACTGCAGGGATTCATATTCTTGGTTTTTTCGGTAGTCACGTAGAAGGGAAATAATAAAATAATAAAAATAAAACAATAAAATAAAATTCTCACGACGTTTCGGCTACAACGCAAGTAGCCGTCCTCAGGTGAAATACGCTGCCAAGCTTAGCAGTGTCCATTAGAACGCTGTCTTTTCGACAGCTCTGTTTTTTCACCTGAGGACGGCTGCTTGCGTTGTGGCCGAAACGTCGTGAGAATTGTATTATATAATGTTTTATTATATCATTTTATTATTTCCCTTCTACGTGACTTTACCGAAAGAACCAAGAATAAGAAGAGGTGGAGCGAGATGAGAGAGACGCAGGTGAAAGATGTAGTGAGATGAGAGAGATGCAGGTGAGAGAACAGGTGTAGTGAGATGAGAGAGACGCAGACGAGAGATGTAGCGAGATGAGAGAGACGCAGGCAAGAGACGAGAGATTTAACGAGACAAGATAGACGCATGCAACAGCTGTGAGATGACAGATGCATGCAATAGACTTCAACATACACACACACACCTGCCCTGGTGACTACCCCCCACCACCCCGACCTTGCCCAGTGCTGCTCACGTGGATCAACTGCTGGAGCGTGCGCTGGGCAACACGTGTCCAAGACGTGTTCACGGCAGGCAAGCTCCTCGCACTGGCGCTCATCATCGTCATGGGCCTTGTGCAGATCTGCAAGGGTGAGTGAGCGGCACAGAGGGTGCCGCTGGTCGACTGGGAGATGTTAACTCCCTCGCCTGGTACGCAGGAGGTCGTGGGTTCGACCCCGATGCTGACGCCTGCTGCTGTGTATTTGTAGTTTGCGTGTCTCTCTAATCATCATCACGGTGGATAGGGGATGTTAACTCCCTCGCCCGATACACAGGAGGGCGTGGGTTCGATCCCGACCCTGACGCCTGCTGTGCATATTTGGAGTTTGCGGTGTCTCTCTCTCTCTAATCATCATCATGGTGACTATGAGATGTTTACTACCTCGCCTGGTACGCAGGAGGTCGTGGGTTCGATCCCGATCCTGACGCCTGCTGCTGTGTATTTGTAGTTTGCGTGTCTCTCTCTCTCTCTAATCATCATCACGGAGGCTAGGAGATGTTAACTCTCTCGCCTGGTACGCAGGAGGTCGTGGGTTCGACCCCGATCCTGACGCCTGCTGCTGTATATTTGGAGTTTGCGTGTCTCTCTCTCTAATCATCATCACGGTGGATAGGAGATGTTAACTACCTTGCCCGGTACGCAGGAGGTCGTGGGTTCGATCCCGACCCTGACGCTTGCTGCTGTGTATTTGGAGTTTGCGTGTCTTTCTCTCTAATCATCAGCACGGTGGATAGGATATGTTAACTCCCTCACCCGATACACAGGAGGTCGTGGGTTCGATCCCGATCCTGACGCCTGCTGCTGTATATTTGGAGTTTGCGTGTCTCCCCGTGGTCACGTGGAATTTCCTCCGGGTCCTCTGGTGCTTCCTCTCCACATTTAGAATCAGCGTCACTCGTTTCGAGTATTTGGATGCTGCTATAGCCTTGTAGGTATACTGATACAGTACATGTAAGCTGGGCTTACGAAACATGTTTTGTTATAAAACTACAGGGATATTTTTTTATTTAAAAGAATTCTGCTAAAACACTGCACAAAAATTGTTTATAGACAGTCATCTTGGGGTCACCCCCTCTGATGGTGTCACCCGGTGCGCTCCGCACGTCCCACACACCCCGAGTGACGCCACTGCCACTTGCCACGCGATAACGATCTTTAATTACACAATTCTCTCTTTCGCGATACCGAAATACGTCGGCTTCCACGGACAATTGGCGTCAGGAGTGGCGGAGTTGTCTGTCGCTGTGGTTACGATGATGATGATGATGTCTCCGATTGATCTGTGTGCGAGTCTATGGGCTCTGTGTCTGTACGTCTGCATCTGAATCTAAGGATCTCTGTGCGTGTCTGTGAGTCTCTAGGCCTCTGTGTGCACCTTTGCATGTCAGCAGAGGTGCACAAGCACAACAAAACAACTCAAGTGTATATTATACAGGCGACGTTTCAGACAATGACCCTACAGTAAATCCTCACTGAATCTTACATATCATTACATGATCTTCTTGGTTCTTTCGGTAAAGTCACGTAGAATGGAAACAATAAAATAAAACATTATAAAATAATTCTCACGACGTTTCGGCCACAACGCAAGCAGCCGTCCTCAGCTGTCTCCCCGACAGACCTGGTCTTCACCTGAGGAAGGCTGCTTGCATTGTGGCCGAAACGTCGTGAGAATTATTTTATTATGTTTTATTTTATTATTTTATTTTATTATTTCCATTCTACGTGACTTTACCGAAAGAATCAAGAAGATGAATCCCTGCAGTCACGAAAGCTTTAAATCGAAAAAAAAATCATTACATGAGCCTATGAGTCTGTGTGAATCTCTGGGCTCTGGGTCTCTGTGTCTGTCCGTCCGTTCATCCGTCAAAATATCTGTCTGGCTAACTCTCCGACCATCCATCTTCCCGTCCATCCATCCACCTGTCCACTCATCCATCCCTCCGCCTACCGCCCGCCCCCGCGTCCCAGGTGAGTACCACTGGCTGGTGCCCGCCGTGGCGTTCCGCCCGTGGCAGGAGGTGCACGTGGGGGCCGTGGCGCTCGCGTTCCTGCAGGGCTCCTTCGCCTACGGGGGGTGGAACTTCCTCAACTACGTCACCGAGGAGCTCGTCGACCCCTACCGGTGGGCGAGCGGCAGTCCCTCCGGTGGTCCCTCCGGTGGTCCCACTGGCGATCCCTCCCGGCGGTCCCACTTGGTGGTCCCTCCGGCGGTCCCTCCGGCGGTCCCACTTGGTGGTCCCTCCGGCGGTCCCTCCGGTGGTCCCACTTGGTGGTCCCTCTGGCGGTCCTCCGGCGGTCCCTCCGGCGGTCCTCCGGCGGTCCCTCCCGGCGGTCCCTCCCGGCGGTCCCTCTGGCGGTCCCTCCGGCGGTCCTCCGGCGGTCCCTCCGGCGGTCCCTCCGGCGGTCCCTCCCGGCGGTCCCTCCCAGCGGTCCCTCCGGCAGTCCCTCCGACGGTCCCTCCGACGGTCCCTCCGACGGTCCTCCGGCGTTCCCTCCGACGGTCCCTCCGACGGTCCCTCTGGCGGTCCCTCCGACGGTCCCTCCGGCGTTCCCTCCGACGGTCCCTCCGACGGTCCCTCCGACGGTCCCTCCGACGGTCCCTCTGGCAGTCCCTCCGACGATCCCTCCGACGGTCCCTCCGACGGTCCCTCCGGCGGTCCCTCTGGCGGTCCCTCCGACGGTCCCTCCGGCGTTCCCTCCGACGGTCCCTCCGACGGTCCCTCCGACGGTCCCTCTGGCAGTCCTCCGACGATCCCTCCGACGGTCCCTCCGACGGTCCCTCCGGCGGTCCCTCTGGCGGTCCCTCTGGCGGTCCCTCCGGCGGTCCCTCCGACGGTCCCTCCGACGGTCCCTCCGACGGTCCCTCCGACCGTCCCTCCGACGGTCCCTCCGGCGGTCCCTCCGACGGTCCCTCCGACGGTCCCTCCGGCGGTCCTCCGACGGTCCCTCCGACGGTCCCTCCGGCGGTCCTCTGACGGTCCCTCCGACGGTCCCTCCGACCGTCCCTCCGACGGTCCCTCCGACGGTCCCTCCGACGGTCCCTCCGGCGGTCCCTCTGACGGTCCCTCCGACGGTCCCTCCGGCGGTCCCTCCGACGGTCCCACTTGGTGGTCCCTCTCGTCTCGTCACGGCTCTCCCTCCCTCTCTCTCGCCTGCGTGCAGGAATCTCCCGCGAGCGATCTTCATCTCCATCCCGCTCGTCACCATCGTCTACGTGTCGGCCAACATCGCCTACGTCACCGCCATGTCTCCCCACGAGCTGCTCGCTTCCAACGCCGTGGCCGTGGTGAGTCGTCGTCGGCTACATCGTCGTCAGCAGTAACGTCGTCATCATCATAGTCGTCATCATCATCGTCGTCGTCAGCAGTAACGTCGTCATCGTCGTCGTCGTCAGCAGTAACATCGCCATCAGCATCATCATCAGTAGCAACATCGTCATCATTGTCATCGTCAGCAGTAACGTCGTCATCATCGTCGTCGTCACCTGTAACGAGGTTAAATTAGCTGTGGGTAAAACGTCATTCGTATTGAGTCTCAAGTTTAACTTCACATCGACGCATCCCTCCCCCGACTCTCCATGCATCCCCTCTCCATCTCCCCGTGCCCCCTCTCTTCCCGGTGCGTGCCCCCACCCCACCCCCCAGACGTTTGGAGAGAAGCTGCTCGGCCCCCTCTCCATGCTGATGCCGTTCTCCGTGGCACTGTCGACGTTTGGCGGAGTCAACGGCTCCCTCTTCACCTCCTCCAGGTCGATACAGACAAGCCGAGCGTCGTTACATCACCACCACTAACATCACAGACAAGCCGAGCGTCGTTACATCACCACCACTAACATCACAGACAAGCCGAGCGTTGTTACACCACCACCACCACTAACAACAACACAGACAAGCCGAGCGTTGTTACACCACCACCACCACTAACAACAACACAGACAAGCCGAGCGTTGTTACACCACCACCACCACTAACAACAACACAGACAAGCCGAGCGTTGTTACACCAACAACAACAACAACACAGACAAGCCGAGCATTGTTACACCACCACCAACAACAACACAGACAAGCCGAGCGTTGTTACACCACCACCAACAACAACACAGACAAGCCGAGCGTTGTTACACCACCAACAACAACACAGACAAGCCGAGCGTTGTTACACCACCACCACCACTAACAACAACACAGACAAGCCGAGCGTTGTTACACCACCACCAACAACAACACAGACAAGCCGAGCGTTGTTACACCACCACCACCACTAACAACAACACAGACAAGCGAGCGTTGTTACACCACCACCACTAACATCACAGACAAGCCGAGCGTTGTTACACCACCACCAACAACAACACAGACAAGCCGAGCGTTGTTACACCACCACCAACAACAACACAGACAAGCCGAGCGTTGTTACACCACCAACAACAACACAGACAAGCCGAGCGTTGTTACACCACCACCAACAACAACACAGACAAGCCGAGCGTTGTTACACCACCACCAACAACAACACAGACAAGCCGAGCATTGTTACACCACCACCAACAACAACAACACAGACAAGCCGAGCGTTGTTACACCACCAACAACAACACAGACAAGCCGAGCGTTGTTACACCACCACCAACAACAACAACACAGACAAGCCGAGCGTTGTTACACCAACAACAACACAGACAAGCCGAGCGTTGTTACACCACCACCACTAACAACAACAGCAGCAGCAGCCGTTCGCCGAGTGACCGCGACGTCGCCGCGATGCCTGCGCCAGGCAAGGTGCACTCCGAGGCCACGCGATGTGCCAGGAGGTCACGGGACAGGCAGGAAGACCCACCTCCAATTAGCGCTGTTGGCTACGTACGGTGCAAAAGAAATTCAACACACATACAACACCACCACCAACAACACCACCACCAACAACACCGCCACCAACAACACCAACACCGCCACCAACAACACCGCCACCAACAACACCGCCACCAATACCGCTTTGCTAGATACCACCTACACCTGCAATCTACACAACCACCTACACATGCGTCATTGTCGTCACTACCACCACCTACACACCTGCCGACATAACCACCACCAAAAAGCAGAGATCCCCCGTATAGCCTTTAACAGATGTTGGGGCAAGTGCTGTTAGCGAGCAGCAGCTATGAAGCCTGGCACGGCACACGAGGGGTGGTGTGGTCAACCCGACCGCCTTTGTCTCCCAGGTGGCGATGTTTACACACCGCACCTGGGTTACTCATTTGAGGCCGAGGCGACCTAGGGGAGGCCAAGGACGAGTTTATGAGTTCGTCACTGTTGTTGGTCGTGAGCGGGAGTCGAACTCGGGTCGCCAGCAACAACAATGCAACATTTACTGCTCACATTACCAACATCACCAGCACTGACAGCACATTCACCACCACCGTGTGTGTGTCTGCCTGTACATCCATCTGTGTGCCCCTTATGTCTGTGTGTCTGTCTGGGGGAACAGTGGCCCAGCGGTTAGCGCACCGTCCATCCATCCATCTGTCTGTCCATCCATCTGTCTGTCTGTTCATCCGTCCATCGTGTCTGTCCGTCCATCTATGTGTTTGTCCATCCGCCAGTCTGTCCATCCATCCATCTGTCTGTCCATCCATGTGTTTGTCTGTCCATCCGCCAGTCTGCTCATCCGTCCATCCATCCATGTCTGTCCATCAGTCCGTCCTGTCCGTCTGTCCATCCATCCGCTAGTCGAACCTTCAGCCGGTCAATCCGTCCGTTCATCTGTCCACGTGTCCGCTCGTCCATCTGTCCGTCTGTCTGTATGTATGTCTGTCCGTCCGCCTGTCTGCGTGTCCCCAGGCTGTTCTTTGCCGGTGCGCGTGAGGGCCACCTGCCGGGGCTGCTCGCCATGATCCACGTGGAACGGTGCACCCCCATCCCCGCGCTGCTCTTCACGGTAACCCCCCCACCCCACCCTCCCATCCAGCTGCGATCAAAACGTAAAGGCGCAGACCCTTACAATTGCCCGCGGCCTCCGCGGCAGAGGCCGTCCTGGTGGAGGATGTTTGGCCTACTCTTCCACGCCGGCAAAGACGTCTCGGCGGGAGTGCCCGGACCTTCTCGCCCCGCGGGCTCGCGACCTTCAGTTTCATTGATTAGGTACTAGCGTCACTACCCGGCTTCGCCCGGGACTTAATTCGCCACGCCCGGCCGCCTTTGTCTCCCAGTGGCGATGTTCACACACCACACCAGGTAATTGTTTGAGGCTGAGTCGACCTAGGGGATGCCCAGGAGCGGTTCAAATAATCGTCACCGGTGGTGGCCGTGAGCGGGAATCGAACTCGGGTCGCCGGGTTCGTAGCGCAGTGCGCTACCCGCTACACTACGACGCGTTACGTTTCCACGTGCGCGGGTCACATGACAGATTTGAAGTCACAGCTCACTTGCCGTGCAAAAAATAAATGCATTATTGAGCTCCCCCCCCAAAAAAAAAAAAGTTTATTTTATAATTTTTGCATGGTGTACAGTCTGGAAAGTACCCACATGGCAAATTTCCAGTTTATTGCATGTCATGAAGTACGCTAAACATTTTGAACAGACACACATAATCACAGCTTTGCCTTATATATATGTGCAGATAACTCTGTGAGCCATGCGGCTCTTGACTTGGGTGCAACCGCAACAAACAACAACATGAACAAGGAACATCTTAAAGTGACTACGCGTAACAGAAACATTCAGGAAAAAACAGCAAAGTCTTCCAGAAACAGCACCGTATATAAATTATGTGTGCAACAATCCCAGTGGGATGTAAGTCAAACAATAACAACCATAAGACAATTTAGATTAAAGTTATGAGTCTAACTCTATACTACAACACCGCGGGGAGGCCAAGCCGCTGGCTGACTCCTGCACTTGCCCCACAAAGTCTGTTGAGGCTATACACGGGGAGGGGGTGGATCTTTGTCTTTTGTGTGTGCGTGGGGAGCGGTGGTGTAGCGTTAGCTGCGTTGCGAACCCGGCGACCCGGGTTCGATTCCCGGTCACGGCAAACACCGGTGACGATTATCTGAACCGGTCCAGGGCCTCCCCTAGGTCGACGCGGCTTCAAATAAGTACCCGGTGCGGTGTGTAAACATCGCCACTGGGGAGACAAAGGCGGTCGGGCATGGTGCTGGCCACCCACACCCTCGTGTACCGTGCGGCCTTCATAGGTGCTCGCTAACAGCACTTGCCCCAACAGTCTGTTAAGGCTATACGGGGGATCTTTTTGTATGTGCGCGCGTGTGGTGCAGCGGTCAGCTCGCACGCTGCACTATGAACCCGGCGAGCCGAGTTCGATTCCCGCTCGCGGCCACCGCCACCAGGGGCGATTTATCTGCACCGGTCCAGGGACTCCCCTGGGTCGACTCGGCCTCAAACGAGTAACCGGTGCGACGCGTAAATGTCGACGCTAGGGAGACAAAGGCGGCCGTGGTTACTGGCGCCACTCGGTTGAGGCTCCAGTCGAGAACGGCTCCTGCGTCTCTCTCTCTCGCAGTGCGTGACGACGCTGCTGATGCTGCTGACGAGCGACATGTACACCCTCATCAACTACGTCGGCTTCATCAACTACCTCTTCTACGGGGTGGCTGTGGCGGGGCTGCTCGTGCTGCGGTGGACGAAGCCGGACATCCCACGGCCGATCAAGGTAGCCGGGGGCGGTTTAGGCGCGGTGACGACGCCGCAGATTGATATGACCTCGGCGATGCATTGGAAGGGGACAAAAATTGTAATGAAACGATTAGAAGGCATTTCCTTTGATGAAACCGCGATCGTACGTGCTCGTAGCCGCCGTTTCACGCCTCCAGTTTGTCGGCCATTTTACTCGAGTCGCCTCCCGCCTCTGCGCGATTGGCCGAGGGCTCGGTCACGTGCTCGGCCGCCATTTTGTCGTCAGAGTCCACCTTCGCCGCCACGTGCGTTTCCTCGGGGTAAACGACGACGCACATCTTCTGGCACAAATAGGTGATGCATTCTGGGGGAGGAAGATAAAGAACAATTAGAAGATATCCTTTGATTAAACCCGCTGTACCGAGTGTCGCCAGTCTATATAAACATTTAACTTTATTTTATTTTACCAGGTAAGGCCCCACTGAGCTATGCAGCTCTGGCTGTCACGAATAATGGCTCGATGAGCAGTGACTTCTCATCATCAGCGCGTGGAAATTCATAGCAGCAGCCAAAATTCTCTGTAGTGGGTTCGTAGTGCAGCGCGTTAACACACGCACATCTAAACTAAACTATCAACTAAACTTGGATTTAAAGCTTTCGTGACTGCAGGGATTCATCTTTTTGGTTCTTTCGGTAAAGTCACGTAGAAGGGAAGTAATAAAATAAAACAAATAAAACATAATAAAAAAATTCTCACGACGTTTCGGCCACAACGCAAGCAGCCGTCCTCAGGTGAAGAAACAGAGCTGTCGGAAAGACAGCGTTCTAATGGACACTGCTAAGCTTGGCAGCGTATTTCACGCTGTCTTTCCGACAGACCTGTTTTATTATGTTTTATTTTTATAATTTTATTATTTCCCTTCTACGTGACTTTACCGAAAGAACCAAGAAGATATCAACTAAACTATTTTTACCGGGCAAGGCTCCACTGAGCTGTGTAGCTCTTTTTCAGAGGCGAGCTGGCCACAAATGATAGCTAAACTTAGTGGCTTATCATCACGTGGAAATTTATGGCAGCAGCCAAATACTGTAAACGCGTGATGTCGTTTGTAAATGTGGAGTGGGGAAAAAAAACTGCGGAGGATCCGGAGAAAAATCCAAGCGAGCACGGAGAGAGAGAGAGACGCGAACTCCCGACTAGGCATCGGCAACTTTTCAAACGAGAGACATGTTTTTTGGTTTTGGTCTTTTTACCGAAATCATTTAAGAGCCGTCCGCACCACACGCACTGCAGCAGCAGGTAGACATACAGACAGACAGCCAGACAGACAGAGAGCCAGACAGACAGAGCCAGACAGACAGAGCCAGACAGACAGAGCCAGACAGACAGAGACAGACAGACAGAGAGACAGACAGACAGAGAGACAGACAGACAGATAGACAGGCAGACAGAGAGCCAGACAGAGCGGTGGTGGACGGGTTCAAGGTCACGATGGCCGCGCCGGTCTCTTACTTTTTCCTCGTGGAATGTCTGCCCCACCTCTTCCCACCACCCCACCCTGTGCCGAACTCGCATTGAAATGAAAAACGATGAACTAAATAAGGTTACGATGGCCGTGGTGCAGCCGTGGTGGCGGCTAAAGATCGTGTGCGTGCGCGTGTCGCCAGTGGCGGACTAAGCTAGTGCGAGGCCTGTAGCAAATGTTATAAAGGGGCCCTAAAATAAAATAAAAACACGTAAATATTAAAACACAATTTTTTACTTGCATAGTAATTGTATTTTTTTCATTTGCTATACAGCCAGATAATAGGACAAATCGCTAACCTTAAACACCCAGTCGTTCGTAAAAGCTGAAGGCAGTAGTACTATAGTAATAGAGCAAGTGCAGAATCACTGAACCGGAATTGATAGCTTAAAAGCATTTAGCGCGGGTCCCTTTAAAGTGCGGGGCCCGTAGCTACTACACATGTAGTCGCTACTACACATGTAGCTACTACACATGTAGCGACTACACATGTAGCTACTACACATGTAGCTACTGCACATGTAGTTACTGCACATGCAGCTACTACACATGTAGTGACTACACATGTAGCTACTACACATGCAGCTACTACACATGTAGCTATTACACATGTAGTTACTACACATGTAGCTACTACACATGTAGCTACTACACATGCAGCTACTACACATGTAGCTACTGCACATGTAGCTACTGCACATGTAGTTACTGCACATGCAGCTACTGCACATGTAGTTACTGCACATGCAGCTACTACACATGTAGCGACTACACATGTAGCTACTACACATGCAGCTACTACACATGCAGCTATTACACGTGTAGTTACTACACGTGTAGCTACTACACGTGCAGCTACTACACGTGCAGCTACTACACATGTAGCTACTGCACATGTAGTTACTGCACGTGCAGCTACTACACGTGTAGCTACTACACATGCAGCTACTACACATGCAGCGACTACACATGTAGCTACTACACATGCAGCTACCACTACACGTGCAGCTACTACACGTGCAGCGGCAACACGTGCAGCTACTACACGTGCAACTACTACACGTGCAGCTACTGCATGCGCAGCTACTGCACGCGTAGCTACTGCACGCGCAGCTACTACACGTGCAGCTACTACACATGTAGCTACTTTTGCTACTAGGATTATAATCCGGCATTGGTGTCGCCCCCGCCGACTCCACCTTGTCGCGCCGCGCGCAGGTGAGCGTCGCGTTCCCCATCGTCTACCTCCTCTTCTGGGCCTTCCTGCTCATCTTCAGCCTCGTGTCGGAGCCCGTGGTGTGTGGCGTGGGCCTCGCCATCATGCTCACCGGCGTGCCCGTCTACTACATGGCCGTCTACTGGCACAACAAGCCCAAGTGCCTGGACAGCTTCGTCGGTACGCCGGCTGAGGGGTGACGCCGCTGACGCTGGCTCCTTCCCCGCTCGCCTGCGGTTCTTGCACCTTCTGGCGCTTCTGAGTCGTCCTCTCTCTCTCCGAGTCGTCCTCTCTCTCTCCGAGTCGTCCTCTCTCTCTCTCTCCGAGTAATCCCCTCTCTCTCCGAGTCATCCTCTTCTTAGAGTCATCCACTCTCTCTCTGAGTCATCCTCTCTCTTAGAGTCATCCCTCTCTCTCTGAGTCATCCCCTATCTTAGAGTCATCCCCTCTCTCCGAGTCATCCTCTCTCTTAGAGTCATCCACTCTCTCTCTGGTCATCCTCTCTCTCTCTTAGAGTCATCCCCTCTCTCTCCGAGTCATTCCCTCTCTCTCAGAGTCATCCACTCTCTCTCTGAGTCATCCCCTCTCTTAGAGTCATCCACTCTCTCTCGAGTCATCCTCTCTTTCGTAGAGTCATCCCCCCTCTCTCTCCAAGTCATCCTCTCTCTTAGAGTCATCCTCTCTCTCTGAGTCATCCTCTCTCTCTTAGAGTCATCCTCTCTCTCTCTGAGTCATCCTCTCTCTCTTAGAGTCATCCACTCTCTCTCCGAGTCATCCTCTCTCTCTGAGTCATCCTCTCTCTCCGAGTCATCCTCTCTCTTAGAGTCATCCTCTCTCTCTGAGTCATCCTCTCTCTTAGAGTCATCCACTCTCTCTCTGAGTCATCCTCTCTCTCTTAGAGTAATCCACTCTCTCTCTGAGTCATCCCCTCTCTAGTCGTCCTCTCTGAGTCGTCCCCCCGCTCTCCGATTCGTCCTCTCTGGCGAGATGTTAACTACCTGCCTGCTATGCAGGTCGTGAGTTCGATCCCGATCCTGGCAACGCCTCTATATTTGGAGTTTGCGTGTTTCTCTCACCGTGGATGTGTGGAATTTTCTCCAGGTCCTCTGGTTCTTACTGCTATACATTTACACGTGATAAGCCACTTACATTTTTATATAGACTGGCGACACTCGGTACAGCAGGTTTAATCAACGGATATCTTCTAATTGTTCTTTATCTTCCTCCCCAGAATGCATCACCTATTTGTGCCAGAAGATGTGCGTCGTCGTTTACCCGAGGAAACGCACGTGGCGGCGAAGGCGGACTCTGACGACAAAATGGCGGCCGAGCACGTGACCGAGCCCTCGGCCAATCGCGCAGAGGCGGGAGGCGACTCGAGTAAAATGGCCGACAAACTGGAGGCGTGAAACGGCGGCTACGGCACATGTGATCGCGGGTTTAAGTGGTCCCCTTTGTAAAAAAAAAACACCATATACACATTACACACGCACACACACGGAATGTTTAGCTAAGCTAGCAATTGACAAGTGAATGCGCGGGTGAAATAACGGCTCTCTTCGTAAGCAATTGGGAGTTTTTTTTCATTTATACAACTTTTCCACTGCCACATCCGAGCCGAGCCAACGTGGGTCCGTCTAGTTTTGCATTTTAGATTTGTTTAAATGCCACTTTTTAACGACTTAAAAGCATCGTCCTGACTTTTACCCACAATCCTGTGCTTTGATACAACAAATCTATGGCCACTCGTATTTTAAATGGACCTTTGGACCGGGTGCCTAAGACGAATTGAGTAAAATATTTTCCAATTAGTTTCTTGTCCAAATAATTGTAAAATATAAAAGGCCTTTTTAAACGTAGGAGCTTATACAACTTGTCACACAAATGTGTTTCTTTTTACGTTAACCTTTCGTAAGGGTGTGGCGTGTTTTTTTAGACCATTGTGGAACTCTTCGAAGTAAAAGCCGGGCGGCGGTGACTTACGCTGCTGCTGCCGCTGCTGCACGTGGCTGTTGCGAGGGTTGGTGTGTCACCGCACACACAAGATGTTGTGAAACTCGTAAGCCTGCCTCGCCAGGAGAAGACATGGCAGCAACAGCAACAAATCTGGGCATCTCATTAAAGCTCTGCTACAGAATCGGAATATTTATTTCTACTGGAAGAGGAATCCAGTGGGCGATAAAGCTCTTTTTCCACAGATGTCCAGTGGGAGGGGCAGGTCAGAACGTGATAACAAACACAATACAAAAACACGATAGGAGTGCAAAGTATAGGAAAGGTAAACTAATCCCTTTAAAATAGAAAAAATAAAACCAAACAATTGTTTTTATTTTACCAGGTGAGGCCCACTGAGCTATTAGCTTCTTATTCAGAAGCGACCTGCTACAAATGATGGCTCAACGAAGTGGGCTGATCACGTGGGAATTTATATCAGCAAAAATAATCGAGATAATCCCCTTGATGCATCTGACTGCTCTCTCCTAACCGCCTTTACCCATGGTTCCCATACAGCGGGTTTCGGCAGTTTCCCACCATCTCTGCGTGACCCATCAACCCCTTGCCCCTCAAGCGGCTGTATTGCAGGCTGATGTGCACCACTCACACTGCACCTGTCCCGTCGTAGTCTCGCGTGGGTTGCGAGGTTTTTGCATGAGCCGAATGATGTGGTGAGTTAACGATCTCGCCTGGTGTACAGGAGGTCGTGGGCTCGATCACGACCATGACGCCTGCTGTGTATTTGGAGTTTGCGTGTCTCAACTCTCTTGCTGTGGTAATAGGTTTTTTACCCTTTTTACCCTTTCAATTGGTACAAAAACTGACACCTTTTTTGTACCAGTTGAAAGGGTAAAAACCTATTACTATATTTTGCCACTGGTAAAGGAGATGTCTCATAGTCTCTTGCTGTGGTCGCGTGGATTTTTCTACGGGTCCTCCGGTTTTTCCCCTCCACATTTAGAATCAACACCACGCGTTTAAAGTGTTTGACCGACGTGAATTTCCACTTGATAAGCCACTTCTTTGAGCTATCAATTGTGGCCAGGTCGCTTCTGAAAAAGATCTACGTAGCTCAGTGGACCCTTACCTGGTCAAATAATAAAAACAGTTTTAGTTTATAGAGCTGTTGCTTTCCTGCTGTGCTCAAAAGTAACGTGGCCTTGTCTCTCCTGCTGTTGTATCGTACACGTGGTTGTGTGTGAGTGCGTTGCTTGGCAACTACTGTACTCTATTCACAAGCCGGGCCACGTGGCAGGGAATGGCCAACATTATTTCGCTGCTGCTGTTGTTGTTGTTGGTGTGGCTTTCATGAAATGTTTAAACAACGACACGAACCACCGCCATCATAATCGCCATCATCGTTGTCGTTGTCGTCGCAACAGGATCACGGGTGCAAGCTGGGAAACTAGTACGTTTACAACCGACGACGACAATCGCGTAAAAAGGTGTCAAAATCACGTGAGACAAAATGTGCGTAACGACAACTGTTAATAAGTATAACCCGTAAAAACAAAGTTTTTCACTCTAAATCCTTTATATGCGTGGCGGCTAGAGTCCTCTCGTCCTCTGGTTTGAGATGGCTGCCACCTATGGGTCAGATGATTGTCTGCCAGTATTAAGCAATTGGTAATTAAATATTTAATTTGTTTTCCCTAAACAGTGTAAAATTTTGGAAAAAAATTTCACGAACATTAATTGTCTCGCACAACGAGTCTGTGTGCAAAATGTCAGCTCGATTGGATCACGGGAAGTGGGTTAAAAAACGACCGAAAGATTTGCACGGTCGTAAGCAAGCAAGCGAACTTAATATAAAGGATTTAAAAATAAACCTCCACCAGCAGCTCTTAAAGAACTGCACAGCATCGCGGCAGCTCGTCGTCTTGGATCGCCGTGACAAACTGATTCGAGCAAATGACGTAGCGATGAAAACGTGGTGGTGCATTTGCTTTCGGCCTCATTAAGACTCATCAGCAAGGTACGGTCAGCAACGCTCACTGCTGCAAAACGGCTGCCCAGCGTGGCATCTGGGAAGCACGCCGAGAGGTGTCGGTGTAGCCTAGACGGCAGGGCGGAATTCGATTAACCCCTTTCCCGTTCCGAGACGACTGCAGGTTGCGGTGGGTGTCCTGTTCACCGCCGAATCTCGTTCATTTTATTAGAGGCGTAGCAGCGCCGTCGTTTTTGAAGACGTCGTTACCGCAGAGAATCGCAGCGACACGACCGCCTCGCTCTACGATAGCCGGCCCAAACCGTGCCACACGTCCCTACCGCATGGCCTTTTAACTTCCGGTTTGATGACGTACACGCGTGTGTATGTACGTGATCGGAACGGAATTGGGGGGGGGCGATAATGTTTTTACGACGTAGACGTCATCGGAATGCAAAAGGGATAAAATCTTGCTGGTATGCATTACCCACCTATCACAGCCTCGTGCCCTTCTTGATTGAACAGATTATTCGGTGGTGCTGCTGCTGCGTTGATAGTGCTGAACAAGCACAAGCAACAACTCAACACGTGGCCTTAACTTGAAAAATGTATAAATATCGGCGACGTTTAATGCAATGAAAGAGGGCCATTGCCCGAAACGTCGCCTATTATATATTTATTATATATTTTCCCCGATAAAGGCCACACACACAATGTGTTGAGGGTTATTTTTTTTATTTGTGAAATGAGATCGGGATTAGAAAACAGTCGTAGCAATGTGCTCGTTATTTGTTTACAGGTTGGTATTGTGTGAACAAAGCAGAGGTTATATATTGCCGTGGTGTCCGTGTGTTCTGACATTGCTGTTGTAAACTGTTACAGTCGAAATGCGTGGTACCAGCGACTGGACACAAAACAACAACCTGTTAAATTGATTTTAAAAACGAATATGCTTTAACATTGATAGAATTTTTTTTAGGTGAGATCGCGTAAATATAAACGCGTCGTTAAACCCGCCACCACCCGCCACAGCCAATTATCAAGGTTGTTTTGTAAACAAAACACGCCAATTTGACAAACCGTGCTTATTGGCCAATTTGACAAACCTTGTTAATTGGCTGTGTCGGGTGGTGGCGGTTTTAACGACACATTTATATTTACGCGATCTAACCCACCCCCCCCCCTCTCTATTATGGATATTGGTCGCGAAAGTCTATGTGTTAAACTGCTTTAACCCTTCCGACAATAATACAAGAGGCGTTAAAATGCTCAAACGCCACATTGCCAACCTATTTAGCAAGGCGTCAAGTCTGCATTCATCACAAATCATGCTTGTGGTAAGCAACATGCAAACAAGCATGCTTTGATAATAACGTGTAGCGCGATGTCTTTGAACCGGCTGCTTGCTGCGCCAGTCTTAGGACCAGAGGACCCCCCCCCCCCAAAAAAAAAGGCGAAACAGAATCTGTATTTATCCTGGAGGAATCCGACAAGCTATAAAGCTCCTTAAATTTCGATTTAAAGCTTTCGTGACTGCAGGGATTCATCTTCCTGGTTCTTTCGGTAAAGTCACGTAGGTAAAAAATTAAAATTAATAAAAATTAATAAATTAATNTAATTTNAATGTATTACCTACGTGACTTTACCCAAAGAACCAGGAAGATATAAAGCTCCTTGTACCGACCTCCTATTCATTCTGCCAGTAAGAAAGAGCGCAAAAAAGGCAATGAAAACATCAACCAATTGCTCGGGATTACGTTTGTTTTGTGTCTATAATTTGTCGGAACCAGCTATGAGATTTTGCCCTGAGAAAACTACAGGGGGTTGGAATCGACTGAACAAAAGGGATTTTTTTTCTTCGGTCCGAATGCATTCGGTGGTGAATGAGACGGCGTTGGGTCCTTAATAAAGACGCGTCAGGGGACGTCCATAAATGACGTCACACACCTAGGGGGGGGGGTTCAGACATTTGTGACGATGTGCAACTTTAAATAAATATAGAATTGTTATAACAACACTAATTGTTACAACAACACTCCAACATCAGAGTGCAGCGCCACGTTAAATACGCACTACAATGACAATAGTTTGAAGCATGTTTTATTTTCAAAATGGAAATATGGTTTTGGGGGGGGGCAGAGCTTTGTGACGTCATATTTGAGGGGGGTCTGACTT
The DNA here is from genome assembly GCA_018977245.1 of Lethenteron camtschaticum. NCBI lineage: Eukaryota > Metazoa > Chordata > Hyperoartia > Petromyzontiformes > Petromyzontidae > Lethenteron > Lethenteron camtschaticum. The sequence continues at coordinate 6,391,718 of MU249602.1, read as the reverse complement.
TGTGACGCCGTGTGACAAGGGAGGGGGGGGTCAAAAATCGTCCAAAATCGCGTGACGTCATTTATGGACGGCCCCTCACCACGAAGGCAGCAGTCCTTCAAGAGGGACGCGCGGCCTCAAAGCCGCAGGCAGGAATCGAACTCGGGTCGGCAGGTTTCGTAGCGCGTTGCGCCAACCACTACGCCACCGTTCCCCACACCCACACGTTCATCCATATAAACACATTCTTTGGTGATGCTGATTGGACTGCCACTGCTGCTGCTGATGATAATGCCACCACTATTGCTGATGATGTCGAGTGTGTCAATGCCCCCTGCCGATGCTGCTGCTAGTGCTACTGCTGATGATGATTATGATGCCATTACTGCTTCTGCTGATGATAATAGTGCTGCTACTCTTAGGTTTTTTTCGGTAAAGTCACGTAGGGAAAAAATAGTAATAAAATAAAATAAATGATTTAATAGTTATTATCATTTATTAATTTAATTTTTTTACCTACGTGACTACCGAAAAAACCTAAGAGTATGAATCCTTGCAGTCACGAAAGCTCAAATCTAGGATTAAGTGGATGCGTTTTTTTTTATTACGGCTCTGCAATTGCTGCCGGGATGTACAACTGCTGCAACGCAAGTGATAGTGATGAATTATGATGGATGTAATGGAAATTATGAAGACGATTGCTGATCAGAGCGACTGCGAATTGCTTCGCGATGCTCCTGCTGCTGATCATCTGCGTAGCTATCGAGTGTGCGGGCGTGTAACTGCATCCCCGGACGAGACCAGGCGCCAGGCTATGGTGTAATGCCACTGATGTTGCTGCTGTTGCTGATGATGACGACGACGCTGAGGATACCGTAGAAAGTTCATCAGCATCTCGAAAAGCAGAAGAGGTCAGCACAGACAGAGAGGGAGGCAACTTGACTTGAATGCGCTTTGCAATGTACCGCTGCATCATATGCAGACCTCTAATCAGCGAATTCTATCATCTGCAGGAGCAGTAGGGTTCCCCAAAAAACAAGTAATATAAAAAAACAACTTTTTGAAAAACACGCTTTTATGAAATGTACTAGTAATGGCAGAACTCCATGACTCCAGGAAGTGGCCCCGAAGCTTGCCACAACGTAAGGGGCCGTGGCCAATTACAGCCAACGTCAGTTGAGCGTGGACAATTAGACCCAAGCCGAAACATAACATATAAAAAATGTTTAAAAATATATAATTTGTATTTGTATGATAGAATATAGAATTGTCATCAGTATGACATAAGTATACCAAGTTTGCAGTCGACACATTGGGAAGTGGGTTAAAATTGAGTTACAAGATTTGGGATACGACAACAACAGTGAGTTAATAAAACGCGTGTAACAAAAATCTATTTACCCGCGACAAAGATCTTCCAATCATCCGCTAATTTATCCCAGGGGGTCTTTGCGGAACGGTGTCCAATTATCCGCACGTTTTTTTTTTGTATTATTGCGGGTAAGATGAACTGTTGACCGGCAAATCCCTCCTTTGCTATAGACCCATGCCAGGCTGCAGGTAGGCGTAATGGAATGTTTATATTTGTTTGCAAAAAAAATATTGTATCGTGGCCTAAATATACTGGATATGCAAGTATGCATACACATATATACACCGTGCAAAAAAAGTGTTTTAAAATGGAAGTTCAATGATCGATATCGGTGGGACACGTGGTGTGGTAGGATGGAGGGGGATGGGGTGAAGCGACTTGTAGGTTGTGAATAGGAAGAGGTCGTGATGGGTGGACACGTGGTGTGGTAGGATGGAGGGGATGGGGTGAAGCGACTTGTAGGTTGTGAATAGGAAGAGGTCGTAATGGGTGGAACACGTGGTGTGCAGGATGGAGTGGGATGGGGTGAAGCGACTTGGCGTTTGTGAATAGGAAGAGGTAGTGATGGGTGGGACACGTGGTGTGCAGGACAGCAGTGGCACCCAGATGTGAGTGACCAAGGGGAAGAGAAGACCTAAGGCCAGGCGGGGGTGGTGGTGATGATGAGAGTGTCAAATAGGTCCCGATAGGTCGGGTTTCGACTGTGCAAAAGCTGCAGGCTCTGGCAGAAGGAAGGAAGCGATGGCGCTGCGCCGTGGCCTCAACGGCACTGGCCGTGACGACCTCTCGACCTCTGTAAAGTGACAGTATTGTGCGATTAAAGTGTTTCATGTTGAACGTCACTTTGTGTCCTGGTCTTCATGCAAACTAACAACGACTGGGTGGAGCCGCGTTGGTTTTTTATTTCCATCCTGATGCCGCTGGTGTCACTAGCGAGCGGTAGTGCAACAGGCATGAGCATTCCTGGTAGGAACCTCCTGGTTACACCAGCCCACAGGGGATTATTGTGTCCGTCGTGCAGGGAGGGGCTGGGTGGGGAGGGAGGGGCTGGGTTTGGAGGGTGGGGCTGGGTGGGGAGGGTGAGGCTGGGTGGGGGTGGGAGGAGTGGGGCTGGGTGGAGAGGGGAGGGTGGGGAGGGCTGGGTGGGGAGGGTGGGGAGGGCTGGGTGGGGAGGGTGGGGCTGGGTGGGGGTGGGAGGGGTGGGGAGGGTGGGGCTGGGTGGAAGGGGTGGGGCTGCTCACCCCGTGGTGCCCTTATAAAACTCAACGTTTAACCTACTCACGCCGGCTTGTGCCCACCCTCACAGTCGGCCATATTTGCGGAATACACCACGCCGCCGTTGACCCTGGCCATTGACCGAGAAACCCAACGTTCCTACCAGCTCCCTCCGCAGGAATGTGTTATAATCAGCAGCACCACGTGAACCAGCGGTTTAATGTCCAACAATGGCTGTACTGGCATCGTCAGCAGCACAATCGTCAGCTGTTTCAACAGAATAATATATCACCTGCATCGAAAGCCGCTCGGGCTCTGGGACCTTCCAAAAAAATGTTGCTGGAGAAATCATTAGACGGTGCGGGCAATTGTACGGAGAGCGGCGATATTAATTGGGAATTGGCTAAGAGCGGCCGACCCCTGGTGTTCTGAGGTCAGAGTGCGGAGCGAGCGCAGCTGAGATTATCGGGGCTTGAAGATGGATTTCCAGCCGCACGCGATTCAGGGGGGTGCTCAAGTGTGCAGATGTTGGTGGTTATAGGCCCAGGCCCGCCGTGTGCTTGCGTGGAGAACCGTCGACTCAAAACAGAGAAGAACAGACTCACAAAGAGCCCGACATTCACACAGAGAACCACAGACTCACAGAGAGACCCATAGACTCACAGGGAGAACAGACTCAGAGAGACCCATAGACTCACACAGAGAACCACAGACTCATAGAGAGACCCATAGACTTACAGAGAGAAGAACAGACTCACAGAGAGATCCATAGACTCACACAGAGAACCACAGAGACCCATAGACTCACAACAGGGAAGAACATACAAAGAGCCCGATACTCACACAGACCCATAGACTCACAGAGAGATGAACAGACTCACAAAGAGACCCATACACTCACAGAGAGATGAACAGACTCACACAGAGACCCATAGAACTCACAGATAGACCCATAGACTCACCGAGAGACCCATAGACTCACACAGAGAACCAGACACACACAGACGAGTCGTCTGGAACGCTCTTCCTTGCGATCAGGAACCGTCCACTTTTACATCCAGATTGACAACTAATTTCTTGAGAACTGCTTTTTCTGTGTTGCGCGCCTCCGATTGGCACGGTTGGCTACGTACGGCGCGAAAGAAGTTCAACGTACCACTACACCAAGCCGGAGTTTCTCACGTGCGGCGTGTTGGTGGTCACACCAGGCCGGTCACCGATGGCTTGTGCAGAGAACGACGGAGCATTTAAATCCGCGCCTGTCAGGTCCCACGTGCTTCTTTCTCCGTCTCACTTCAACAAACTCCAAGCCTTGCACATCTCTCTCATCTTCTCTCTCTCCGTGCAGACCCTTCGAATAGAAACCTCTTCAAATATTCCGTCTCCACCGACTGCCGGTAGACGTGCAACACACGTTGGGGGGGGGGAGGTGTGGGTAACGCGTTGTTGCACGTGGTTGAAACCGTTGGACTGAACGTTGGCCTTACGTTGGCTCAACGTGTCAAGTTTACCGGGTGTACGCGTTCATTTTACTGGGCGCCGCGGTGGCTAGGAGATGTTAACTCCCTCGCCTGGTGTGCAGGAGGTCGTGGGTTCTATCCCTAGGCTGATGCCTGCTGGAAGTTTGGAGTTTGTGGTGTCGCTCTCTCTCCATGGTGGCTTGGATTTCTCTCCCAAGACCTCCGGTCTTTTCCCTCCGCATTTAGAATCAACATCACGCGATTGGTTATTCGACTGCTATAAATGTCCACGTGACGACAAGCCACTTCCCGCTGGGCTATCACTTGTGGCCAGGTCGCTTCTGACAAAAAGCTACAAAGCTCAGGTGGGGCCTTACCTGCTAAAAAAATATAAAACAAAAACTTCAAGCGGTTTGGGTTACACACGCAGGTTTAAGTCGGCGTATTGATCGCTGAGAAAAGTAAGCGTGCTTGCGCTAGGACACGTCACGGCGAGAGGGGACGATGGGCAGCGGACGAGATGTGGCAACGACGGTGAATTGTTGAGTGATGAACCCAGTTTGTCGAGCTCACATTTGCTGGCCAGGTCGCTTCGGAAAGAGAGCCACATCATCGCTCAGTGGGCCCTTACCCGGCAAATAAGAATAGCAGCAGCAGTAGTTGTCGCGCATTGGAACCTCACGACTCGCTCGCTTTGAGACGCAAACGACAACGCGGCTCACAGCTCTCGGAATATGTAACCAGTGTAATAAACAACAAGACAAGCGAGAACACGGCCCTTTGACAATACAGAATTAAATTGACACGGATCGCGAAACCCCCTCGCCCCCCGAGCGAGGTACGACCCAGCGGCAGGAAATTGGCGGCGACGTTGTCCTGTAGTTATGCGACTCCCTACTAATCGAGGATAAAAGCGGTATAGCAGTCTTCTTGGTTCTTTCGGTAAAGTCACGTAGAAGGGAAATGATAAAAATAAAACATATTTTATTATATTTTATTTTTATTATTTAAAATAATAAAATAAAACATAACAAAATATTTTTATTTATATTATTTATTTATTATTTTATTATTATTATTTTATTATTTTTCTACATCAAACATATTTTCTTATGTTTTATTTTTATTATTTTATTATTTCCCTTCTACGTGACTTTACGAAAGAACCAAGAAGATGAATCCCTGCAGTCATGAAAGCTTTAAATCGAAAGGTATAGCAGTCGTTTCATTGTCCCGTTGCCAACGTACTACGGTGGTTCAAACAAGGCTGGCGTTCCTTGTCAATATACACGCAGTGCGGTTATGTCACGTGACATGCAAGGCACGTGTGTATGTTGAACTCTTTTCGCACCGTACGTGACCAACCGTGCTAATCGGAGGTGCGGGATAATGGGAGGACCGATTTTACCGTCACAAGAGCACCATATGCTGCCTAGAAATCTCCTCGAGTGTGTTGGCACCGATTCATTAATATACATTTATTTGGGGGGAGTTAGGTCACGTGAAGATCTGCCCGTGTGTGTGTCTTAAAACAGCCCGCCACCCCAACATAGCCGAATAAGAATTTTTAACAATAAAATTAAGAAAGCCCGATTGACTTCCTGCATTTCTGAAGATGCTCGGTCGCGGGAATTAGCTCTTCGGCTTTCCCGCTGAGCGAGCGAGCGAGCGAGCGAGCGAACCGAAACGAAACCGGCCGCAAGTCGCCGGCGAGTCGTTGAACAAATCGTTCGCCGCTCCAACGTGTCCATCGAAATCTGTTCGGCCGTGCCACTGGGTGCTTGGGGCGGGGGTTTAATGGCACAGATTTGGTCAGGTCGGATCCAACTCCCGGCAATCTATTCGTGAATCGCGGGATTGGAGGGGGGCTGCGAAAACCCTGCTGTGTGTTGCGTTTGATTCCTGTCGGTAAGCGCGCTTTTTTCCCCCGTCTTGTCACGAGCCTTGTAATCGTTGGCTTTTGTGCGATAATAAGGCTGTGATATGGCCACAATCTAGTTTAAGCATAAATGTTATCAATGGTCGGTTAAAAAAGAAACACAAAACGAAAGTTTAAACAAGGCTCTCATTATAAATGCAACTTTTTTTTGTTACCCAAATATAAGTTTCCCAAGTGCTACTTTTGATAACCGCTTGTTACATCTTTTTGGCATTGTATCGCAAACGAAATTCAGAATGTAACGATGCGACCACCCGACCTCCCCACCCGCGATCAAGGGGTAACGATCCAATAATACATGCAAATAAAAAAATCGATTATTTTGCTTTTTTTGCTCCACATTAAACCGTCTCCATTCAATCCAATCGCGATTGTTCAAATTCAACTTCGCCACACGACGTAACCGAGCGGTCAGCTCGAGTGGACGATGGAGCGGCGAACAAGGGGCGTGTGGCCACCGCGGAGGAGATGGAGCGATTAAATCGGCAATTTATGCAGGCGATGGGTGGATTGTAACTTCGCAAGATCGCGAGAGACGGCTGTGGCTTTTGGGCGCCTTTGACCACGCCTGTTGATTTTTGTAAAAAAGAATGCATTGACAAATTGACGCATCGTTACATGCCTACTGATTATATCCCAACTGTATGGCGAAGTTAGTCGGGTGGCACAAACTCCGGATGCGGATCTTCAGGACCGCATGCTGAACACCATGCTCAGGAACTGCTCGTAGGAAATCCGGATCCAGCCGTCTTGATCCGTGTCGTGCATCCGGAATGCCCCGGTCAGAGTCTGGAGAAGAGGAAAACGGGACATAATGTTGAGCATCAAGGTCATTCGCGTGACCATCAACACCACCACCACCACCATCGCCGACGTAACGACCATCATCATCGTCGTTGTCGTGACCACCACAATCTCCATTATTACCACTGTTAAACCATTATCGCGAACACCACCCTGCCACCTCTACGCAGAACCTCCAAAGTCGCTTCCCTACACCCTCTTCCTTCCCGCACGCGTGTCCCACCCATCGCGCGCAACCACCTCCTCCTCTTCCCGATCACATCTATCAATAAATGATTTGGCGACGCCGCTGCTGCGGCGTCGGCGCGGTGCACAATCACAAACAGCACAACAACTCGGCACGCTCGTCAACTACACCGCTTGGCCAGGGGTGGGCAACCCGCGGCCCCGTAGCCGCGGGCGGTTTCTCTCCTGAAGGGCTGCTGCGATTGCGGCTCTTGATATATTGAGGTTTTGTTTTTTACACAGAATCCCCCCCGAGAAAATACCTCTTCTTGTGATTTTCGTTGCCCGACCCCAGCCGTAGGCCTTCAGAGGACAGATCTACGTAAATATTTCTATAAAACAGGCGACGCTTTGGGCAATCGCCCAATGGCAGTATTATTTGATGAACGAGCCGACAACCGGAACACCTTTCCTGCCGCGACCGACTCGGAAGCCCCCCCCCCCGCCCCACCTCCCACCAAGTTGCTCGCAAGCGGAATTCCCGGCATGGCGTCCACGCCCATGTGCCCACCCCCACCCACGTGCCCGCCCTCGTTCCCATTTTCCCATGCGCGCCCCGCATCCTCCTCACCTGCAGCGCGATGCAGCACTGGATGAAGTCGTCGAACGCCACCTGCTGCCGGCCCTGGCGGTCGAACCTCCAGACGAGGAGGTCCAGCAGCTGGTCCGAGAAGCGGTACCCTGCGGACGAGTGCAACGGACAAACGGTGAAGCTCCCTCCTCCCTCCCCCCATCGCCAAGCCCACAGCCCCGTATTGCCGTGGAACTGCTCCGGGAGCAACGCCGAAGGCCGTTGGGAGCGCGTGATTCCCGCACGTCTTCCGTCGCCAGGGTGCGGCAATAAGACAGCCGCGGCTACGACTGCGGAGAGCGGTTGGAGGGAGGGAAGAACCGGGGGCGAAATCAACACCCAAACCAGTTCCTTATCGCAAATCCTCAAGGCAGCCTCTCCGCCCGGCTTCAACCCTGCCACGCCGTTTAAGTGGGCCTTGCCGGGCAGCTTCCAGACACGGGGCCAGTGCCTCTCTGTGGAGCCAAGCTCCACCGCTGGGGGTCTTCCCGACGACCGACAACTGCAGCTGTGGGCACGACGCAAACGATGTCGCGTGTCGCGACAAGTTCAGCGGAGAGCTACGAGGGAGCGCGTGGACCGCGCGGATTTTGTTGACTCCGGCGATTATGCAGCGGCTGAATGAATGAAAGTGACGCGATTATAATTTTGGGCTCAACCGCGACTAGGACCCCACCAACGTTGGGCCATGTTACACGGCGTAGCGCGCGCTCGGACGGGTGACCAGCGTCCACGCCAGCTGCTGTAGGCTGCTGGCGGTGCAGCAGAAATCAATCGTTATACTCTCCCTCTATGCTCCCCCTCCCGCTCCCCACCCACCCCCCCCCCCCCCCCCACGCGCTCCTAACGACGACGACGCCGATCTCACCGAAGCTGGAGAGGGCCCCTTGAGCTCCTGCTTGTCGATGAAGCCCGAGTTGTCGCGGTCGAAGGAGCGGAAGACGCCCTGCCAGTCCGTCACGTACTTCCAGAGTCCGGCAAACTCGGCGAAGCCGATGGTGCCCTTGCGTTCGCGGTCGAACATTCCTGCGCGTCGAGACGGCCAGAGCGGCGAACGTGGGGCGGCGTGCACGGCAACGCCCGGCGTGGGTTTTTTCTCGCGTTGCGTGCGGAGAGAGGCACGAGAAAGGCGCGAAGCGGCACGCTCGATCCCCCCCCCCCCCGAGGGCTCACAAAGCCGTCGTGAGCGAAAATGTCGGGTCGTCGATGTTGAATTCTGTTGTGAAAAGTTTGGCTCACCGATGTTGAGCGGCCTTATTGGTCAGAATTGATTAACTAAACTCAAACTTCTTGGTACCTTCATCTGGTCCAACCCATATGAGACTAGGCTCGAAGGAAAGCTGTCTCGGGTGTGGACCAATCAACTTCAGGACAGTGCACATTATCAGAGTTATGTTCTTTTGTTTGTATTACGACTGCAGGTATTGCGGTCTATGCAAACATGACTCCTTGCAAAAAGGTGTCAGTTTTGTTGCCAGATAGAAGGGTAAAGAACCAATTATCACCTTCGGTAAAGTCACGTAGAATGGAAGTAATAAAATAATAAAAATAAAAATAATAACATAATTCTCACGACGTTTCGGCCACAACGCAAGCAGCCGTCCTCAGACCTGTTCTTCACCTGAGGACGGCTGCTTGTGTTGTGGCCGAAACGTCGTGATAATTATTTTGTGATGTTTTATTTTTATTATTTTATTATTTCCATTCTACGTGACTTTACCGAAAGAACCAAGAAGATGAATCCCAGCAGTCACGAAAGCTTTAAATCGAAATTTAAACTCAAACTGTTTTATTTTACCAGGTAAGGCCCCACTGAGCGACGTGTAGCTCGTTTTCAGAAGCGACCTGGCTACCACAAATAATAGCTCAACGTAGCGGCATGTCGCGTGGAAATGTTAAGTAGCTGAATACTCTAAAGGCGTGTTTCTAAATATCGGAGGAAAAACCGGAGGACCCGGAGGAAAATCGACACGACCACGGAGAGAGAGACATGCAAACTCCAAATATACAGCAGGCGTCAGGGTTGGGATCGAACTGACGACCTCCTGCATATCAGGCGAGGTAGTTAACATCTCCTAGCCACCATGATGATGATGATGAAAGACACCGCAAAATCCAAATATACAGCAGGCGTCAGGGTTGGGATCGAACTGACGACCTCCTGCATACCAGGCGAGGTAGTTAACATCTCTTAGCCACCGCACATTGGCACGTTTTAATAATGTTTGTCAACGTGACAATCCTGTCAGGTGGTGGAGGGTTCATGACAAGAATTTTGGCGTAAAGACCGTCACCACCATATGTGGACTAACTCAACACGGATCGTTACAGCGCAGTAATGTCACAAGTGGAGTTGATGTTAAGAAGTCTCTTAACTCTGAGCACGCAAGAAAGTCACGATGATGTGTTGATAAAGTTATGATAAATAATTCGTGAATTGTCAGGAAGACTCACAAGTCTATGGTTAACTTAATAACGGAATGTATCGAATGAAAAAAAANTAATTGACATAACATCGTCCACGTCATCAACAAGACTAATATCGCTAATATAATTCACATTATGTTAATCAACGTACGCGAGTCGGCCATGAACCGGCTAAAAAACCGCACGTGGGTGATGATGTCATGCCAGCCATGTTGCCATGGGCGCCCGCTGCCACTGATTGGTTGGCGCAGTGATGTCATCGACAGGTCCATACGGCGTACTGCCGTTTCACTACGGGCAAAACAATTAGTTTTGTCTATTTGTTTGTTTTTCTCCCTTGTGACGGGACTTTGTAGGATGAACGTTGAGATGTATAAGGGGCACGGGGTGACCACTAAGGTCTGAATTGGCCTGTAATAAGGCAGGCACCGATAAAGGGTTGACAGCGATCTCGTTCGGTCCGCCCATATTTGACTTCAACTTACGATCCATATTTCTCTCGTGCCATTTTGTCACCTTACACAGATCGTAGCCCTGAATGTTCGCACGTACGTTGGAATTCTTTCGCACGTCATCACGAGAACTGATTTTGACGCACCACCACCAGCGTTTCTCACCGGGGTTGCGAATCGCGGGGAAATAATTGGGAAAAAAATTAGCTGCTTTTTTAAAATTAGATAGTGCGCACCACCGGTGTACCGCCAATACGTTAAGTTCTATCAATGGCAGCACCCTAGCTGCACTGATCGGGCACTAGAGTTGTGTGGGGAGTGGAGATATTCTAGATCCAGTAACACCACCGTGTGTTTTTCTCTCCCCGCCGCGCTCGGCCCCACAGGTGGAACGGGAAGGGGGGTCCCCCCCCCCCCCACACGCGTGTCGTCGTCATACCCATCATGAGCTGCACCGTCTGCATGTTAAACGGGGTCCACGTTCCTGCGAACACAATCGAGAAACGCGGGCGTCACACGCACGCACGAGGCGCGCGAACAAATGACGCGTTGGTCAGCGCGGCAAAGGGATGTTGCGCGCGACCGTCTTGTCAGCAACGCGCGCGCATTGTGTCGTTTGCGCGTTGTGTCGTTTGCGCGTTGTGTCGTTTGCGCGTTGTGTCGTTTGCGAGCGGGTCAGCGGTGGCGTAGCGGTTCGCGCGTCCGCGATAAAGGCACAACAACGGCGAGACGGAGTTCGATTCCCGCTCACGGTCAACGGCGGTTATCTGCACCGGTTTTGGGCCTCCCCTAGGTCGACTCGGCCTCAAACGAGCACCTGGTGCAGTGAGCAAACATCGCCACTGGGGAGACAAAGGCGGTCGGGCGAGGTGCTGGCCACCCACCCCTCGTGTGCCGTGCCGGCTCGCTAACGGCACTTGCCCCTGCAGTCTGTTACAGGCTATGGGGGGGGGTCTTTGTGTGTGGGTGTGTGTGTGTGGTCTGTGTGTGTTTGTGGGTGTGTGTGGGAGTGTGTGGGTGTGTGTGTGGGTGGGTGTGTGTGTATGTATGTGTGGGAGTGTGTGGGTGTGTGGGTGTGTGGGTGTGTGTGGTGGTGTGTGTGTGTGTGTGGGTGTGTGTGTTTGTGGGTGTGTGTGTTTGTGGGTGTGGTGTGTGTGTGTGAGTGTGTGTGTGTGGGTGTGTGTGGGTGTGTGTGTGTGGGTGTGTGTGTGTGGTGTTTGTGTGTGTGTGTGTTTGTGTGTGTGTGGGTGTGTGTGGGTGTTTGTGTGGGTGTGTGTGAGAGTGTGTGTGTGTGTGGGTGTGTGTGGGTGTGTGTGGGTGTGTGTGTGTGTGAGTGGGTGTGTATGTGTGGGTGTGTGTTTGTGTGTGTGAGTGTGTGTGTGTGGGTGTGTGTGAGTGTGTGTATGTGTATGTGTGTATGTGTGTGGCCGAGTCACCATTGCTCAGAGCTTGCTGAAGTTCATTCGCAGAAATGGCTCCACTCCGGTCTTTATCGACTCTGGGATGAAAACGGAGGAAGAGAGAAAAAAAACAACAACAACACAACAACCATAAAAACAACAATAACACAACAACCATAAAAACAACAATAACACAACAAGCATTCCAGTGTCAACGATCTCCCCCCCCCCCCCCCCCCGGGGAAGATGGAACCTGTGGATCTGCAGGCCCCGTGTGTCGCTCACCCCCTCGCCACGGCACCACGCTGCGAGAATCACTATCTCCAGGCGCGGCAGCTGAGCCCATCCTTGCACCGTCTCAAATCGATCCCCTCTCCCGCCGCCTCTGTCCAACCATACCCTTTGGTTCTTTCGGTAAAGTCGCGTAGGTAGAAAAATAATAAATCACGACGTTTCGGGCGCAACACAAGCGTCCGTCATCAGGTGGGAAAGCACTTCCGTGCCCTCGTCGAGAAGGCCGCTCTCCTCCTATCTTACAGCAACATGCTAATTTCTCAAAATAACATTATGCTAATCTCTCACTTTAACATCATGCTAATTTCTCACATTAACATAGACACTTCCATGCCCTCGTCCAGGAGGCCGCTCTCCTCCTATCTTACAGCTACATGCTAATTTCTCACATCACTAGCCCCGGCCACTTCTTTATGACCTTTTCAAACCTTTTAAAACAGTCTGCATCAGCAGCAGGACCATGCTTTCCCACCTGATGACGGACGCTTGTGTTGTGCCCGAAACGTCGTGATTTAAGTTATGTTCTACTACGTGACTTTACCGAAAGAACCAAAGATGATGATTCCTGCAGTCACGAAAGCTTCAAATCAAGATTCTGCCCAACCAGTCAAGTTGATGGCGGTGGAGCGAAGGCCGCGGGTAACTTCCCTGCACCCCCCCCTCCTGTTCAAGACGCCTGGCACAACGTGGAAGAGTAGGCCAAAACACCCCCTGCCGTCAGCAGTGGCTGAGTGAGAGAGCAATTTCAGGCCTGACCGCTACACCTGTAAACAACACGAGCCCATGTTCTTACCCTACTACTCAAACATAGCAGATGTTCATGTACATGATCCCACATACCGAATAGATGACCTGCTAATTCACGTACACACACACGTACAGGACACATGCCGACAGAGCGTGTATGCACATACCTACAGGCACATAAAGACAGCACGTACCTACACATGCTGTAAATACCAACACATACAGACAGCATGTACCTACACATGCTGTACCTACCAACACATACCAACAGTATGTACCTACACATACCTACAGGCACATACAGACAGCATGTACCTACACATGCTGTACCTACTAATACATACAAACAGCATGTACCTACTCATGCTGTACCTAACAACAGCACGTACCTACACATGCTGTACCTACCAACACATAGAGACAGCATGTACCTACACATGCTGTACCTATCAACAGCATGTACCTACACATGCTGTACCTACTAACACATACAAACAGCATGTACCTACACATGCTGTACCTAACAACAGCACGTACCTACACATGCTGTACCTACCAACACATAGAGACAGCATGTACCTACACATGCTGTACCTACCAACAGCATGTACCTACACATGCTGTATCTACACATGCTGTACCTGCCAACAGCATGTACATACACATGCTGTACCTACCAACACATACCTACAGGCACATACAGACAGCATGTACCTACACATGCTGTACATACCATAATATACATGCCAACAGCACGTGCTGTATCTACACATACCTACAACACGTGTTTACACATACAGTACATACCAACGTGTACAGCAACTTACACGCCTCGCCAACTCAAACCACTGCGGGTTACTCTCAAGTACTCTGCACTCGTCTCTCTACTGCGGATGATGATGGTTTTGAAAATGACAATAACGATGATGCTGCTGCTGCTGATGATGCTGCTGCTGATGATGCCGCTGATGGTGATGATAGCGCTGTTAATGCTGATGCCACTGCTGATGATGCCGCTGATGATGATTGCTCTGCTGATGATGATTGCACTGCTGATGATGATTGCACTGCTGATGATGATGCTGATGATGCCGCTGATGGTGATGATAGCGCTGTTAATGCTGATGCCACTGCTGATGATGCCGCTGATGATGATGATGATGCTGATGCCACTGCTGATGATTGCACTGCTGATTATGATTGCACTGCTGATGATGATGCTGATGATGCTGCTGATGATGCCGCTGATGGTGATGATAGCGCTGTTAATGCTGATGCCACTGCTGATGATGCCGCTGATGATGATGCTGATGATGCCACTGCTGATGATTGCACTGCTGATGATGATTGCACTGCTGATGATGATGCTGATGATGCTGCTGCTGATGATGCCGCTGATGGTGATGATAGCGCTGTTAATGCTGATGCCACTGCTGATGATGCCGCTGATGATGATGATGCCACTGCTGATGATTGCACTGCTGATGATGATTGCACTGCTGCTGATGCCGCTGATGATGCTGATGCCACTGCTGATGATTGTACTGCTGATTATGATGGCACTGCTGCTGCTGATGATGCCGCTGATGATGATGGCACTGCTGCTGATGATGATGCCGCTGATGATGATGCCACTGCTGATGATGCTGATGACATTGCTGCTAATGCTGATGACACTGCAGATGATTGCACTGCTGCTGATGATGGCACTGCTGATGATGATGCCCTTCATGACAATGACAGAAGACGCTGCAGTGATGACGATGCGTATGACAACGACGATTGATGAATCATGACCGACACCAGATTCTAACATCATCATCAGCAGCTGCAGCAGCCGTGGTCTATCCGCTGCTGGATGAAAACGCTCTCCCTCTCACGAGCCCGCGATGTGAAACACAATCCATCAACCAGACTCCACGCCCCGTGTATGTAGAACTTCTTTCGCACCGTACGTAGACAACCGCGCTAATCTATGGGTGTCTGTGGGTCTGGGTGTCTGTGGGTCTCTGTGTATGCGGAACTTTTTCTGCACCGTACGTAACCAACCGTGCAAATCGTGAGGTGCGTGCCGGGTACGTCTATTATACACCGGCTGCCATCACCATCACTACCATCACCACCATCCTCACCATCACCACCATCCTCACCATCCTTATCATCACCACCATCCTCACCATCACCACCATCCTCACCATCATCCTCATCATCCCTATCCTCACCACCACACCATCCTCACCACCACCATCATCACCACCATCCTCACCAACATCCTTATCACCATCCTCACCATCACCACAATGCTCACCACCATCCTCACCACCATCCTCACCACCACCATCCTCACCACCACCATCACCACCACCACCACCACCATCCTCACCACCACCATCATCACCACCATCATCATCCCTATTCTCACCATCACCACCATCCTCACCATCACCACCACCACCACATCATCATCCTCATCATCCTCACCACCACCACCATCCTCACCACCATCCTCACCATCACCACCATCCTCACCATCACCACTCACCACCATCACACTCACCACCACCACCCAACAAACGAGAATCTCACAATTACAAAGACTATCTACGAATATGTATAATTTTACGACACACGTGCTGACGGAGGAGGTGAAAGCCAACCTCACCTCTGGAACATGGTCCACAGGAAATTCTGATCTTGAACACCGCCCGCATATGCTCCACCGGGCTGCGCGTACTGTTGATGGTAAGCCATCCTGGATATATAAATGTAGAAAAAAAACCCGAAATAAATCAACGGAATAACAATCTGCGAAAAAAAATAACAACAACGCGTAAGACTTAAGAGTTTGTGTTTAAAAAAAAATCAGCGGCTCCGTTCGTTAAATTTTAGTTGTTGCAGCTCTCAGTCCAAAGGGGAAGTGATTTCGGATGTGGCCACGTGACGCCGTTTCCGAGTTGGCGCTGACGTCACCGCCACGAGGCCTCGGGAGGAAACGGTTACATGACGTCACAACGATGGTGATTGGTTGGTGGCCTTAAAAAGTGCACCTAGCCTGGCACGAGCGCCGTGGTGACGACACCGTCACTTGAGCGGGGAGCGGTAGTGCTGCGGTCCGAGTTCGATTCCCGTTCACGGCCAACACCGGTGGCGATTATCTGAACCGGTCCTGGGCCTCCCCTAGGTCGTCTCAGCCTCAAATGAGTATCTGGTGCGGTGTGTAAACTTCGTTACTGGGGAGACAAAGGCGGCCGGGCGTGGTGCTGGCCACCCACACACTCGTGCGCCGTGCCGGCCTTCATAGGTGCTCGCTAACAGCACTTGCCCCGGACAGTCTGTTAAGGCTATACGGAGGATCTTTGTCTTTGGGGTGAGTGAGTGGGTGGGGTGGTGAGGAGGGGTGGGTTGGTGAGAAGGGGTGGGTGGGTGGGTTGGTGAGGAGGGGTGGGGTGGGTGGGTTGGTGAGGAGGGGTGGGGTGGGTGGTTCGGTGAGGAGGGATGGGGTGGGTGGGTTGGTGAGTAGGGGTGGGTGGGTGGGTTGGTGAGGAGGGGTGGGGTGGGTGGGTTGGTGAGGAGGGGTGGGGTGGGTGGTTGGTGAGGAGGGGTGGGGTGGGTGGGTTGGTGAGTAGGGGTGGGTGGGTGAGTAGGGGTGGGGTGGGTGGGTTGGTGAGGAGTGGTGGGGTGGGTGGGTTGGTGAGGAGGGGTGGGGTTGGTGGGTTGGTGAGGAGGGGTGGGGTGGGTGGGTTGGTGAGTAGGGGTGGGGTGGGTGGGTTGGTGAGGAGGGGTGGGGTGGGTGGGTTGGTGAGTAGGGGTGGGGTGGGTGGGTTGGTGAGGAGGGTGGGGTGGGTGGGTTGGTGAGTAGGGGTGGGGTGGGTGGGTTGGTGAGGAGGGGTGGGGTGGGTGGGTTGGTGAGGAGGGGTGGGTGGGTGGGTTGGTGAGGAGGGGTGGGGTGGGTGGGTTGGTGAGTAGGGNTGGGTGGGTGAGTAGGGGTGGGTGGGTGGGTTGGTGAGGAGTGGTGGGGTGGGTGGGTTGGTGAGGAGGGGTGGGGTTGGTGGGTTGGTGAGGAGGGGTGGGGTGGGTGGGTTGGTGAGTAGGGGTGGGGTGGGTGGGTTGGTGAGGAGGGTGGGGTGGGTGGGTTGGTGAGTAGGGGTGGGGTGGGTGGGTTGGTGAGGAGGGTGGGGTGGGTGGGTTGGTGAGGAGGGGTGGGGTGGGTGGGTTGGTGAGTAGGGGTGGGGTGGGTGGGTTGGTGAGGAGGGGTGGGGTGGGTGGGTTGGTGAGGAGGGGTGGAGCGGGTGGTTGGTGAGGAGGGGTGGGTTGGTGAGTAGGGGTGGGGTGGGTTGGTGAGTAGGGGTGGGGTGGGTTGGTGAGTAGGGGTGGGGTGGGTGGGTTGGTGAGGAGGGGTGGGGTGGGTGGGTTGGTGAGGTGGGTTGGTGAGGAGGGATGGGTGGGTTGGTGAGGTGGGGTGGGTTGGTGAGGTGGTGGGTTGGTGAGGTGGGGTGGGTTGGTGAGGTGGGTGGGTTGGTGAGGAGGGATGGGTGGGTTGGTGAGGTGGGGTGGGTTGGTGAGGTGGGTGGGTTGGTGAGGAGGGGTGGGTTGGTGAGTAGGGGTGGGGTGGGTGGGTTGGTGAGGTGGGTGGGTTGGTGAGGAGGGGTGGGTTGGTGAGTAGGGGTGGGGTGGGTTGGTGAGGAGGGGTGGGGTGGGTGGGTTGGTGAGGTGGGTGGGTTGGTGAGGAGGGGTGGGTTGGTGAGTAGGGGTGGGTGGGTTGGTGAGTAGGGGTGGGGTGGGTGGGTTGGTGAGTAGGGGTGGGGTGGGTGGGTTTGTGAGGAGGGGTGGGGTGGGTGGGTTGGTGAGGTGGGTGGGTTGGTGAGGAGGGGTGGGGTGGGTGGGTTGGTGAGGAGGGATGGGTAGGTTGGTGAGGTGGGGTGGGTGGGTTGGTGAGGTGGGGTGGGTTGGTGAGGTGGGTGGGTTGGTGAGGTGGGTGGGTTGGTGAGGAGGGGTGGGGTGGGTGGGTTGGTGAAGAGGGGTGGGTGGGTTGGTGAGGAGGGGTGAGTCACCAAGTGTTGTTGTTGTGACGTGCAGTGTGGTGAAGGTGGAGCAGGCAGTGTCTGGTAGAGTCCCCAACACGGAGGGAGTGAACAATGAGTGCGTTTGTGGGAACAGTCACTGACCATGGGTGGCAGCGATAGAGTTCAGACGTCGACGAAAAATAAACTGAATTGCCATGTGTGTAACATGACAAGTACACGTGTGTACGCTGGTGTGAACAGTTTAATGCTCGAATGCGTGAAAGATTAATTAAATCAAGTGCATGAGGCTACAATCATAGACTTTTCGCAATCAACGGCGGTATTGTCAAAAATTTCACAGCTACTTTTTTTTACACCACCCAATAAAAATGTTTTAGGTTGTCGCCAAATTTCGGACTGTAAATTGAATTCGTGACAGCGGCCAGATTATTATAGTTTTAAATTGTCAGTAGTTTAATAGAAATACAAATTAAGAGTTACATATATTTACTCAGTGTTGCAAAAAATAACCAATCAAAGATTTAATGTTCAAAGTTCCACCAATTGTAATAAACAAAAAAATATTTACGACAACCAAACAATTGATTTTAAACTTGCATCCCCAAGGGGCTTAACTTCAGCCGGGTCTCCGTCCGTCCGGTTTAGCGACTCGGTAAATATTTTCCACATGCAGCGCACCACATCCAGTATATCAACCTTCTCGCGAGGGCTGTGACTCATACGAAGTCACGTGTCACCTACTCGAGTCCCTTGTCGACCAGAGACCCGGAAAAAATCAAAAAACCCACAACACATTCATGAATAATAACACTTCCATAATACAGTTTTTTTTGGGGTTAGATCGCATGAATGTGGCGTTAAACCAGAGGTCGCAACCGGGTACCCGATACCCGTACCCTACCCGATACCCGGCTACCCGTTCCCGGCGGGTACGGGTAGCCGTTTGCGACCCTGGTGCGGCCGGGTACGGGTAGACCGTGAGTCACTGGTGAGTAACTGTTTGTCACTTATTTCCCAACGTCTTGTCTCTTCTCACAATTCAAGTTCCTAGAATCAACCCACCCGCGCCTGCAACATGGCTTCATCCCAGAGGTCGCAATCAGGTACCCGATACCCGTACCCTACCCGTACCCGGCCGGGTACAGGTACCCGTTTGTGACCCTGGTGCGGCCGGGTACGGGTATGGAATCAAAACCCGTTTATGACCTCTGCGTTAAACCCGTCAAAGAACATGCCAGTCGTAAACACGACTGGTTTACGTGACAAACCTTACCAATTGGCTGTGTCGGGGAGTGTTGGTTTAACGACACATTTATATATTTACGCGATCTAACCCACAAAAAGCCTGCATTATGGATGATATTGGTCGAAAAGTAACACTCGTGTGTGTGTGTGGCTTTAAAAGGAAAAAAAAACAGGCAACGTTTCGGGCAGTGACAGACACTTCTGAGCACAAAATATTTTATTGATCAAAAGGTCCGAAACGTCACCGATTATAAACATTTTTTACATTTTTGTTAAAAGGACACAGTTTTATTGACGAACGTGCTGAGTTGCTGTTGTTGTTTACCCATGCTTGTCCACCACTGCAACGCAGCAGCAGTAGTAGTAGTCAAACAATCAGAACGCACATTCAGTGCGAGAAACTAACCACCCCCCTGGGGATGCATTTAAACAATCCGAGGCACGATGCAATGTTTACAGATCACGCGACACGTGTGGTATTTTTTTCTAAACAGCTTAGAATAAACTCTATGTCAGTCACAGTGACTAAGCACCTACAATGTCAACTCGTTTACACGATTTGTGTGTTTTTTTGCCCCCTCTCTCAAGTTAGTGAAATCATCTTTTCCCAAAATATACCGGCGATATTCGTTTATTTTTTGTGTATATACATTTCCTACTGAACATTAAAAAGCTACGATTTAACATTCGCGTCAACGGACCGCTTTCCTCTTTGTGGAGTTGGGAATTTCCCCCCCCCCACAAATAAAAATATAATTTGGCAAGAGCCAAAACATTTTTTTTATTTTTTCTTAAAAAAAAGATAGGGAATGTTTAAGACGAAAACGATGGAAAAAATTTGCGCAATTTATTCACTTGAAACAAACGAATGGTGGCAACACGCTGACAAGCCACTGAGTACACGAGCACTGTACAGCCTCTATAAATCCACTGCTGGATGAAGGCCTCCTTCCTACGCCGTGCGGCTTCTGGTAGAGGGGGTTATTGGACCATACTTCACCGCACCGGTCGGTGAAAGTACGCGGTTGGTAGATGCGGGAACATAGAGTGTGGTACAGTACAACAATGGATTTGGCTGCCCTGCTATCAGTGCACGGTGGTCGCCCATCCGTGCGCCATCCAGGCGCCAGCCTGCTTGGTTTCGGCGATCCGATTCGGTCAGAAGGCCATTGCGTGTGTGCGAGAACGATATACGCTCATGGTTAAGATGTGGCAGCATTAGGCTGCACAGCAAGCTGGATGCAGACCTCTCTGTGAGGAGGCCGAGTGTGTTACCTTCAGTTTCCTCGCACGATTAATACGAATGCCATCAAGGTGGCTAAAAACACCCTGCAGCAGGACCCTCTTGAAAATACGTCTCGAGACTCAATTCGAGGGTTTGCTGGGTAACACAGTGATCACTCTCGTCACTGTTGGCTCTCATTTGTGCCCTCGGGCAGTGCCACGTGTTGTCATCGTCGTTGTCGTCGTCGTTCGGCACGATGTCCGACGTTTCGCGCGCCCACAGCTTCTTCAGGAAGCGAAACATCGAGCAAACGCAGAGCGGCGCGACTTCCGGGGGGGGGGGGATAACGTCGGACGGCAGCACGACCACGGCGTCGAACGCGGTGGTGATAATCACGGGGAAAAAATGATTACCCAAAAAAAACGACGAACAGCGACTGCGATTGTCTGGCGAGTCGAGAGGCGAAAAGCGTTCGACACCGTCGCAAGTTTCGTGAAAAATTCTGCAGACAAAACTTTCCAAAAATATCTACCTTCCTAACGGGTTACCATTTCAAGCTTAAGGCACGAACACTGCACCGGCGAACGCAGTCACGCCGACCGAAATTGGGATTTAGCGTCACGTTGCATTCGCCCGACAATCCGTTCATAATGGTCATGTCCCGCGCGAACGCCCTTCGAAAGCCCCACCGCGGGATGGAGGAGGGGACGCCGGTAACGTTACTGCGGCGGCGAGCGTCAACCGGCCCAAAAAACACGGTGCAAGTCCACGACGGACCGGCCATCGTTTGCCGGCGGCGGCGTGGTTCACATTGCCGTATTTTCACAAAACCGCCTGCAATCGACTCGACTGGGAAACGCACAGCAATCACCGTGCCCACCTCCCCCCTACTGCCAGCCTATGCCAGCAGGGGGCGGTGGACGCGATGATTGCTGTGCGTAACCCTCGTGCCCCCTGCGCTTCCTACTGGCAGTGTGCCGAGTCGCCTTGCGCTGCACAGGGAAAGCTGCCACCGGGAGGGAGGTGGGGGGAGGGGAGTATCCCTCTCGGATGCGGTGAGATGAGATGCGGTGAGATGAGATGCGGTGAGATGAGATGCGGTGAGATGAGATGCGGTGAGATGAGAGTCGCTTCGCCGCGTCTCAACGCGCTCTCTCTCAAGTTGCCACGCCGTAAATGGCGCCCTGTCAGGAACAACAACAATTACAATCACGACCAAGAAGGCAATTCGCTTACTCAAGGTGGTGCACTGCTCACTCGCGAGGGCTCCGAATGGGGTTTCAATAAACACTCACCCCACGAACACAACGCCGATAGCAACATTCGAGATGAGACGGGCGGGGGACAAAACACCCCCCCCCAAAAAAATATTGAGAATTCACAGAAATGCTACGGAAGGCAAAAACATTACCGTATTCTCCAGTATTTTGAAGCAAACGTTTGAGGTGCATCTATAATTCGGTAGCTGTGTGTGTGCGCGTGTTAATGTGTTAGTGCGAGGAACCGTGGTGCTGGCCACCCACCCCCTCGTGTACTGTTCCAGCCTTCATAGGTGCTCGCTGACAGCACTTGCCCCGACAGCCTGTTAAAGGCTATACGGAGGGGGATCTTTTGTCTTCGCCCATTCATTGTTGGCACAGTGGGGAGCACGTGCGGTGCATCTGCCAGTCATCTCAAGTCAGTCATCCCATAACACCGGAGTCTGTCCCGTGACCTCCTGCCAGTGGCGCGTAGACTTCGACGCTCCACGCGACGGCCTCGAAGTGCACCTAGCCTGGCACAAGTGGCGCGGTGACGTCACACCGCCACTTATCTGTAATGTCGTCGCCGTTGTTGCGTGTGACCGGATTTGGGTGGGGTGCGTCCTACTTTCTGGAGCGTCTCAAAATCTGGAGAATGCGGAGAGAGAGTGACTTTTTTTTTGCTCGACCGTGAATTCACAGCAGCCGGAGCGCGCGCCCCGTTGGAGCTCTCGTGGTGATCACTTTTATCATTCCGCCCTCACCGCCGTCGCTTTTACAAAATTGCACTCGACGGAAAAGTTCCGCCCGAGAATGAAAGCGTGCGACAATAAATACAACAACAACAACAAAATCCAGTGTATAAGTTAAGTGGTGGCGGAGTTAGCCCACCCTCCCCGCCCCTCCCCGCCCTTACATCAGGGGGTAAATCTGTCGAAATAAAACTAGCGGACGGAATAACCACGGCGGGGTGTTTCGCAAACGACGTTTCGCTGAAAACGACTTCAGACGTTAGAAGAAGAAACAAATAAAAATTAACTCGCAAAATCGAGCCGCCAGGTTACAGGTGCGACGGTCAGAGACCCGGCTTGCGGTGACGCGGCCTGGCGGCAAAGGTTTTCCGCGGTTTGAAGCGAGCGCCCGCCCTGGTTAATACCGCGGCGGTTGGCGCGTATCGACCGTACCCGCGCGCGCTCGCTGGTTCACGGAGCGGGGGCCACTGTTGCGCGCCACTGTCTCTACAGTCCAAATATGCCATTTTTTTGTTAGGTTTAACTACCCGTAAATGCACACTCAATTGGGATTACGCACAGCCACCGTTGCTCCCTACTGGCGGACTTTAAGCCTCTTAGGTTTTTTCGGTAAAGTCACGTAGGTAAAAAATAATAATAAATAACAATAAATCAAATAACTCACTTATTTTATTTTTATCATTTTTTTCCTACGTGACTTTACCGAAAAAACCTAAGCGTATGAATCCTTGCAGTCACGAAAGCTTCAGATCTAGAATTAGACTTGAAGCCGCCTGTGAAGCGTAGCGATAGGCTACGCTTCCCATGCGTCAACCAAGGGCATCGATCGGACGTTTGCGTGCCCGGCTTCGGGGGAACAAAAAAAAAGCCCACCACGGCACAACGTCGGCACATCCCGTCTCGCCGAGGACTGCAGGGGAGCTCATCCAGTGGGCTGTACGTGTGCGTATGGTTAAGGTAGGTGGCGGGGTTGGTGACTCACGAAGGTATGAGCTTTCAGAACTGCCGATTTGTCGCAAAATCGGGAGATGACGATGGTATGCGAGAACCACGTGTGTAGGACCACGAAGTGGCGTGGTTACACAAGGGCGGTACAGCAAGTAGGTTAAGGCCTCGGGCAGCACGGCGTAGCTTTAGTGCTCTTTAGTACGCACGAGTGTCCTCAGTCCTCCAGGCGCTTATGCGCGAGCGTCATTACCATCGTCATAGCTGATATTGGAATATTAAAAATCCCAAGCGGGAAATCTCCCCCTCTAACCCCCCCTAACCACCCCCACCCCCCTCCCCGCCCCACCCCCCCATCACCCAATAACGAGAGGACGGAGAATCAGCGAGGCCTTCGTGGGTAAACGCTTCACGTTGAGATGATTATCTTTGACGGCGCGGCGCAGAGAGCGAGAGACAATCGACCTTCGAGAACCATCTAAAACGTTTCGCGAACTCTGTTCCAACTCTTTGGAGTTGCTAAATGCTACATTCGCCGTGTCAGATTTCAGGGATATTTGCTTATTGGTCACTCGGTGTTTCTGGATACCCATAATAAAAGTTGTTTTGGGTTAGATCGGGTAAATATAAATGCGTCGCTAAACCGATTAGTGAGAACTACGAAGAAGTCCCCCGTTTCGCCGATGAGGTTGGTTGTAATCACCAGCGAAATGTCAAACTCGAATAGTAAATGTTGTGGGTTTAGTCCCCAACAGACAGGTTAGTGCTGAGGCAGTAACTAATTGGCACCTTTTACTGGTAGGAACCTCCTGGTTCCACCAGCCCACAGGGGATTATTGTGTACGTTCGTCGTGCATCCAAAAATGGGAGGGGTGGGGCTGGGTGGAGAGGGGAGGGTAGGGAGGGGCTGGGTGGAGAGGGGCTGCTCACCCGTGGTGCCCTTATAAAACTCAACGTTTAACCTACTCACGCCGGCTTATGCCCGCCCTCACAGTCGGGCATATTTGCGGAATACACCACGCCGCCGTTGACCCTGGCCATTGACCGAGCAACCCGACGTTCCTACCAGCTCCCTCCGCAGGAATGTGTTTTTCACAGGTGGTGGCAGTCTAACCCAAAAAAAACTTTTTTATGGATATAATATTGGTCGCGAAAGCCGTACTACTACGTGTTAAAACTGTTTTATGGATATCTTGCCACGATGCGCGTTCGCAACTTCACAGTAGAAGCGAACTGACCATCGCAGCTCGGGGGGTTGTACCGCGCGTTGTCCGACGTTTCGCTCCGCACGCTGGCAGCTCGATCGGGATACGAGGCGTTCACCCTCTCTTGAAGGAGCTTCGAGCGCGTGGAGCGGTGCACGTTGGGAGGGGGGGGGGCAGCAACGACGGGGCCCGGCGGCAGCTAGCGAGAGCGAGTTCGCCCGCTTGTTGCAGAGGTCGCAAAGGTCACAGAGGTCTCGCGGTTTCGAACCCAGCAGCCGCCGCCCTGGTTAATACCGGGTGGATTGTTTTTCTCCGGGAGGGCCCCACTGAGCTATGTGGCTCTTTTTCAGAAGCGACCTGGCCACAAAGGAAATTGGCCAAATACTCTTAAACGCGTGACGTTGATCCTAAATGTGGAGGGGAAAAACGGAGGACCAGGAGAGAAATCCACGCGACCACGGGAGAGAGACACGCAAACTCCAAATATACCCAGGCGTCAGGGTCGGGATCAAACCCACGACCTCCTGTATACCAGGCGAGGTAGTTAACATCTCCTAGCCACCGTGGCGCCCCTTAACACGCGGTACAACCCAAAAACACAACCGCGAAAACCAACGCCACATCGTACACCTCCGCAACCCAAGCGATCAGTTGCGCAACCTGGATGCGCACAATCCAAATCGTTTCTACGTGGACGTCTCTTGCAACGAGTTGCAAGCAACCTGCGCAAACCGGCTTTGCCCTCAGTGGAGATGGGACCGACGGGTTTCGTTACGCGCTGCAAGCTGCGATCCTGAACGCTCCGTTTCAGTTCGCTCACCCCGGGTGCGGAAAAAGCAGTCGCCGGCGATTTGATCGAGTCGCGAGATTACTTCGAGAGGAAGTAATCGCTCGAGGGTGCGCGCGCTGGGCTGTCGAAAATAAATGTGACGTCTAAGTTCGGGGTTTTCTGGTTCTACTATTTTGTACGGGAAAGACCGCAACAGTTTCTTACGTGAGGACAAAACATCCCGCTAAATAGTTTGTCTGCGGTGGGAAAGGTTCCACCGTTGATAGCACGACAACACGAACAAGGATTACGAAAGTGTTCGATTGCAACCGCATTTGGAGACGATGAAAATTAAGAAATATCGCGCATTTGCAGGCTCCGTCCGAGTTAACGATCATAAATAAAAAGCAAAATCAAACCGTTAGAAATAACGATATTGCAATGTCGAGCTCACAAGGTACCACTTTGAATTACAGTATAAAACGCAACCGTTTGCAAAGCGGTCGTTCAAATTACAAAGCCAACAGGACTTCCATTTCAAAACCTCTTGGCTCCTTCAGGTTTGTGACTTTTGTGTTCCTCCAGTTAGGGTTTTCACAGCATGCTTAAGACTTTTTGGACGTTTTTTTTATATTATATTACGGTTGCCGAACCGAGGCCCAAACGGCCCGAAAAACACCAGTCGGCCAGGAAACAAACAACATACATACATACATGCGACTCAATACCGTGGCTGCTACTGCCAATTATCCCCTATTCGCCACCAGGTGGCGGAGATGTCACCACGATGCAAGCGTCTTGCGAGTGTGCACTTTGAGGCCAACGCGTGCGAGCGCGGAAGGCTTGCTCTCTGCTGGCAAGGGGCCACGGGACAAATCCGGGTGTTATCGGTCGCAGTCGTCATCGCCACATCCGTCATCACATCACGACGCAGCACCGCGTGTTCCTCGCCTCTCCAACGATGTCCAGCGAGTTCATCGAGCGGAACTTGATGAGCGGCGGGTCGTACTGCGGCGGCGTCGCCGTCAACGAAGTGTACGACGCGGCGGGTCGCGGCACCACTCCTCCTCCTCCTCCTCGCCCTCCTGCGGCCGACGCCTCCTCCGGAACGACGGGCAGTCCCCCGTTGACGGCCAACGTTCTGCCGGCAGCGGACGGCAGCAGCGAGAGGGCGAGCCCCTCGAGGGAGAGCGCCCTCCCGCGCAGCATCGCCGCCGCACGCTGCCGCTTGAGCTCGGCGAGCGTCTGCCGAGAGCGAGCCCGGCTCATGGCCGGCTCCGCCTCCACCCCGGTTGCTCGCCGACGCTGCCGCCGCCGCCAGCCGGGGAGGAGGGGAGAGGCTAGCGGGCGGCGTCGGAGAGCCCGACGAAAGTTTCACTTCGTCGGGCGACGAGAGGTTGGTCAGGTGACCGTCGGAGGCGGACGATTCCTGTTCGTGCTGCTGTTGCTGGTGCTGATGGTGGTGGTGATGGTGGTGGTGGTGGTGCAGCGACGACGTGGAGTGATGGGCCAGCCCAGAGTTGCCGGCGCGCCTGCGCAGCGTGTCGACGTACGACGGCGTGCGGTGGAGCGCCGCGGGTTCGGCGGCGGCGGCGGCGACCGCGACGGCGTCGTCCAGGAACGCCGGGACGCGGGCGGCGCCGGTTGCCACCGCGGCCGCCGCCGCCACCGCCGCCGTCACCGCCACCGTCACCGCCGCAGCCGACGACGTGGAGGCGGTGGCGTGCGGCTGCCCGGAGGCCCGCGGGGAGCACACGGAAGCCGCTTGGTGCGGCGGTTTGGGGGCTCTGCCGGATTTGTGCGGAGCGGCGTTGCGGCTAGGGGCCTCGGCGAGTCCCCCGTTCTGCGCGGCATACAAGTGAATCGTCAACGTCGTCATCGAAGTAACTACTTAAACAAATTTTTTATTTTACCAGGTGAGGCCCACTGAGCTATGTGGCTCTTTTTCAGAAGCGACTTGGCCACAAATGATGGCTCAACGAAGTGGCTCATCATCATCACGGGGAAATATACAGCAGCCAAATACTCTAAACGCGTGATGTTGATTCTAAATGTGGAGGGGAAAACCGGGGGACCCGGAGAAAAATCCACACGGTCACGCGGAGAGAGAGAGAGAGACACGCAAACTCCAAATATACAGCAGGCGTCAGGGTCGGGGTGGCACCCATGACCCTCCATCGGTCAACGTTGTCCTCGTCGTGACTTTGACCGCCGTGTTGACCGACAATATTGGTTAACGCCGGCACGGTTGTCACCGCTGCCGCTATTGCCACGATTGTCGTCATCATCGTCACCGTCATCGTCGTCATCCACATTGTCACCACCACCGTCATCATCAACATTATTATCATCATTATCATCATCATCTTTACCATAATGGTCATTACAAGTATAATCACCGGTCATCATTATAGTCAACGTTGTTGCACCACCCGCCATCACCAACTCTATCAACATCGTTACCACCACCATCAACATCACCATGCTCATCACAACCTCTCATCAACAAAAGCCGTCACCACGAAGTGGTGGTGACGGCACCACGGCGCCTGTGCCAGGCCAGATGCACTCTGAGGCCACGTGAAGTGTCGAAGGCTCGCTGACAGGAGGTCAAGGGACAGACCCAGGCGCCGGGAGTTGCATAACTGAGATGACTGGCAGATGCACCAGCTGTGCCTCCTACTGTGCCAACTCTCATCACCGCCACCAAAGACAAAGAGTCGCCACATAGCCTTAACAGTCTGTTGGGGCCAAGTGCTGTTAAGCGAGCGCCTATGAAGGCTGACACGACACATGAGGGGTTGGGTTTTCAGCACCACCCCTCGTCTCCCCAGTGGCGACGTTGACACACCGCACCAGCTACTCATTTGAGTCCGAGTCGACCTAGGGGAGGCCCAGCACCGGTTCAGATAATCGTCACCGGAGTTGTGCCGTGAGCGGGGAATCGAACTCGGGTCGCCGGGTTCGTAGAGCAGCGCGCCAAGCGCGACTGCTCCTCCCAGCGTCGCCGCCACCACCGCCGCCACCCACCCACACCCTCACCTGCCGCGCTCTCTGTCCGGCCTGCGGCCCGGCGCCGTCTGCGTCGTCGTCGTCGTCGGCCGCCGCCGCCGCCCGCGCGCCGACCCCGGCGCTGTCCAACTTCATCCACAGGGTGGCCTCCTCGCGGTGCTCGCGCCGGTAGAGGTCGCTGCGTTCGTTGACGCTCACGCGGCGGCTCACCTTGCTGCGTCGCACGCACAACAGGCGGAGATCACCCCGACGTAGATCGCCCCCCCTTTCGCACGTAGGACCCACGTCATTCACAATGGAGGTTTTCACGGGTTAGAGCCATAGCTGTCAACCCTTATCGGTGCCTACCTCATTACAGACCAATTCAGACCTTGTTGGTCACTCCGTGCCCCTCATACATCTCAACGTTCATCCGACAAAGTCACAAGGGAGAAACACAAATAGCGATGTTTGTTGCTGCCCGTATTGAAACAGCTGTATGCCGCACGGACCTGAAAACTCAATTTCCCCCGTACAAGAATATGGGGTAAGCCATGTGGGTTGACAGCTAAGCATCTCTGCGGGTCTGTGGGTCTCTATGGGGTCTCTGTGGGGTCTCTGTGGGGTCTCTGTGGGGTCTCTGTGGGGTCTCTGTGGGGTCTCTGTGGGGTCTCTGTGGGTCTCTGTGGGGTCTCTGTGGGGTCTCTGTGAGATCTCTGTGGGTCTCCATATCTGTCAACCCCTTATCAGTGCCTACCTTATGACAGACAAATTCATATCTTATTGGTCACCCCGTGCCCTTATAAATCCCAAAGTTCATCACAATGGAAAAACACAAACAAATAGACACATTTTTTCTGCACGTATTGAAACGGCCGTATGCCGTATGGACCTGAAAACTCAATTTCCCTGCACAAGAATACGGGTAAACCGTGCGGGCTGACAGGTATGTAGAACGCGTGAGTGTAAATGCATCGTTAACCCACTTCTAGCAAAATCCCCGATTGAAGGTGGTTGTTGTCGTCACGGCGAAGCGTCACGCCAGATTGTAAACATTGCGGGGTTCACTCTCCAACACGCCGGTGTGCTGAAGTAGTAACTAACAACTGCACGTCTTGTTGGCTGTGTCCGGTGGTGGTGGTGGGTTAATGACACATTTATATTTACGCGATCTAACCCATAAACAACCGTTATTATGGGCAGAGATCACCCGTGGCTCTTGACAGGCTGTTGGGGCAAGTGTCGTTAGCGAGCAGCACCTGTGAAGGCCATCACGGCACACGTTTCAGGTGGGTGGCCAGCACCACGCCCCCGGCCACATTGTCTCTCCAATGTCTGATGTTGATTCTTATTGCGTTTACACACGAGGCTGAGTCGACCTAGGAGAGGCCCAGGACCGGTTCAGATAATCGCCACTGTTCTTGGTTGTGGCGGGAATCGACTCGGGTCGCCGGGTTCGTAGCGCAGTGCAAACCGCCACACTACCGCTCCCACTCACATATACAGGTAGTCCCCGAGTTACGATGGTCCGACTTATGATATTTCGATCTTACGATGGCGATAGCGACACGACAAAATTGCCATCAACAACCTAACATCGTTCAAGTATGCAGACGACGGACAGAATCTTGGTGAGTACAGTACATTATGATACGTTACGACACGTTCAATGCATATGATACGTAGCTTTAGCGATTTCATAATAAGGTTACCACGATACGATACGTTCAATGCATGTTAAAAGTTGTTTTTATAGCAGATAGGATTGTTTCCTGAAAAAAAAACTTTCTATTAAATTGCAGGTCATATAGGTAGGCTAAGAATTTACCTTGTTTTTTCTACTTTACATTTTACTGTGCAATACAGTATTGTAAATAATAAATACATACAGTATATAGTTTATACAGTACGGTACTGTAAATTGCTCTGTTTTGCTAAATTATCACCATTCTGTAAGACTCCTGGGTAGGCTAGGCCATCTTCGACTTATGATATTTTCGACTTACGATGGGGTCGTCGTAACGCATCTCCGTCGTAAGTAGAGGACTACCTGTACTGTACTTAGGCACTCAGACAAGACCAAAGATCAACGAGTCTAGCCCAAACAGGCTGTTAGGGAAAGTACTGTTAATGAGCACCTGTGAAGGCCAGCACGGCACACGAGGGGATAGGTGGCCAGTATCCGCCCGGCCGCCTTTGTCTCCCCAAAGGCAATGTTTACACACCGGGCCAGGTATGCATTTGAGGCTGAGTCGACCAAGGGGAGGCTCAGGAGTGGTTCAGAAAATCGTCAATGTTGTTGGCTGTGAGCGGGAATTGAACTTGGGTCGCCAGGTTCGTAGCGCAGCACGCTAACCGTTGCACTACCGCTTCCCACCGACTCACTCACACGCAAGAATAACACACACACACATTCTGCAGAACAGGGGAGGGGGGGGAAGAACGTCCAACCTCCCACACATTAACCCAGGGGCCCTTCTCACGCGCCCTGAGCCACGAGTGTAAGCAATGTGCTGCTCTGCCGCCCGTAAAAAATAAATCTCATCGTCACGTACCCCGGCTGCCAACGCTGGAAGTCTTCCTCTGCAGCGAGGACCTCGCGTGGCCCTGGGTCCTCATGATGGCGTCCCTCTTCATCTTCAGGTCCACGAGCCTCTGCCGCATGTCGTCGTCCTCGCACAGGTCTGTCGAGCAGCAGCAGCAGCGTCGCGCCATCGCGTTACGAGACGTGGGAGCGATCAAAGGTGCAGCCCTGCAGTTACTCGCTCACGGCCACTGCTGGCGGAAGGGATACTCCGAGATGATCCCCGCCCTCCCCCCCATAGAGGGCATTTTGGACTCACCTTTCACACTGGCCAGACGTCTTGGAAGGGGTAGGAGTACCCAAACTCTACCCCACCACATGCGATCATCAACTAACTGTGGACGGAGGTGGTAGGAGGGGGGGTGCGGAATTTAAGAAATTCCCCATCATTTCAACGTGCGTGCCGGGAGATCGAATCGGCAAAAGATGCAGCCCTGCAATAGCTGGCTGACACCGCTGCTGGCGGAAGTGCGCGCCAGTGTGAGACGCGGCACGGGCACGCGGAGACGTGAGGCTTCACAGAGAAGGGCGGCGATATTGCTATGATGTGGAACCTCAGTGGGCTTTGCCGGGTAAAGATGGGGATGTGGTTTAGTTTTATTTGCATGTTTTTCGTTGATTATTTGCCTTTCTTGTATCGTCTGTTGTTGTAACTTTCTTACCCGTCCCTGTTGAACATCTGTGAAAGATCGCTTTATAGCTCGTCGTATTCCTCCAGTATAAATAAACATTCCGATTCTGTAAACCTCAATCGCGTCACCTTGCCGTGTGCACTTTTTGTTATGGTTATAAAATTTGACGAAAGTGTGGACTGTGAAGGCGGCAAGGACGCGACGGCCTCTACTCTCGACGATTCACGTCGGCGGGACCTTGAACGTCCACCGGTGAAGCAGACGTGTTGACCAGGGCGACCTGCCCGGCTTCGAACCGCGCGCCCCTTGCAAACAAGCGGCGAACGCGGCTATACCGCTGTGGGAGGGCCGCGCGTCACCGCAACCGAAACCTGGCCCACTCAACTCACCAACCGGTGTCTCGTCTTGGTAGGTCTTGGCATCGAAGCTCGCTCCGTGAGACACCAGCACCTCGGCCATTTCCAGCTGCGGACGCGGGGAAAGGAGGGGATTGCGAAGGAACGATGAGCGAACGAACGAGTCGATCGAATCGCCGAATGTTCGTTCTGAAGAAGCTCCCAGTTGCTCGGAACGAAACGTCGGACATCATCCCTGGACAGCACGACCGTGAAAAAACCCACGAGGGTCATGTCGACCTCGCGCTTCAGTCAGCAGCTGTGCGCGAAGTGGTATTTGAACCGTTTGCGGGCAATTTTTGAGGTCGGTACGGGGATGCAACAGCAGCCGGGCGTGGTGCTGGCCACGCCACCGCCTCGTACGTAGGTTGGTCTTTACAGGTGCTTGCTAACAGCACTTGCCCCAGTATCCTGTTAAAGGTTATACGGGGGATTTGTCCTTCTCTTTCTATCTGCTGTGTATAGGGGGCAGAAGTGGAGTGGTTAGTGCTCACTGCACTAAGTTGGCGACCCGTGTTTGATTGGCAACTGACATCCGACATCGATGACGAATATCTGAACCAGTCCTGGGCCTCCCCGAGGTCGACTCAGCCTTAAATTATGTCGTGCGGTGTGTTAACACCAGCAGCAAGGAAACAAAGGCGGTTTGTTTGACGTGGTGTTGGCCACCCACTCCCTCGTGTGCCGTGCCGGCCTTCATAGATGTTCGCTTTCTCTAACAATCTTTTAAGGCTGTACAGGGGATCTGTTGCCTTTGTGGGCTCACCCTTAAACTATAAAAAAAAACTTTTATTTTCCCAGGTAAGGCCCACTGAGCTTCCTGGCTTTTTTTTCACAAGCGACCCGGCCCACAAATGATAGCCCAACGAAGTGGCTTATCACGTGGAAATGTATCGAGGCCAAATACTCTAAAAGCGTGACGTTGATTCTCCAGGCGGAGGCAAAAACCGGAGGACCCGGAGAAAAATCCACGCGACCACGGGAGAGCGAGAGAGGGACGCAAACTCCAAATAGACAACAAGCGTCGTCAGGGTCGGGATCGAACCCACGACCTCCTGCACGACCAGGCGACGTTGGTTGACATCTCCTAGCCACCGTGACCCTACCTGACCCCAGCACGCGGCTGCGTGCAGTGGCTCCCAGCCGTCGCGGTCCTTGCACTCCACGCTCACCCCAGCTCCAGCAGCAGCTCCGCGGCACGCAGGTAGCCGTGCGCCGCCGCGATGTGCAGCTGCAAAGACAAAGATCCCCCGCGTAGCCTTAACAGACTGTTGGGGCAAGTGCTGTTAGCGAGCACCAATGAAGGCCGAAACGGCACAGGAGGGGGTGGTGGCCAGCACCACGCCCGGCCGCCTTTGTCTCCCCAGTTGCAATGTTCACACACTGCGCCAGTTACTCATTTGAGGCTGAGTCGACCTAGGGGGAGGCCCAGGACCGGTTCAGATAATCGTCACTGGTGTTGGCCGTGAGTGGGAACTGAACTCGGGTTGGCGGGCTCATAGCGCAGCGCGCTAACCGCTACAATATTGCTGCAACACCACCACGCACACACCAAAAAAAAGATCCCCCGTATAGCCTTAACGACTTATGGGCAAGTGCTGTTAGCGAGCACCTATGAAGGCCGGAACGGCACACGAGGGGTGGTGGCCAGAACCACGCCCGGCCGCCTTTGTCTCCCCAGTGGCGATGTTTACACACCGCACCAGGTACTCATTTTAGGCTGAGTCGACCTAGGGAGGCCCAGGACCGGTTCAGATAATCGTCACTGATGTTGGCCGTGAGCAGGAATCGAACCCGGGTCGCCAGGTTCGTAGCGCAGCACGCTAACCACTACACTACCGCTCCCATACACAGATCACACACACACACACACACACACGCACACACACACACATGCCCGCATAGACAAGGTAAAGGTGCAACCCCGCAATATCTCTTTTCTTCAGATCCCCGCTGGTGAGAGGCGCCTCTCCCCCCACAAGGGGAGATCGACAGCCTACTCCGGAGGGCTTAATTATTAGACCACCTTTACACTTCCACGCTGGTCCGGACACCTTTGGAAGCGGTGGGAGCACCAAAACTTTCCATTGTGCAAGCCGCCGATTAACCGTGTCGCGACCCATTCACACCGCTCGGTGGACAGAGGCGGCGGGGGAGGGGGTGTTTAAGAAACTCGCCTCAATTGTTTCAAACCGCCGCGCTGGGAGATGGAATTGAAGCCAGGGACCTTACCATCGCAAGATAAGCGTGCTGACCGTTACACCACGGCAGCATCCCATAAAAGGATATAAATGTGTATGTATGCATGCTTAACGAGGTTGCGTTCCTGAAAATTCAAAGGCGGGGAGGAGGGTGCCATTCTATCCAGCCTGTCGTTTAATCGTTGTTATTTGACATTGCAGTACGCCATTTTAAATGTGTTTGCGTAGTATTTCTAGAGATGTTGCTACGTGTTGACGCTATGCACACAATCATGCCACTGGAACAAGAGCCAAGGAAGAAGGGGAGGCACTATGTGTATCAAAGCATGTATCAGTACTACGGTATAGTACTACAGTACCGGTACTGAGTACTACAGCGCCAGCTCCCAGTATCACCGGACAACGCTGCCAATGCCCATGCCGCTGAGAAAAGTCGTCCGTCACGTGTTACCAGACTCGTGTTACAGCGGGCGCGGTGGCGCGTCAAGGAAAAAACGTTTCGGAAAGAAAAAAAACGCGTTAAAGCAAAAACGCGCGTTCAATGGGAATTAACTGCATACAAAATTTAAATAATAATGATATGAAGTGGGGGAGGGGGGGGGCAGTATGATGTCATCACCAGCGTGGCCCGTGCTCGTCGCGCCCGTCCAGGTTCTCTCCGCTGCGTGACACTTCCTGTATGTCGTGGATCATGCTCAGCTCGGTGGCGCAGCGCTTGCTGTTGATGGTTTCCTGGGTGATGCCTGCAACAGCAAACAACAGCAGCAGCAGCAGCAACAGCAGAATCGGCAGTAGCAACGAGCAGAAATGTGGAGGTCACACATGAGACACACAAACACGAGTGTGTGAATGGGTGAGTACAAACATGCGGGTGAGTGAGTGGGTGAGTGAGTGAGTGAGTGGTGAGTGGATAAGTGAGTGGATGAGTAATTGAGTCAGTGCTTGAGTAGGTACCACTAGCAACATCAATAACACCGCGACTCGCAATTCCATCACCACCAGCAAAATCACCGCCAACACCGTAAATGCCACCGCTTACGGCGTTGGTGGCGGATAGAGAATGGCATCGGATACAGCCGTCGTACCTTTCGAGGCCATGGCTGTCTCGATGTAGTCGAGGGTGACCTCATCCTCGCAGATGTCGTAGGGCATGTTCCCGTCGGCGTTCACGGCCAGCAGATCCGCGCCACTGCCATGCAAAGACAAACATCCCCCCGTATAGCCTGAACAGACTGTTGGGGCAAGTGCTGTTAGCGAGCGCCTATGAAGGCCGGCACGGCACACGAGGGGCGGGTCGCCAGCCCGGCAACGTTATTACACATGGCACTTAGTACTCATTTGAGGCCGAGTTGACCTAGGGGAGCGCCCAGGACCGGTTCAGATAATTGTCACTGGTGTTGGCCGTGAGCGGGAATCGACCTCGGGTCCACCGGGAACGTAGGCCGTGTGGAATGAAGTCACGGGTCGTGTGGAATGAGGTCATGGGTCGTGTGGAATGAGGTCATGGGTCGTGTGGAATGAAAACACGGGCTGTGTGGAATGAAAACACGGACTGTGTGGAATGAAAACACGGGCTGTGTGGAATGTAAGTTGTGCGCCTTGTGACGTGAAGTCATGGTCGTGTGGAATGAGGTCATGGGTCATGTGGAATGAAAACACGGACTGTGTGGAATGAAAACACGGGCTGTGTGGAATGAAGTTGTGCGCCTTGTGACGTGAAGTCATGGATCGTGTGAAGTAAATTCAAGGGTCGTGTGGAATGAAGTCACAGGTCCTATATGGCCCGTGGCCCATTATCAATGCAGTTGTGGACCACATCCGGCCCTTGGGCCGTAGGCTCTCCACTGCCATCACTCAGCGCCCGCTCCGCCACTCACTGCTCCACGAGCTGCCGGGCGAGGTGCAGGTGGCCGCAGGTGGCGGCCGCGTGCAGGGGCGTCCACAGCTCGCTGTCCACAGCATTGACGCTGGCGCCGAACGCCAGCAGCAGCTTGAGCACCTCCTCAAAGTCATCGATGCAGCACTAGGATGGGGGGGGACAGCGAAAGTCAATGGCCCATTCATCGCTTAAAACAACTCCCCCATCCCGTCTCCCTTAGCCCATCCTGCAACTGCTACTCCCTGCTCCCGCCCCCAGCTACGACCAGGCTTACCGCAACCCCTATCACTACCCCTATTACTACCCCTATAACTACCCCTATCACTACTCCTATAACTACCCCTATCACTACCCTATCACTATCCCTATCACTACCCCTACCACTACCCATACCACTACCCCTACCACTACCCCTACCACTAGCCCTATCACTAGCCCTATCACTAGCACTATCACTACCCTATCACTACCCTATCACTACCCCTATCACTACCCCTATCACTACCCCTATCACTACCCCTATCACTACCACTACCCCTATCACTACCACTACCCCTATCACTACCCCTATCACTACTCCTATAACTACCCCTATCACTACCCCTATCACTATCGCTATCACTATCCATATCACTACCCCTATCACTACCCATATCAATACCCCTATCACTACCCCAACCCATATCACTACCCCTATCACTACCCTATCACTACCCCTATCACTACCCCAACCCTATCACTACCCCTATCACTACCCAATCACTACCCCAATTACTACCCATATCACTACCCCTATCACTACCCCAACCCCTATCACTACCCAATCACTACCACAATCACTACCCCAATGACTACCCATATCACTACCCATATCACTACCCCTATCACTACCCCAACCCCTATCAATACCCCAACCCCTATCACTACCCTATCACTACCCAATCACTACCCCAATCACTACCCCTATCACTACCCCTATCACTACCCCAATCACTACCCCTATCACTACCCCTATCACTACCCTTATCACTATCCCTATCACTATCCATATCACTACCCCTATCACTACCCATATCAATACCCCTATCACTACCCAACCCTATCACTACCCATATCACTACCCATATCACTACCCCTATCACTAGCCCTATCACTACCCCTATCACTACCCAACCCCTATCACTACCCCAATCACTACCACAATCACTACCCCAATGACTACCCATATCACTACCCTATCACTACCCCAACCCCTATCACTACCCTATCAATACCCCAACCCCTATCACTACCCAATCACTACCCAATCACTACCCCAATCACTACCCCAATCACTACCCCTATCACTACCAATAACTACCCCAATCACTACCCCTATCACTACCCCTACCCGTATCACTACCCCTATCACTACCCCTACCACTACCCTTATCCCTATCTCAACCCCTACCACTACTCCAACCCCTACTGCTACTCCCTGCCCCCCGGCTACGACCAGGCCTACCCAACCACTTCTTAACCACTCCCTCCAGTCCTCCTAACTGTGACCACAACAACGATACCACCACTTTGAATAACCCCACTCTTTATTTAACCATTATCAATCTCACACACAATATTACACTGGTCAACAAAAAAAAGTTTTTTTCTGGCCTGGACTTTTGCAGCTGTTTTAGACTAATTTCAGGGTGCTGATTCCAAATCTGATCTCAGATTTGCTCTATCACATCAAAATTTTTATGCTATCGGCGTACCCCATTTTCATTGAATTTACCCGAAATTAACCCTGTCACTTATGATTGCAAGTTGTTGCGAGTCAGTGACTGCTTTAGTGTTAAAATATGGTGCTGTATTTTTAGGATAGTGTGTTTATAATATAATTTTATGTAGATATCCACATTTATTTAATATTTTTATTCTGCAGTTTTTATTAAAAATGCAATATTTGATATCTCAAAAAACTGATGTGATAGACAAAAACTGATGCCACATTTGGAATCAGCACCCCAAAATTACCTTAAAACCGTTGGAATACCTTATGCCAGAAAAAGTGTGTTGACCAATGGGTAAGCGCCTTGGGTCAAGGCGCTACATAAAATCTACACATGACAAGATAAACGTTCGGCCTTTGCAGCGACGGCTGTACTTGTTAACGCATTAGCTCCGTCCGTCTGTCTATAATCTTGGCTCACGGTAGCTCTCGTCAAGATGACGCAGTGTGGACGTCGTTTACAGTTAATCGCTGCGTTGCTGTTAGGGAATTAGGCAAGTGGAAAATAATAGTTAACAGACTTTCAACTCGTTTAACACGCCACCGCGCGGTATTCGCTCGCTCTACAACAGAGGACGACTCAGAGGAGAGATGATGAACCGTGGTGAGCAGGAAAGCAGAGGTCACTCGGTGTGCCGACACAAAATTTCCTCCCCCTCCCCCGCAAGCTCTACGTCCTCTATATATGAAGGTGTTTTTGGCCAATTCATGAATGTTTACACACGTGGGAGGAAACCGGAGCACCCGGAGAAAACCCAAGCGCACGTGCGAGGGGCAACGCTCTATCCCATACAAATGGAACAGGTGAAGTCCACATTTTTGCGGTGCCGACTTCTCCTGGCAACCCAGGCTGCAGGTCGCCTCCTCGACGCCCACAGTGATCCGTCAACCCTCACCGCCTCCACAGCGCCGGACTACAGGCATGCATAGCCACCACCAAAACGTACGCTTGATATCAGCGATTGAAACCCAGAGTCAAACCCAGGGCCCTTCAGCGGTGCCAGCTCGGCACTCTCATCTCCGAGCCCACCTGGTCACCGCTGGCACTACTCGTTTCATCGTTGAAAGAAGATAGAAGTGCAGCCGTGAAATATCCTACTCGCGCCACTGCTGACAGAAAGGGCCTCTGCTAGAGGAGCAATGGAAAACTTCCCTCTTAAAGTGCATTTGGTCTACTCTTTCACGCTGGGTAGGGTACCCACACTTTACCCGACCACGCGCGACTTGCCGATAAGACTCCAAATGGAATGTACCCATTTATACCGCTAGATGGAGAAAGGCAAGGGGGTGGGGATTTCGTGAACTCTCCCAAACATTCCAGCCGCACTAGCGGGAGATCGGATCGAATCGGTGACCTCTGGATCGAAAGTCCAGTGTGCTGACCGTTACGCCAAGGATCTCGGTGTGACGAAGGGGCTCGTTCGACCCCCGACCGTGACTTCAACCGGCTGTTAAATGCAAACCCCAAGCTGAAATTTTTGGCAGTGCCGGCTCCGCTCCCCCTGCTTACGTAACGTCATCGCCTTCACGCATTTAAAATAGCTTGGCAACGCGACACCGGTGAGGAACGCGGCCCGCCAAGTTTCGGTCAAGAGGTGACCCTTACTCCAAGAGAGGTCAATCGACGTGTTTTTCTTAACGGTTGCCCAACTAAGCTCGAAATCGTTTCTGTCTAAACCTCCGTCACTCTCTCCGTCCATCCGTAAGGGGGGATGGGTACTGCAACTCTTGTAATGATGATTCGATATGAACAAAACTTTGTTATTATTCGAGACTTATTCTGAGAGAAAACCAGAATTTTTAAAAAAAATGTTTGATAAAAAAAATTGCGTTTCTAACGAGACTTACACGTGTGTAAAAAAAACCCAGCAGCGTTTCCTGAAGAATTGCATTGTGGTCACCATGGCCGACTGGCAACAGCAGCAGTGATGCATCGATGACAAACTGGGGATCAGTTTTGTCCTCATTAGAACTCATCGGCACAACATCGTCAGCAATGCTCACTGCTGCAAAGTCTGCCTCTGGGAACTGTGTACGGTGTGTGCAGTGCCCACCTCCACTTTATGGGCCACACGAGTTTGGCTAATGCCAACAAAAATAGAATTTGTAAATGACAAGAAAACCCAATAATAATAATAGTGCAGGCTGGGCAACCATAACTATCCAACAAAACGCAAAAATACGTAAAAAGAGCAGCATTTAAAAATGTGAACGAGACAAAACCAGCGCTAAAAGGACACGCCACGGTGTCCCGGTCCTGCCTGCTTAGGTGCACCATCCTGGGCAGAGCTGCTATGCAAGCCCCATGGTTTCCTCGCGGCCTGTGGACAAACTGTTTCCAATACATTTGGCCCGAGCGCTACCATTGTTATTATCGCTACTTAAACACTTCAAGCAGGTGTTGAAAGGCGTTACAACACAATTCAATGCTTCTGCATGGTTTTTCTTCATTGTTTACGCCCATATCAAATGGCAGTCGACAGCATTCTTCTATGCTTTGTTTACGAGTTATTTTGTGTGTGCGCGCGTGCATGGATGCGTGCCCTTGTGTGTGTGTGTGTGTAAGTCACGGTGGAAACTTTTGAGTTCAAGGGAAATATGCTGAACAATGCTGTATTGCTGGTCAGAAATTTTTTAGCGCGGTGTGTGTGCGTGTGTCGTGAAAACACCGATCGCGTTCAACAGAATACCAATATAAATTATGTATTCACCCATTAACGCCCCGCCGCCTATAGTCAAATCGCCTGAGGATATCGCCTGGGGATATCGCCTGACGATCTCTAAAGCTAAGCGGTTGGTGAGGCTGGCTAGTGCTTGGATGGGCGAGCACCACCATACACAAACGGGTCGTCATAGCGCATGCGGGGCCACGTGGCGGACAGCAGCATCCAAGGGTTGCGCTGTACTTCTATGCTCCTAGATGCTTTTCCTCCCATCCGCCTTCGCCGATCTGCACCGGATCAGCGTGGTGATGTGCGATCAATTAACCCCCTCCATAAACCCAACACGTGGGGAGGCCCCCATCCAGCAGTGGATTGACAAAAGGGCGATGTCAGGGGTGGGCAAACCTGTGGCTCCGGAGCCGCTTGTGGCTCTTCACAGACAGCTTCGTGCTCTAGAGGAGTTGTACACCCCTAGCTGCCACTGCAATTCAGTGGCCTAAAATACAATGTTTCGCTCCGGATGATCGCTGCAAAGTATGATCTGTGTTTTGATTTAGTGTGCTGATCTTAGAGGTGCTTTGAAAAATGTTGATATTCCGACTGATGCTCCTGCTGTTGTGGAGTGACTCATGCAGCCAGCTATGGCTGCAGAGTTTGGTAATACATGTTGTTTATGTCGTTTATTGTGAAAATTCTGTCACATTTCCTATGATCACTGTTCATTGCTTTCATGGCTTTTTTTTGGTGATTTTCGAAAAGTTTTATGGTTTGGCCATGTTTGTTTGTTGTAGTACAGAGTTAGACTGATGGCCTTAATCTAAGTTGTCTTGTGGTTGTTGTTGTTGTTTGACTTGTATCCCACTGGGATTTTTGCACACAGTGTTGGTGTACGGTGCTTTTTCTGCAATATTTTGCTGTCTTTTCTTGGATTTTCTGTTTGCACACAGTCACATATTCACTTTAAGATGTTTTCTTGTTCATGTTTTGTTTTTTGTTTGTTGCGGTTGCACCCGATTCAAGAGCCGAATGGCTCACAGGGCTATACCTAATACATAAACTTGTGTGTACGTACGTATGTACTCACATGCATTGCGGCTATTGGAATATTGAGTCTTGTACCGAATTCGAAAAAAATTGTCTCTTCTTGCTATTTCGTTTGCCGAGACCCCGGCTATGAAATAAATAAATGCCCACCGGGTCTTAATAATAATAACGACGCAATTTATAACGCGCGCAAATTTGCGGACGTAACGTAATGACTCGTGAGTTGTTCGAATAGTGTGCTCGACTCTCATTGGCCAGGAGCTGTCCCCAGGGGGAGGAGCCGACATAGGGCCCGCAATCTGATTGGAAGGTGGAGGACCGTCCAAATCTGATTGGTCGTCAGGGTAATTTGAAAGGCTCAGTCATTTGTTATGCAGTCTATTCTTAGTCTTAAGCCTCACCTTACCATATTAATAAAAAGTGTGCCGTTCCTGGCCCTGCCCCCCTCAACAATTATATATACGGAGTGGTATCTCCTGTAATCTCTCATTTACTTGATACAACTGTCGGGCTGTGACGGTTCCACCTGAAGCTTGTGTTGCCTCCGAAACGTCGTGATTTTTATTTTTTATTTTACTTTATTAATTTTAATTTTATTTTTTACCTACGTGACTTTACCGAAAAACCTAAGAATATGAATCCTTGCAGTCACGAAAGCTTCAAATCTAGAAGGAAGGGGGAACCCAGTGGAAATGAGGAGCCGGTTGCGAGACTGTTTGGAGAAACGACGAAGGGTTTGGTGGAGTCAGGAAAAGTTCCAGAAAGGAAGGGGACAAAAGGGCGGAGAGAAGCGGGTTCAGGGCGGCACCTGAACGAAGTAATTCGCTGATTTCGATTTAAAGCTTTCGTGACTGCAGGGATTCATCTTCTTGGTTCTTTCGGTAAAGTCACGTAGAAGGGAAATAATAAAAGAAGAAAAATAAAAACTAATTAAATAAATCTGTTTCGATTTAAAGCTTTCGTGACTGCAGGGATTCATCTTCTTGGTTCTTTCGGTAAAGTCACGTAGAAGGGAAATAATAAAAGAAGAAAAATAAAAACTAATTAAATAATTCTGTTTCGATTTAAAGCTTTCGTGACTGCAGGGATTCATCTTCTTGGTTCTTTCGGTAAAGTCACGTAGAAGGGAAGTAATAAATAATAAAATAAAACATAATAAAAGATTGTTTTATTTTTATTATTTTGGTTCTTTCGGTAAAGTCACGTAGAAGGGAAGTAATAAAATAATAAAAATAAAACATAATAAAATATTATGTTTATTTTATTATTTAATAAAATATTATGTTTTATTTTTATTATTTTATTATAATAAAATATTACGTTTTATTTTTATTATTTTATTACTTCCCTTCTACGTGACTTTACCGAAAGAACCAAGAAGATAATTCCCTGATGTGTGACGCTCTGCGCCGACCACGTAATATAGACGAAATTCACGGCTTACCTGGGCTGGATCTCCTTTACACATGTAACAAAGATCCCCCATATAGCCTTAACAGACTGCTGGGGCAAGTGCTGTTAGCGAGCACCTATGAAGGCCGGCACGGCGCACGAGGCGGGTAGGTGGCCAGCACCACGCCCGGCCGCTTTTGTCTTCCCAGTGGCGATGTTTACACACAGCACCAGGTACTCATTTGATGCCGAGTCAACCTAGGGGAGGCCCAGAACTGGTTCAGATAACCGTCATTGATGTTGGGCCGCCGATTTTATAGCGCTGTGCGCTACACATGTAACACACACACATATATACACGCCTTACCGAGTCTCTGGATTCATTTGCAAGAGGGTCACATCTGGCCAGCTAAATCTTGACTTAAAGCTTTCGTGACTGCAGGAATTCATATTCTTTGGTCTTTCGGTAAAGTCACGTAGATGGTTGAAAGAAAATAACAAAAAACTACGACGTTTCCATCACAACACAAGCATTCTCATCAGGAGAAAGAGGAAAGCTGCTGAGACAGACTGTTTTAAAAGTTTAAAATGGGTGTAGCCTAAGGGTCATAAACGAAGTGGGCGGGGCTAGTGATGTTAATGTAATAAATGAGCACGTTAATGTGAGATCAGATGGTGACCTCCGCAATGACGGCGCGGAGGTGGCTATGTTAAATGTGAGAGATTAGCAGATTGAGGTGCAGCTCCGTGATTCCGTTGTCATGTCACTGCTGTAGAAAGAGGTTCCGCTCGAGGAAATGGGAGCACCCACACATTACCCTACCACAAACGACCTGCCGATCAACTAACCGTGTTGAACCCATTCATTGCATTGCGGGGTGGACATAGGCGGCGGTGATGGTGGGAGGGGGGGGCGAGGAGGGGGGGGGNCAATTTGAGAAAGTTGCCCCAACATTTCAACCGCTGTGAAAGGAGATTAAATTGAACCCTGGTGACCTGTGGACTACAAGTCCGGTATGTTACGTTCACTAAACTATTTAACAAAAAACTGTGGAGGCAGCTGCAGCAGCAGCGAGGGTTGGTGGATGACCGCACGCAAAAAATATTGCGAACGCCTTCCCGAAGTTAACTTTAACTTACTTACTACTACTATTTTTATTTTTACCGAGGCCCACTGAGCTTCATAGCTCTTTTCAGAGGCGACCAGGCCACAAATGATAGCTCAACGAACTGGCTCTTCACGTGGAAATTTATAGCAGCCCAATACTGTAAACACGTTTCTAAATGTG
Source organism: Lethenteron camtschaticum (assembly GCA_018977245.1). Taxonomy (NCBI): domain Eukaryota; kingdom Metazoa; phylum Chordata; class Hyperoartia; order Petromyzontiformes; family Petromyzontidae; genus Lethenteron; species Lethenteron camtschaticum. The sequence continues at coordinate 6,347,586 of MU249602.1, read as the reverse complement.
GAGGGGAAAACCGGAGGACCCGGAAAAAAATGTACGCCATCACTCCAAATATACAGGCATCAGGGTCAGGATCGAACCCACGACCCCCTGCATACCAGGCGAGGGAGTTAACATCTCGCCACGGGTACAATTTGCAGCAGCTGGCACCACGTCTGGGTGCCTAACTTATCTTTTGTAGATTTAGATAGCGCCTTGGCCCAAGGCACTTTTCAATAATTATATTATTAAATTGTACATGAGATGATAGTGGCTCAAATAAAGAGTGGGTTATTAAAATTGGTGGTGCAGCTATGGTGACGGTGTGAGGACATGTGGGAGTTATTGAGGGGTTTGGGTAGTGAGTGATAGGGTTTGGGGAAGCAAGTGATAGGGTTGGGTAGTGATAGGGTTGGGGTAGTGAGTGATAGGGGTTGGGTAGTGATAGGGGTTGGGGTAGTGATAGGGGTTGGGGAAGCGAGTGATAGGGTTGGGTAGCGAGTGATAGGCGTCCGCCCTGGAGGACAAGCGAGCTGCCACCAACTCCCTACCACCCCAGCAGCATCACACCCCTTACGGACGACCTTTGTCCGCGAAGGGGCTAAACCACCGAAGAGCGGCTCTACACCAATAGAGCGAGACCAGCTGCGCTTGGCCCGCGACTGGAAAATGCTAGCTGACATTGGCCGGCAACTTGTGTTTCCTCCGGAGATCGCAACCACCACCCTAAGACCTGACATGGTGCTCTGGTCCCGTTCGCTCAAGAAGGTCTTCATCATTGAGCTCACAGTACCCTGGGAGGACTCAGTAGATGAGGCTTATGAGCGAAAACATCTGCGCTATGCCGATCTAGCTGCCGAAGCACGGCATCATGGCTGGAACACAAAAGTCCGACCAGTGGAGGTGGGCTGCGGAGGTTTTGTGGCAACATCTACAACCAGACTGCTTAGAGACCTGGGAATTAAGGGCCAGAGCCAGCGTTCGGCAATCAGAGCTGTATCGGAGGCGGCAGAAGGCAGCAGTCAGTGGCTCTGGATGAAGAGGAAAGACCCCAGCTGGGCCCAAAGTGAGAGGGCCAGGAGGTATGCAGTCAACAATGCTTGACTCAGGGAGGAGGACGCCCCTGCCATGCATAGTCCCATGGGATGTTGGCTATCAACAACAAGGCAACTCCTATGACTAATTGGGAATGGGACGCAAGCGTAGGATTGATCACCCTGTCGCTGGCCGCCTTTGGGAGGGTGTATAGTATGAAAGGCCGAAACACCCTAGGAACCAAAGGGTCACTACTGACAATGCGCTCCCCAAATTTCACCAGGCTCACTGTTCATGAACTCTTGGAAGTGCTTGCACAAAGGATAGTAACATCTCATCCTGTGTTCTTTGGAATCTGAATAGGGGTTGGGTAGTGATAGGGGTTGGGGAAGCGAGTGATAGGGGTTGGGGTAGCGAGTGATAGGGGTTGGGGTAGCGAGTGATAGGGGTTGGGGTAGTGAGTGATAGGGGTTGGGGTAGTGAGTGATAGGGGTTGGGGTAGTGAGTGATAGGGTTGGGGTAGTGATAGGGTTGGGTAGTGATAGGGGTTGGGTAGTGAGTGATAGGGGTTGGGTAGTGATAGGGGTTGGGTAGTGAGTGATAGGGGTTGGGGTAGTGAGTGATAGGGTTGGGGTAGGCCTGGTCGTAGCTGGGTGGCCGGGGCAGGGAGTAGCAGTAGGGTAGGCACGGGAGAAGAGATGGGTTTTAAGGGAGGAACGTAAGCAGTTTAGTGAAGACGAGTGTTTTATGTGGAGTGGGAGTTTGTTAATAACTCATCCCAACCTGGTGGAGGGCGGTGAGTCCATCTTCATTGCAGAGGTCGGGGTTAACTCGGGTCTCCAGAATCTGTTTCACTGCACGCGTCAATAAACACACACACGCACGAGTCAAATTAGAGAGGGGCTGCCATCCGTTTAATTCTAGTAACCAATTGTTCTGCTTATTCTCCACTGAATTACACATTCAAATCGGACAACACGAAAAAAATCGGTCAAAATATCCCCCATGTTCAGCAAGGCATGGGGACGATCTTCATACAGCAAAGGGTTGGCCAAAGAGACTGTAAATCGTCATAATAATAATATAATTATAATAGTACCCACGCCACTCTTGCATATGAGACTCACCCCTATCTCTTTGAGCAAAATAATATTGCATTGCCAGTGCTCCCATCTCTCCCTACCAAGGCACTTAATCGATTGACTCGATTTTATTTTCATTTGTTACACGGATGATGATGATGATGTCGATGAACTTGTTTAGCACAGTTGCCCGGCTATTTTACATGAGAGGTGGGTGGTGCTGCGTGATCACAGCAACAACAACACCAACAACAAAGACAACAAACATCAACATCGCAAGAGAAAGAGTCCAGCTGCGGGCGGCGGCCTTTTAAAGTAATTTTGTGCGACTAACAAACAAGGTATTTAACGACGCTCGTAAACGAAACACGCGCAAACGAAACAAGAGCTGAGCGGCGTGCAAAAGAAAGGATCGCGGAGCGCGCACATGCTTTGAAGTCGTTAAGACGTTTAAACAAAAAGACATTTGAGCCGGAAGAGGCAGTGATGAACTACGGAGATCTTTTTCACCGGTGTTCAGCGGTGCCAAATTAAACCGAGAGACAGGAAGAGGAACACGTGGACTAGTGGGGCGCCGTGGTCGCGAGATGTTAACTACCTCGCCTGGTATGCGGGAGGTCGTGGGTTCGATCCCGACCCTGACGACGCCTGCTGTATATTTGGAGTTTGCGTGTCTCTCTCCCCGTGGTCGCATGGATTTTTCTACAGGCCCTGCGGTTTTCCCTCCACATTTATAATCAACACGCGCTTAGAGTACCTGGCTGCGATAGATTTCCAAGCGATAAGCCACCTCGTTGAGCCTATCACATGTGGCCAGGTCACTTCTGCTAAAAGAGCTAAACAGCTGAGCGGCCTTACCTGTTAAAAAAACTAAATAACTTTAAGTAGTTTAGTTTACATATGCAGGTTTAAGACAGCTTAAGAGTGAGCTTGGGTTAGGACACGTCATGGCTAGAGGGGACGATGGGCAGCGGGGAGAACATACCAACTCCAAATATACAGACATCGGGATCGAACCCAAGACCTCCTGTATACCGGGCGAGGTCATTAACATCTTGCCGCAGTGGCAGCGGGAAGAGAGAGGAGTCCCGGTGAAGGAAGGCGAGGAAGAGGGGAGACGGAATGACTAAGCCAAGATGTCAAAGGGGATGAGAGGGGTGTGGTGATGATGAGAGGAGAGGAAGCAGAGAGAAGGAGCAAGCAGGAGAAGTGATCTGTACGAATTGAGCGGAGTCTGTCTTCACAGTGGGCGGGGGAGAGGGGTGGGATGCAGGGTGGGGGTGACCACACACGGGTCACATGACTGCGGGAGGGCTTGAGCTGATTTAGATAGATTTTCATTCAGAAGCAAAAAAAATTATCACGCACTGGATTGTCACACGCTTGATTTGATGCGCGTTTCGTGAGCGGGAGAATCAATTCCAATTTTTTTTATTTATTCCCAGCGCACTATTGTGTCATTAGACGAAGCGTTCATTTGGATATCCCGTGACCCCGTGTGTCAGAGGACTGTTGCACAAGAGATATTTATTGGACTTCAATTGCGAAATCCTTCAGGTGGCATTTAAAAAAATAAATCTTCACACAACTTAGGGATTCACTTTCCCACGCACTCTGCTATGGGATTGGTATTCGTCGCAATGCAGCAAACCCCATATCTTAATTCTCAGAGCTGGAGTTTAAAACAAAAAATTAAGCTAAGAGTGAATTTAAATTAAGAATTACAATTTTTTACTCGGAATTATTTTATCGTGCAGTCATTGGCCGGGGCCCTACAGAGACCATCAACTTTGTACGAACTGGTTTAATCAGGCGTGGCTGAAACCTGAATCGAACACAGGATCTCAGCGTTACCGGCTCAGCGCGCCGACCCGGTGCACCTCAAGCAATTGATGAGGTGGGCCTGGTGGTAGAATAGACACTGCACCCCGTGCAACCTACATTGGCCGTCGGGGCAAGTACGTTTATAGCGAGCACATTCGAAGGCCAGCAGCGGTATTCGAGGTTAGCTAGTTTTGGCCGGCACCACGCCCCGGCTGCCTTTGTCTCCCCAGTGCTGATGTCCACACTCTGCACGAGGTATCACTGGAGGATGAGCAAACCTCGGGTGACGCTGCGGCGTTAGTGCTTGGCGCACTGCGCCACGAACCCGGCACGATTTCCATTACTAGCCACGACTAACGTGGGTAGAGGGTGACATCTGAACATGTCCAGGGTACCCCCCGCCACCCAACCATCACCAACCGGGGCTGGCCAGTGTTTTGTAACTTGCAATGTGTGATCAAACAACCTCCATGGCCGAGAGATGTGGGGAAGCATTTGTTGAGCGGTGCAGTGATAAAGGGCTGTACATTGCAAACAACCTCGGGAAAGCCCAGGACCAGTTTTATATTTTTAGACATTTATATTTTTTACTCGCCGCTGATGTTAGCCCGTGGCCGGATATCAAACTTGGGTCATCGGGTCCGCAACGGACCATGCTGACTACTGTACCATTACTGCTCACTTTATTTAAACACACACACAATAAATTAAATGCTGTCCATCAAATTTAACAATGTAGACTCAAGTCTAACATTATAATGTATGCCACCATCATCATAAATACTGCTCTTTTTCAGAGGCGACCTGGCCACAAATTGATAGCTCAATGAAGCGGCTTATCATAGCGTGGAAATTTGAAGCATGCAATTACTCTAAAATGCGTGTTTCAAAATGTGGTGGGGAAAAGCCGGGGGCCCGGAGAAGAACCCACGCGACCACGGGGAGAGAGACACGCAACTCCAAATATACAGCAGGCGTCAGGGTCGGGATCGAACGCACGACCTCCTGTGTACCGGGCGAGGTAACAGTGGGACATTCCACTGCTGGGGCAAAGCAGAACCAAGACTCCACTACCATCGTTAGCCATGGTCAATCCACTGCTGGATGAGGTCCTCCTCAAGCCGCCCGTCATATCTCAAGACCCCGGCGATGGAACAATCCACCCAGCACCTGCCTTGCAAGCGAACGGGAGCAGCAGCAGACCGCAATGTTTGCCCAAATATAAATACGAAGCCGAGAAGGGCGCACGCACGGAATGCGCGCGCACGCACGTTCGCGCAGACACGACCAACAACAACAACAACGACCGGGGTGGGTGGTGGCGTTCCGCCACAGGTAAACCGAGACGATTAACAACACCACGAGAAGCACATCGACACAACCGCGAACTAACAACAGCCAAACAGCTACACAGTACGCCAGAGTGAATTATTGCCCCGGGGGTTGCGGGGGGGCGGCGGAAGGGGTGGTGGTAGGTGGAGGTTATGCACGATGTTTTGCGAGTGTTTTGTGGGACAGCGAGTGAGCGAGCCAGTGAGCGAGCGTGTTGACGAGAGCGGACCCCTGCGTGAGGCTTTGCGAGGCTTTGCGTCCGGTTAGAGTTTCTCTGCGCACGGCGGTGAGCGGAGGGCGGAGGGGGGAGCTGCTGCCCGGTGTCACGTTGCCCTAAGTGGCTTTTCATCAGCCGTCGTTAATTATTGAGCGGTTCAGCTGCTTGCGGTTGCCGCTCCTTGAGTCCAGTGTGTGTGTGTGTGAGTGTTTTGTATGCGTTTCCTTGTGCGAGTGTTTGGTGTGTGTGCGCGCACATTCGTGTGCGGAGCAGTCGTGTGTAGCGGTCAGCGGACTCCGTTATTAACCCAGTGGCCCTGTTCAATTCTCGGCCATGGCAAACACTTTCTAAAATCTGAACCGATCACAAGCTTCCCCCTGGGTCGACTCAGCCTTACCTGGTACGACTCAGACGTTAAGAGCACAGAGTTGGTACCGCTGTGGTTCTGAGTTCCAGTCCGGGATTCAATCGTCCGTTATTAAACCGGGTTCTCAGGAGTAGTAAGCTGGTCACCATTGACTCGCATAGGGACCCACAGTTCACGGAGACTTAGTTGTATTTAAACAGGGTTCACAAATCTATTGAGTGATGGCTTAACCCGGTCACCAATGACTGTTCTGAACAAAAAAAACCCATTCACCTTAATTTGTGGTTCTGTACTTGATTTGGCTAAATTCAGCTCTGAGAATTTACAAAGATCTGGTTGACAGGCATGTCACGAACATCAACGATAATATACTTTTGTAAGTGGCGCATTGCGTCCGTAGATCCCCACCAATGCGTCATCACCATGTATGGAAAGCCAGGAATTAACAGAACCTGCGGGGGGGGGGGGGGTAAACGTCTAGAACTAGCGGAGGGTAAAGGCCAGTTTTTAAAGGGGCGAGCTTTCAAGACGGGACTTAGGCAGCTCTAACGATTCTGATCGTCGCATCAGCAAAGCGTTCGCAAAGCTTGGGGGCCGCACTGCCAAAATCCCAATCACTCCCAGGAAATGAACTTGACCTCGGAGTATTAGAAGACAATCCGAAGGAACTTCTCTGTGGCTGGGGTACCACGGTGGCGAGATGTTGACTCCTCGCCTGGTATGCAGGAGATCGTGGCTTTGATCCCGACCCTGACACCTGCTGTATATGTGGAGTTTGAGTGTCTCTCTCCCCATGGCCACGTAGATTTTAAAAGCATGCATTTCAAGTATTTGACTGGAATAAATGTTGAGCTATCGTGTGGCCAAACTGAGCTACATAACTCAGTGGGCCTTACCTGATAAAAAAAACAAGTTTTAGTTTAGAGAGTACTGCCTCCGAAGGTGGACGATGTCACTCGAAGGGATGTTCGGGGTAGTTCTGTGATGCTCACTTGCACTGGCCGATCTCTTAACTCGCAGAGTGGTGCCAACGACCCTTCCAGAACGTCGCATTCTCCGTCCCGTGACATCGCGATCAAAATTGTGGAGGAAAAAAAAAGTCCCAGCACAATGTATGTCAAAATATCTGTTCCCCAGGCGCTTTTATGGTAAAACGATGCAACGGATTAATATTGACGTTTGAGTCGAGCAGCGGTCTGCAACCTACGGGTCTCTGGAGCTGCATGCGGTGGCTCTCTAAGGACTAAAGCGCGGCTCTTGAAATTTGAAAGAAAAAAAATGTCTCTTCTTGTTATTTGGGATGCCGACGCCTGACCATGGAAGTCCAGTTCATCATGGAAGTCCAGTTTACCACGGAAGTCCAGTTCATCATGGAAGTCCAGTTTACCACGGAAGTCCAGTTCATCATGGAAGTCCAGTTTACCATGGAAGTCCAGTTTACTATGGACGTCCAGTATACTATGGACGTCCAGTATACTATGGAAGTCCAGTTCACCATGGGAGTCCAGTTCACCAAGGAAGTCCAGTTTACAATGGAGTCCAGTTCACCATGGAGTCCAGTTCACCATGGAAGTCCAGTTTACCGTGAAGTCCAGTTTACCGTGGAAGTCCAGTTCACCATGGAAGTCCAGTTACCATGGAAGTCGTACAATTTACCATGGAAGTCCAGTTGACCATAGAAGTCCAGTTCACCATGGAAGTCGTCCAATTTACCATGGGAGTCCAGTTTACCACGGAAGTTCAGTTCATCATCGAAGTCAGTTCACAATAGAAGTCGAGTTCACTATGGAAGTCTAGTTCACCATGGGGGGTTGTTTTAACCATACTTCACCACGATGGTCAGTGCGGACGGGTGAAGGTGGAGGGGTTGACTCACAGGGCTGGTTTGGATATCACTCGCTACTCATATTTGGAATCCAACTGGGCAACTGTTTTTTTGTGTTCAGTTTGTTGTCCTTTCTCCGCAAACTACGATTAGTACGGTTGGCTACGTGCGGTGCGAAAGAAGTCCAACATACGTACGTACTTGCAGAACTAACCACCAATAAACACTCAACCAATCTAACAAACAAATTAAAGTAGTAATAGGTTTTTACCCTTTCAACTGGTACAAAACTGACACCTTTATACAAGGCGTCATGTTTGCAATAACCACAACACAAGCAGTCAAAATGCAAACATATCATTATCATCATCAGAGTTGTTTCTTTTGTTTGCATTTTGACTGCTTGTGTTGTGGTTATTGCAAACATGACGCCTTGTATAAAGGTGTCAGTTTTGTACCAGTTGAAAGGGTAAAAACCTATTACTATATTTTGCCACTGGTAAAGGAGGTCTCATAGTGTAAAACAAATTAACGTGAGGTCATCCACCGATGAGATGGAGTGGTAAGAAATCAGCTCGTGGGCAGAAGATGCTACGTGGACCGTTCACATCGCCGGGCCGTGAGAGGTGTGGAGGCAGCTTGGCAAAGCCAGCATCCAGCAGTGGATCGACCAAGGCTGATGATAACTCACGATGACTAATGTGCAACCCTGTGCAGTCAAGTTGAAATATTTTCCTGCGTGTGTAGAACTTGGCTGAAAGTCTGATCGACGTTCAGGGATTAGGTAAAAACTTTTCTGATTAAATTCCACAAATACTCGGCATTTTTGCCTGGTACAGTCGGATTAGCAATGCGCTGAGATCCCTGGACGAATCGCACTTGATAAATGTAAATTACTATTACTACATTATAAACAAAAGACAAAGATCCCCCCCCCCCCCCCAGAGAGATTCGCAGACAGCTGGGGCAAGTGCTGTCCGCAAGCACCTATTCAGGGTGGCACGGTGCTGATGTTTAAAGCACGGTGACGGGTACTCATTCAAGGCCAAGCAGACCTAGTGGAAACCCAGGAACGGTTAAAATATTACTCGTCACTGATGTTTGGCGTGGGTGGGAATTGAAACTACAGTAAAACCTTGGATTGCGAGCATAATTCGTTCCCGAAACGTGTTTGTAATCTAAAGCACTCGTATATCAGTTGTGATCACGTGACACTCGGCAGACAAAGCGTATACATGTACTACTCGTATTGCAAGACCTCGCTCGTTTATCAAATTAATATTTATAAAAAAATGTGCTCGTCTTGCAAAACACTCGCAGACCAAGTTACTTGCAATCCAAGGTTTTACTGTGTAAAGCTATAAACTATTTTTATTTTTCTTCTTCTTGGTTCTTTCGGTAAAGTCACGTAGAAGGGAAGTAATAAAATAATAAAAATAAAACATAATAAAATTATTCTCACGACGTTTCGGCCACAACACAAGCAGCCGTCCTCAGGTGAAGACCAGGTCTGTCGAGAAGACAATGCAGTCACGAAAGCTTTAAATCGAAATTTTTATTTTACCAGGTAAGGCCCACTGGGCTACGTAGCTCTTTTCAGACGTGACCTGCCCACACATGACGGCTCAACAAAGTGGCTTATCACGTGGAAATTTATAGCAGCAGCCAAATACCCTAAATCAGAGGTCGCAACCGGGAACCCGATACCCGTACCCTACCCGATACCCGGCTAACCGTACCCGGCCGGGTACGGTTAGCCGTTTGCGACCCTGGTGCGGCCGGGTACGGGTAGACGGTGAGTCACTGGTGAGTAACTGCTTGTCACTCATTTCCCAACGTCTTGTCTCTTCTCACAATTCAAGTTCCTAGAATCAACCCACCCGCGCCTGCAGCATGGCTTCATCCCAGAGGTCGCAATCAGGTACCCGATACCCGTACCCTACCCGTACCCGGCCAGGTACGGGTAGGGTACGGGTACGGCCGGGTACGGGTACCCGTTTGCGACCCTGGTGCGGCCGGGTACGGGTACGGGTTAGGAATCAAAACCCGTTTGCGACCTCTGCCCTAAATGCATGTTGTTCTAAATGTGCAGGGAAAAACCGGAGGACTCGGAGAAAAATCCACGCGACCACGGGGAGAACATGCAAACTCCAAAAATACAGTTGTCAGGGTTGAGATCGAACCCACGACCTCCTGTATAGTAGGCGAGGTAGTTAACATCTCACCGCCCTAACCAATGCGCCACCGCTCCACGTGCACGCATCCCTCACGTGTGTACACACCAGGCGGGTCAGCGGTAACGCGAGCAGCTCGTAAACAGAAAGTTTGGGGTTTAAGTCCTGGTTGGGGCTTGCTTAGCCCAGACCATCATCTCTCCTGGGTCGATAAAATGAGCACCACTTTTAGGGGGGGGGGTCAACAATGGTTGTCCGAAGGATAGACTTACCCCTGCCAAAGGAATGTGGAATTTCCACCACTGGCTCAAGGCTCTAAACAGGAGATGAGCAATTTTGCCACTCGCAACCACATAGAAGTGCACGAATATAGACCCATACGACCAGAACAAGTTGTAACAATGTATTGATTATAATCAATTCTTAAACCCATGACAGATGCATCGAATCGCCCGTGTAAGAAGAGTCAATGCTACTGGCTTCGCGTCTGTATTACATACGTTGGGTCCACGTCACACGGGTGGGAAGAAACCGTATACAGATGTAAAGGAGAGTGACATTTCCTCCCTGTCAAAGAGTGGTATGGGATAGTGCTCATCTCCGCTTGACGTTTCAGGGAGGGTTGTGGCAATTCTAAATCACTATGACGGGCAGCCAGAATATGGCATCATCATCACATCATCAACAATTAAAGAGGTACGGGGGAAGGACAACACTCCATCCACTGCTGACGGAGGTCTCCCCAAGCCGCTGACACATCTCCGATGCAACAATTGATCTATTCCTGCTGCACGCTAGCCGATCGCATTGCTCCATCTCCGTTGTGGACGTATTTCTCCGTGTGCATTGCCTCCTTCAGCTCAGCAGCTACACTGCACTGAACTAACACACGAGAGCAAACTATGGATATAAATATACACGTGAAGTGGCCGCGTGGTTCAGAGATCATATCTGAAGTAGGGCGTATTGTCGCGACTTTGGCTGCCATTCCGTGATGAGTCTTGACCAGAGACCATCATCCCTTACAGCAGTGATGCATACCGCCAAAGCCTACCCCCCTTATATAATAATCTAATTTACAGAGTGCCTCACTTTATAGAGCGCCGTCTAGATCCAGAGCTGCGATTCGAATTTTTTGCGTTGTTGAAAAACATTCCGGTTAATTGCAGCGCCTATGGTGGACATACAGGGGTCATGTGAACCCATTGAATACAACATATCATCGGAGGCCATGATCTATCCACTGCTGAATGAAGGCCCTCCCAAAAACCGTCACCATCCCTTATCCTGTGCAACAATCCATCAGCCGATTCATCGCTCCACCGTCCACAGTTGACGATGTTCAGTGGTAGAGACTGATCACAGAATGACAGCCAAAGCAGGGAAACACGTGCAACATACACAAATTTAAAAACATGGACCTTACACATGCTTTACAACATGCGTAACGAGCCAAACAATCGACATTCATCCACATCAACCAATGGCATCGTTACAAACAGCTCTAACCCACCCGTCCCGCCAGTTTTACATCACCTTCCTCGACGTCGTTCCGTGCTGCGGCCTCCAACAGGGTGATGTTGGGAGTAAAACGCACGCCTTTCTGGGCGATGCTTTACCGGACGTCCCGGCCAAACCCGTCTTTGCATCTCCCGAACCTCCTTCTCCTCCTCCTTTGCCGCCCGCTCTCTTCTTTTTCCGCTTGCCGTGCTGCTCCTCCTTCTCGTGCTGCGTCCAGCGCTTCAGCTGCTGCGCACGGCGCTTCTGCGCGTGGCGCAGTCGCTCCTGGGCACTCATCCGCTCCACCGACGTCAGTTCGGCCATCAGGTCCGCGTGCTCCGCCATGGCCGACGTCAATCTCCGGCGGAAATCCCCCAAACTCCGTGGCGCGTCGCCGCCCCCCCCCCGCCACCAACCACCAAAATCCACCGAAAAAAATCCGTTCGCCAAAATTCTGCCGTTCTCGCAAAAAGTCCTCCGTTCGATTCCCCCAAATTTTCCGCTGAACTCCAAAATCAGCTGTTCTTCAAGAAAAATTGCCGCCTGTGGATATACCCGCTGTTCGCCAAAATCCCAAAGGTTCACGCCAAATTTCACCGTTCGTTTCCCCCAAAAAGCTGCTGCTCTTGAAAATCCGCCAATCTCTAAATATCGGATATTTCACAAATTGCGGCGTTACCCAAAATTCCGCAGCTTGTCGATATTTCCCTTCGCCTTCCAGCAATGCTTTCTTTCGGATCCGAGGTCAGCCAGCCTGCCTCCGATTGGTCCAACCGGGCACGTGATGGCGATCGTTGGATGTACCGTCTAACTTGTATCGTTATGAACATCGTATTTGACCTGCGATCGCTACTTCCTTGCCGAGTAATGATCTCAAACGTCCCTTGGGTCTGGCACGTCAAGATGTGCCGTATAGACGGGGTGGTATGGACATTAAGCGATGATGATAATGAAGATCGGCAAGCTGAATGTGTTGTACTTCTTCTCGCACGTAGCCAAATGTGCTAATCGTCGGAGTTACTGTCGTTGGCCGATGGGAGGCCCGGCGCAAACATTACTCGTGCAGACAAGTGTCCACATTGAACATGGACGGAAAGAAAGGTGCAGCCCTGCAATTACTACGCACACACCACCACTGACAGAAGGGTCTCCAATCAAAGGGGCACGAGAGACCCCACCAGAGGCTATTTTGGCTTCCTACTTCCACGCTGGCGAGACGTCTTGGGACCAGGTGGGAGCAGCCACACTTTGCGAGCGAGCTAAGCCTGGCGAAATACGCAGCGAGTTATCGTTGCTTCGTAACGGAGAGAATCCTTGAGAGAGTGGGCTTGCAGAGGCCGTAAAAACTTCACAAGAGTTGGTTTACTTTTGGGCTTGCTCACAAGGCGACCTATCTGGCAGTTTTATCTTTTTTTTAAACTAAATTTCCAATAAATTAGTCATCTGTAAAAAAAAAAAAATCCACGTTGATCTTCTCACCGCAGCAGTCTCAAAATCCTGGCCACGTCTCGGGTATGGGAGGAAAAATCTACGATTACAGAGCCGGAACCGCACTCCTGTACGCATGGCATCGCTGCACTCGTCATTCCAACCTCCATTCCCGTTTTTCTTTTGCCGATGGCCATCGCGCGAACATCGTTTGCAGTTCTCTTCTGGCCATGTCTTCTGCGCAAGCGCATGTATTTTTAAACATCCATTTACATTGCAGCCGAGTGGCGTAAATGCGTGTTGCCTTTCGTCGGTGAACGCCGAAGCCAATGTTGCAAGTTTGCCAGAGGTCTTGTTAAACACGAACCCATTGAGGTGCGGTTGAAGATTGTCGCTTCAGTTTTCTTGGGAAGAGAATTGGTCTGGTGATGGCTCGAGATCATCAACGCTTGGTGGAATATAAGTCGAGTCCTGTAATGAGATGATAGGATCGCTGTCATTATCGTTATCATCATTGTAATTATCATCGCATCATTTTCAAATCTTCATTTCATAGCCATCATAATTGTCAAAGTTATCACAAGCATCATCATAAAATGTGTAATCATCATTGTTATTAGTGTCGTCATCCACCGCACTTCCGATTCCTTCCCCCGCACCTCCGATTAGCACGGTTGTCTACATATGGTGCGAGAAGATCAACATACATACATACACGTGCAGTCACTATCTATATGAACAACTCCTACGATGGAATAATACTGGTAGGAACCTCCTGGTTACACCAGCCCACAGGGATTATTGTGTCCGTCGTGCAGGGAGGGGCTGGGTGGGAGGGAGGGCTGGGTGGGAGGGGGCTGGGTGGGAGGGTGGGAGTGGCTGGGTGGGNAGGGAGGGCGGGGGTGGGGGGTGGGGGTGGTCACCCGTGGTGCCCTTCAACGTTTAACCTACTCATGCCGGCTTGTGCCCGCCCTCACAGTCGGGCATATTTGCGGAATACACCACGCCGCCGTTGACCCTGGCCATTGACGAGCAACCCAACGTTCCTACCAGCTCCCTCCGCAGGAATGTGTTTACCCAGAGATTCAACTGTCATGATTTGGGGTCGCACTGATCCAATGATCGCATTTGCGTGGTTTTACATTAACAATATCATAGAACCATCGACAGCATTCTCAGTGTAGCAGCAATGCGCAGATGCACATCATTAAATAACAATTAACATCAATATTTTTCATTACCATTGAACAAAACATCATCAAAATAAAAATCACTGAATAAGAAATAATGATATGGAGCTTTATCGAGCAGGAGATCGATCATGGCTGATGATGGTGACGATGAACGATTAAACATAAAACTTTATTGTAGTTCCGATTTAAAGCTTTCGTGACTGCAGGGATTCATCTTCTTGGTTAGTCTGAATGGCACGCTCCCAGCTAAAGACGCTCCAAGCCTGGAGCCGAAACGTCGTGAGAATTATTTTATTATGTTTTATTTTATTATTTTATTACTTCCCTTCTACGTGACTTTACCGAAAGAACCAAGAAGACTTTATTGTAGTGTTAGCCGTCTAAATGGGTATATGCGCCACGGTTTGTGGTCAGAATCAGCATCTTTATTTGGACTGTCCAGTAGGAGCACGGGGTCAGCGAGTTAACAACAGCAAAGTGCTTACAGGAAGAAACAGCACCCGATAGGAGTTCAAAATACGAGAAATAGGTATGCAAGTCACCACAGATGAATAAAAGTACAAATTTGTACTTGTAAAAGTACAAAAGTACACAAATATCTGCCGATTTGTCAACACTAAATACAAGCTTGGGGCAGGAAGCAACACAACAACAACGGTACCAGAGCACACAGCAAGACAAACACACAGTAGTAGTTCCTCAATAAAGTTGCACATTAAAGTTGAACTATCGATACACGGGTGGAAAGGGGATCTGCAGGCTGCGAGCGAGCGGTGGGGGTATAATGTGGGTACTGCCAACTTGGTCCAAGACATCGGGGCCATCATGGAGCATGGAAGAGTAGGCCAAATACACCCTAGAGCTCCCTCTAGTGGAGGCCCTTAGGCCAGCAGTGGCGCGAACATGCTATTGCAGGGCTGCCCCTTTACCTATATTATTCCTAGAATAATGATTACCAGCTTTAAATTGGCGTCAAGAGTAAACTAAACTTCTTCTTGGCTCTTTCGGTAAAGTCACGTAGAATGGAAATAATAAAGTAATAAAATAAAACATAATAAAATAAAAAACTAAACTTTTTTTATTTTACCAGCAGCAGCCAAATACTCTCAATGAGTGATGTTGTTGATTCTAAATGTGGAGGGAAACCGGAGGACCCGGAGAAAAACCCACGCGACCACGGGGAGAGAGACACGCAAACTCCAAATATACAGCAGCAGGCGTCAGGGTAGTGATCGAACCCACGAGCTGCTGCATACCAGGCGAGGTAGTTCAGTTTAATTTCAGTTTAATTTACAGTATTTAGTATAGCCCTGTGAGCCTCTTGATTCGGGTGCAACCGCAACAAACAAAAACATGACCAAGAAACATCTTAAAGTGACTACGCGCAAACAGAAAAATCCAGGAAAAACCAGCAAAGTCTTCCAGAAAAAGCACCGTATATCAAGTTAACATCTCCTAGCCACCGTTATGATGATGATAAGAGCGAGAGAGACACCGCAAACTCCAAACACATTCCTGCGGAGGGAGCTGGTAGGAACGTTGGGTTGCTCGGTCAATGGCCAGGGTCAACGGCGGCGTGGTGTATTCCGACTGAGNGGGCGGGCACAAGCCGGCGTGAGTAGGTTAAACGTTGAGTTTTATAAGGGCACCACGGGTGACCAGCCCCTCCCCACCCAGCCCCACCCTCCCCACCCAGCCCCACCCAGCCCCACCCTCCCCACCCAGCCCCACCCTCCCCACCCAGCCCCACCCTTCCACCCTCCCCACCCTCCCCACCNTCCCACCCAGCCCCACCCTCCCCACCCAGCCCCACCCTCACCNTCCCCACCCAGCCCCACCCTCCCCACCTAGCCCCACCCTCCCCACCCAGCCCCACCTCCCTCCCACCCAGCCCACCCTCCCTCCCACCCAGCCCCACCCTCCTGCACGACGGACACACAATAATCCCCTGTGGGCTGGTGTAACCAGGAGGTTCCTACCAGTAATATACAGCAGGCGTCAGGGTAGTGATGGAACCCACGACCTCCTGCACACCAGGCGAGGTAGTTAACATCTCCTAGCCACAGTGATGATGATGAGACAGAGACACGCAAACTCCAAATATACAGCAGCAGGCGTCAGGGTAGTGATCGAACCCACGACCTCCTGTACACCAGGCGAGGTAGTTAACATCTCCTAGCCACAGTGATGATGATGAGAGACACCCCAAACTCCAAATATGGAGCAGGCGTCAGGGTAGTGATCGAACCCACGACCTCCTGTACACCAGGCGAGGTAGTTAACATCTCCTAGCCACAGTGATGATGATGAGAGAGAGCGCAAACTCCAAATATGCAGCAGGCGTCAGGGTAGTGATCGAACCCACGACCTCCTGTACACCAGGCGAGGTAGTTAACATCTCCTAGCCACAGTGATGATGATGAGAGACACCCCAAACTCCAAATATGGAGCAGGCGTCAGGGTAGTGATCGAACCCACGACCTCCTGTACACCAGGCGAGGTAGTTAACATCTCCTAGCCACAGTGATGATGATGAGAGAGAGACACGCAAACTCCAAATATGCAGCAGGCGTCAGGGTAGTGATCGAACCCACGACCTCCTGCATACCAGGCGAGGTAGTTAACATATCATAGCCATCCTGAGTCTGCAGTGAGTGGCATTGCCCAGGAGCAATAATAATTAAATAATACAGGGAGATTATCAACCAGCAGTGGATTGATCTCGCCTTATGACAATGACGAATACAATAAACGTACAGCAAATGTTTTATTTAATTAGCATCCGTTACATGATTACCATTCACAGCAAAAAAACGGCACCATTGCCAATACATAATACCATTTACAATAGGGCCTCCCTGCCCTTTGCTTATCCGTTGTGCGAAATCAAAACCCGTTACATTTAATACAAAACTCGCGAATCGCGTCTCTTGCCGCTACGCGAGCACAATCCGAACATCAGCGGAGGTTATCGCGGCCTAATCAGCGCAACATCGATCAAATAAACCGTGTAATTGTTGTTTTACGTAATTATAAATGTTGCTATTAAATGTAACAGGTACCTTTTCTAAGCCTCGGTCTCTCTCTCCGCAGCTTCTACGCTTGTATCGACTCAATTTCGCTGTTCGATTCTCGTGCGGAATCGTTTCAGGAATCGATTCCTAATACTAAGCAGCGCTTGGATGCGGAGTCAACCAGCGAGCGGACCACGGAGTACGAACTTCGATTCGATTCGTCGATTCACACAAAGCGCATTTGCTATAGCTCTAGCGAACGGGTGGAATCGATTCCGTTAAGGATGCAATCGTATCGCTTTCGATTCTCTACAACCTGTTGGCAATGTTCGTACTTTAACCGAGGGGGATGCAATTAAATAAATAAATAATCGGACGTCATCGAGACAATTTATTTTAATCGCAATTTGGCGAAATTGTTTACATGCCGAAAGTACTTTTCGAAGTATTTGGCTGCTATATGAGCTCATCATTTGTGATGACCGGTTTTTTTTCTATTATACCATAACCCCTCTGGTAAAATAAAATAATCGTAAATAGTTTCAGTTTTAATAGTTGGCTGGAACAAATCTCACACAACTGAAAATAATTTCAAGATAATCGGATCGCACTCGCGGAATCGATGCACGACTCTCCCATCACTTACATGGCCCGGATCTCGTTTGTGATTGGTCAAGAGATAATTTATGCAAAACTTTGGGGGGCGGGAGGAGGGGAAATCTCAAATCGACCAATCGGTAAGCGCGCGTGAGCCGGTGACGTAGATCGCCACGTGACATTATAATTAGGAACGGCTCCTTTGAAGGTGTGACGTCATGCGCCCAATTATCCTAATTGGCTGAATCAGAAATTTCCATTGAGACTCAGAATCAATTTTTATTGGTAAGGAACCTCCTGGTTACACCAGCCCACAGGAGATTATTGTGTCCGTCCGTCCGTCGTGCAGGGAGGGGTTGGGTGGGGAGGGAGGGGCTGGGTGGGGAGGGAGGGTGGGGAGGGTGGGGCTGGGTGGGGAGGGTGGGGAGGGCTGGGTGGGGAGGGAGGGTGGGGAGGGGCTGGGTGGGAGGGAGGGCTGGGTGTTGAGGGTGGGGAGGGAGGGGCTGGGTGGGGAGGGAGGGCTGGGTGGGGAGGGTAGGGTGGGAGGGTGGGCTGGGTAGGGAGGGAGGGCTGGGTGGAGAGGGAGGGGCTGGGTGGGGAGGGTGGGGAGGGGAGGGAGGGGCTGGGTGGGGATGGGCTGGTCACCCCGTGGTGCCCTTATAAAACTCAACGTTTAACCTACTCACGCCGGCTTGTGCCCGCCCTCACAGTAGGGCATATTTGCGGAATACACCACGCCGCCGTTGACCCTGGCCATTGACCGAGCAACCGACGTTCCTACCAGCTCCCTCCGCAGGAATGTGTTTTTTTTTAACCCAAATTATTTCCTTTCTTCCAGGGGCGTCAGTGTCTCCGTCTTGCCACCAGAGGGCGTCAGACATCCGTGCAAAAAGGAAGCGGGGATATCTCAGGGCGCAAAGTCGCCCAATTCTTCCCACGTGTGCGTCAGTCATTACCGCTACTTTGTCAAATAACGGGGGGGGGGGGGGGGATATCGATGCCGACTCGTGGCATTGCAGCGAGTGGGTTTGGGGCCGTCCATAAATGACGTCACGCACCTGGGGGGGGGGGTCAGACATTTGTGACGATGTGTGATGAGAGGGAGGGGGGTTTGAGAAATGTGACGTCACATCAAAATGCGCAACTTTAAATCAATATAGACAACACGTTCTACTTAATTAAATAGACTTTTAAATAAATGTTTTATCCTACAACGTCAGAGTGCAGCGCCACATTAAATACGCACAACAATGACAATAGTTTAAAGCGATTTGAAGTATTTTTTTTGGGGGGGGGCAGAGCTTTGTGACGTCATATTTGAGGGGGGTCTGACTTTTTGTGACGCCGTGTGACTAGGGGGGGGGGGGGGGGGGTAAAAAATCGTCCAAAATCGCGTGACGTCATTTATAGACGGCCCCTTTGGCCACCCGTCTTCGGCCATCGAGATGGACTGTTGTTATTTCTTCAAGACGTAGGCTTTTAACACAACTCTGGCTGTCTGCCTGATGAAGCTGGTTGTAATTCTTCTTGGTTCTTTCGGTAAAGTCACGTAGAATGAAAATAATAAAGTAATAAAAATAAAACATAATAAAATAATATAACAATATAATATAATATCAGACCGCCCCTCAAATATGCTGTTTGTTATTAATATTATAATTAATATAATTACATAATTACTATATATAGATAAATAATGAAATGCTAATTATTAGTTTTAAGTACGAAACACAACAAACGAGTCGACAATTCGCCCCAAAAAACCCCCAATTAAGTTGCTCGGAAAATGTACTGTTATAATAATAATTACATATAGGCCCAAAGGCCCAAAACGTCAAGCGTCCGGAAACTAACAGCACTATCAGAGTTGTAACAGTTAAGAGGAGTGTGTAATGCGTTTCTCGAGTAGATCAAGGTGATGATGAGGGCTAGGGGGAAAGGGGACGACGATGATGACGACGACGATGATGATGATGATGACGACGATGATGACGACGACGATGATAACGATGATGATGATGACGACGACGATGATGACGACAATGATGATGATTATGATGATGACGACGACGATGATGGTGACGATGATGATGATGGAGGAGGGAATTCCAAAGTGGAGCAATGCGAGGGTTAGAAGCAGAAATTTTAGTGAGGTGGCCTGCAGTGTGGTGGGTGAGTGGTGGGTGGGTGAGTGAGTGAGTGGGTGATTGGTGGGTAGGTGAGTGGGTGGGTGAGTGGTGAGTGCGTGGGTGAGTGGTGAGTGGGTGGGTGAGTGATTTGGTGCGTGAGTGGTGAGTGGGTGGTGAGTGGGTGGGTGAGTGGGTGGGTGAGTGAGTGGGTGGGTGAGGGCTAGGTGAGTGGGTGCGTGAGTGGGCGAGTGAGTGGGCGGGTGAGTGGGTGGGTGAGTGCGTGAGTGGGTGGGTGAGTGGGTGAGTGAGTGGGTGGTGAGTGGGTTGATTTAGTGGGTGCGTGAGTGGGTGAGTGGTGTGAGATGAGTGNTGGTGTGAGANGAGTTTNAGTGCAGTGAGTGGGTGGTGAGTGNTGTGTGTGTTGTGAGTGAGTGGTNGGGGGTGAGTGGTGAGTGGTGGGTTAGTGAGTGAGTGGGTGGGTGGGTGGGTGAGTTGGTGGATGAGTGAGCGGTGGCGCACTGGTGAGCCCTGCTGCACTACGAACCCGGCGAACCGAGTTCGAGTCCAGCTCACGCCCAATATCAGTGACATTTATCTGAACCGGTTCTGGGCCTCCCTTAGGTTGACTCAGCATCGAATGAGTACCTGGTGCTGTGTTTAAACATCCTCACTGGGTAAACAAAAGCGGCCGGTCGTGGTGCTGGCCACCCACCTCCTCGTGCGGCGTGCCGGCCTTCATAGGTGCTCGCTAACATCACTTGCCCCAACAGTCTAGTAAGGCTACACTGATGATCTTTGTCTTTGTACGAGTGAGTGGGTGAGTGTGTTAATGACGGAGTGGGTGGGTGAGTGGGTGAGTGGGTGGGTGAGTGGGTGAGTGAGTGAGTGGGTGGGTGGGTGGTGGTGGGTGAGTGGGTGGGTGGTGGGTGAGTGAGTGGGTGAGTGGGTGAGTGAGTGGGTGAGTGTGTCAGTGACTGAGTGGGTGGTGAGTGGTGGGTGAGTGGGTGAGTGAGTGGTGGGTGAGTGAGTGAGTGGGTGAGTGGTGAGTGAGTGAGTGGTGGGTGGGTGAGTGGGTGGGTGGGTGAGTGGTGGGTGGTGGGTGAGTCGGTGAGTGAGTGGGTGAGTGTGTCAGTGACTGAGTGGGTGGGTGAGTGTGTTGTTGTGACCTGCAGGGTGGTGGTGGCTGAACGTCGTGTGAGATAAGAAGACAAATCCCGTGTCTGTTGGGTCGCACTCTTCCCCTAATGGATAAAGTGATGGGTTTCTGAAACTGCTGATATCTTCGGAATACATATATACATTTTACGCTCGTACAATGTTACAGCGCGGATATAAGCGAGGCTGAGTAGCACCACAGTGAGTACTTGATGAGGTTAGTGACCACAATAGCCACTCTGTGGGCTAACACTTTAGCCCATTAGGCAGGGTCGGTGTCGTTCATAACATCATCGAGATGTGATACACCCTGCCGACCACTAATACACACAGCTTGACAACGGTGAGCCATCATCTCAATGGCTCGTGTCCGCAAACAGAACAAATCCCATTACGATTACCACATCAAACTCAACGCACGTGGTCAACGCCACGGCCTTGAATTGAAAATAATAATACAAAGATATCCGACGTTTCGGACAATGGCCCCTACCCCATGAGCACACGTGTTTGTGGTTGTGTACCGCTGGCAACGCAGCATCACAAGATCATTGAGTACGATTGCAGGACTGAGTAGCGCGCGTGCATGTGTGTGTGTGGTCGTTATGTGCGGCCAACGACCCCCTCGTGTGCCGTGCCGGCCTTTATAGGTGCTCGCTAATAGCACTTGCCCCAACAGTCTGCTACAGGCTATACGGGGGATCTTTGGCTTTGTTACGTGCGGTGGTGCAGCGGTTAGCGTGCTCCGCTATGAACCCGACCACCCGAGTTCGATTCCCGCTCACGGCCGACACCAGTGACGATTATCTGAACCGGTCCTGGGGCTTCCCTAGATCGACTCAGCCTCAAATGAGTACCTGGTGCGGTGTGTAAACATCGCCACTGGGGAGAAGACAAAGGCGGCCAGGCGTGGTGCTGGTCACCCACCCCTCGTGTGCTGTTCCGGCCCTCAAAGGTGCTACTCGCTAACAGCACTTGCCCCAACAGCCTGTTCAAGGCTATACGGGGCCTCTTTGTCTTTGTGGGCAGGCGAGACGTGTAAGGCGATAGTGAACACGCGTTGATCGACGCTTTATCTTGGAATTCCTCGCCTGCTGAAACCTTCCGGCCAAAATCAATTCGCAGGGTTGATTAAGACCCCATTATTAGTGCGTGAGTGCGTGAGTGTGTGACTGTCTGTCTGTCTGTGTGTCTGTCTGTCTGTGTGTGGTGTCGCGGTTAGCGCGCTGCGCTACGAACCTGGCGACACGGGTTCGCTTCCCGCCCACGGCCAACACCGGTGACGATTATCTGAACCGGTCCTGGGCCTCCCCTAGGTCGACTCAGCCTCAAACGAGTACCTTGTTGCGGTGTGTAAACATCGCCACTGGGGAGACAAAGGCAGCCGGGCGTGGTGCTGGTCATCCACCCCCTCTTGTGCTGTGCCGCCTTCATAGGTGCTCGCTAACAGCACTTGCCCCAACAGTTTGTTAAAGGCTATAGGGGGGACATTTGCTTTGCGTATTTCTGTGTCTTCTGTGTACGGGTGTCGCTGATTGTGATTTAGTGTGTCTGTGCGGGGAGCGGTGGTGCAGTGGTTAACGCAAATGCGCTTACAAACTCCGCGACTCGGGTTCTTTCCCAGCTCACGTACAAAGTCGATACACAACGTACAGGGTGCTTCAAAAAAATGTGAACACTTTGAGAATTTGCAACAAAACCGCAAGAAATCTGCCTCCCGGCTCTGGAGACCACCTGGAGAAAATTCCCAGGCACGCGTTGACAATGATGGCGAACAAGTGAAGACTTTTTGAAGCTATTGACGCTGTCTTTCCGACATACCTGTTCTTCACCTGAGGACGGCTGCTTGCGTTGTGGCCGAAACGTCGTGAGAATTATTTTATTATGTTTTATTTTTATTTTTTATTTTTTCCCTTCTACGTGACTTTACCGAAAGAACCAAGAAGATGAATTGTTATCATGCTAGAATGTATTATCCGTTCTTTTTCCATTAGAAACGATGGTCCCATATAGGTGTAATCTTTTTTTGTATCACCCCGTATGTCTGATTCCAGGTCCCGGGACCTCTCTGCTCCCCGGAAGGTCGACTCAGCCCTTAAAATAAATCTACAAGTAGACTGGGATGATATTCTTAGGTAAAAATTAAAATTAATTTAAAATTAAAATTAATTTAATTTAAAATTTTTACCTACGTGACTTTACCGAAAAAACCTAAGAATATCATCCCAGCCTTATTAAAATTAATTTTAAATTAAAATAATTTAATTTTAATTGTAATTTTTTACATACGTGACTTTACCGAAAAAACCCAAAAATATGAATCCTTGCAGTCACGAAAGCTTCAAATCTAGACTGGGATCAGTCGACAGGATCACACGCGCGGGGCAAGCAGCTCCCTCCTGGCGACAATACGGCAGGACCCTCTCGACAAACGAGCAGTTGAGCTCAGTGGATGCTTTCCTGGGTAAACAAAGTGTAGACTTTGTAGTAATAATAACAACAACAATAACAAACTAACAAAAAATACGTTCGGCAGTGTGAAGTGTTATTACGCTCCGTGCTTTGAGTTCATAACCGCAGTCGCAACTTTTAGTTCCCGAGAGAGAGAGACGAACGATTTGAAAAAGAAACACAAATCTTGTTTATCAGTTCACCGGTGATACAAAATAATAACAAAAAACGAGTTTATTGAGAAAAGGAGAGCGAGAGAGAGACACACACAAAACAATTAGGGGGCATTACATTGGTGGGAGGCTGGTGGGGGGGGCGGGGTGGGGGATGGGGGTGTGGTGGGGGGGGGGGGGGGGGTGGGGGGGTGGGGGGGATGGGGGGCAGTCGGAGAAGTTGGGCCGCCGGGCGTCGTAAAAAGATTGCGTTTGGGACGATGGCGAGAGAGCGTGGAAAGCGAGAGAAGTGGGGGGGGGGGGTAGAGTAATGAGTCAGGGAGTCCCTTCGCTCTCGCACTCTCCTCTTCCCCCGCCCCTCACCCACCCTGACTGCCCCCCCCTCCCTTAAAGGGGATTACGACTCCACTAACAAACCCGCGGCTCCGTCTCCAGGGACTGACCGCGGTTATTGTTCCACAGCTGTCTGCGACGAGGTCTCTTAGCTCATAAACAGAGGTTTGGTGTTCGTGTGTTTGGGGGTGGTTTTTTTTGGCTGCACGCGCGCGCGCGTGCGCGTGTGCGCGCGTGTCCTATATGGGGAGCGGTGGTGCAGCGGTTAGCGCGGCTGCGCCACGGACCCCGGCCACCCGAGTTCGATTCCGCCCACGGCCAAGATCGGTGACGATGATCTGAACCGGTCCTGGCCCTCCCCTAGGTCGACGCAGCCTTAAGTGAGTACCCTGTGCGGTGCGTAAACGTCAGTCCTGGGGAAGCAACGGTGGTCGGGGGTGATGCTGGCCACCCAGCCCCTCGTTTCGTTCCGCCTTCATAGGTGCTCGCTAACAGCACGTGTCCAAGGCTGTACGGGGGGGGGGGGGTTCGTTACCTTTCGTTACCTTAAGTTTGGGGCGGTGGTGCAGTGGTTAGCGTGTTGCGATACGAACCTGATGACCCCCGAGTTCACGGCCAACATCAGTGGCGATTATTT
Organism: Lethenteron camtschaticum; assembly: GCA_018977245.1. Taxonomy (NCBI): domain Eukaryota; kingdom Metazoa; phylum Chordata; class Hyperoartia; order Petromyzontiformes; family Petromyzontidae; genus Lethenteron; species Lethenteron camtschaticum. The sequence goes on along the minus strand of MU249602.1, from coordinate 6,323,144 downwards.
TAACCGTCCCCGGGCCGCCCCGAGATCGACTCTGAGCCTCAACTGAGTACCTGGTCCTGTGTGTCACAAAAACATCGACGAGTGCGATCGGAACGTGGTGCTGGCCACCCATCCCGAATGTGCAGTGCCGGCCTTCATAGGAGCTCACTAAGAGCACTTGCACCCATAAGTCTATTAGGCTATACGGGGGACCTTTGTCTTTGTGTGTGTGTGTGTCTTATGTCACTTTAGATTTGTCTTCCGTGTAGGATAATATATTCCATGCACCACCATCGTGAGCCGTGAACTATCCACTGCTGGATGAAAAGGCAACGCGCCCCCAAGCTGTCACGATATATCGCGATCATGACGATGATGACGACGATGATGACGACGATGATGATGACGACGATGATGACGATCATGACGATGACGACGATGATGATGATGATGACGACGATGATGACGACGATGACGATGCCGATGATGATCTTCTTGGTTCTTTCGCTAAAGTCACGTCGAAGGGAAGTAATACAATAATAAAAATAAAACATAATAAAATAATTCTCACGACGTTTCGGCCACAACGCAAGCAGCCGTCCTCAGGTGAAGACCAGGTCTGTCGAGGCGACAGCGTCTGAATGATGATGATGACGACGATGACGATGATGACGACGATGACGATCATGACGACGATGACGATCATGACGATGATGACGATGATGATGACAATGATGACGACGATGATGACGACGATGATGATGACGATGAGGACGACGATGATGACGACGATGACGACGACGATGATGACGACGATGACGATCATGGCGATGATGACGATAATGATGACGACGATGATGACGATGATGATTGCATTGCCTGGCGGTGGTGGCTGCTACGCTGCTGCTGCTGCACGTGGCTGCTGTCTGAGATCCAGCACTGCAGAGGCAGCAGCAGCAGGGAGGGTTGGTGGATGACCGAACACAAACATTTTTAGCGAATGTCTTCCCGAAGTTAACTTACTAACTACTACTATATATATATAAAAAAACATTTTTTACCAGGTAAGGCGCACTGAGTTATGTAACTCTTTTCAGAAGCGGCAATCACAAACGAAGTGGTTTATCATCATGTGGAGAATTAAAACAGCAGCCGAATACTCTAAACGCACGTTTATAAATGTAGGAGGGTAAACCGGAGAACCCGGAGTAAAATCCACGCGAACACGGGGAGAGTAACACACACACACTCCAAATAAAAATGCGTCGTCAGGGTCGGGATCGAACCCACGACCTCCTGCATACCAGGCGAGGTAGTTAACATCTCCTAGCCATTGTAATGATGATGAGAAAGAGACACCGCAAAAACCAAATATACAGCAGGCGTCAGGTCGAACCCACGACCTCCTGCATACCAGGCGAGGTAGTTAACATCTCCTAACCACCGTGATGATGAGAGAGAGACACCGCAAACACCAAATATACAGCAGGCGTCAGGGTCGAATTCGAACCCACGACCTCCTGCATACCAGGCGAGGTAGTTAACATCTCATAGCCACCGTGATGATGATGATGATGAGTGAGAGACACTGCAAACTCCAAATCTACAGCAGGCGTCAGGGTTGGGTTCGAACCCACGACCTCCTGTATACCAGGCGAGGTAATTCACATCTCCTAGCCACCGTGATGATGATGATGATGATGAGAGAGACACCGCAAACTCCAAATATACATCAGCAGGCGTCAGGGTCGGATTCGAACACACAACCTCCTGCATACCAGGTGGTGGTAGTTAACATCTCCTAGCCACCGTGATGATGATGATGACAGAGAGACACCGCAAACTCCAAATATACAGCAGCAGGCGTCAGGTCGAACCCACGACCTCCTGTATACCAGGCGAGGTAATTAACATCTCCTAGCGCTTTACAACAATTTGCGCGCGCTCAACACGTTCAATAGCCCCATCGCTCTGCCTCTCCCTTTAATTTCCAGGGCGCATCTCTGCCGCGTTTCTCTGCGCTTTTTTTTAAACCAAACATTTTTACCGCTTGCCCTCCTCCATTTGAAGCCCCCCAAATCTCTCCTCCAGAGCACAGAGCGGGTGGACAAAAGCCGCGGCTTCCAGAACGGCACGCGGCCCTTCAAGGACTGCTGCGTGGCGATGCGTTGTTCGAATTGCATTGCGGCTCGTGACAATGTGGAGATTTTTGTTTGTTTCTTTTCCTGCAATTGAAAAATGTCGCCACTCGTGACTACTTTGTACGCACTGTGCAATGTTGAACTTCGTTCGCGCCGTACGTGGCCAAACGCGTTAGTCGGAGGTGCGGGGGAAGGACAACAAACTACACACATTTTACTCCATGAAGAAAATAGAATCAGTTGATGTTTAGCCCTGGCCCAGAACGGAACTCACCACGTAGCTCCCAAATCACCCCACTCCGGATTTTTAGCGGCAGTGCGCTAACCACTGCGCCATCGCTCCACTCCTTCACTCTCATAACAATAACCATGACAATTTCTGTTTTCATTTAACAAAGTCGCCACCACCCCTGCCCCCCTAACAAAACACACACACACACGCACACACACACACCTACACACACGCACACACACACACACACACACACCTACACACACGCACACACACACACATCTACACACGCACACCTACACATACACACACACCTACACACCCCTACACACACACGCGCGCGCACGACGCACAAAGACAAAGATCCCCGTATAGCCTCAACAGACTTTTTGGGGCAAGCGCTGCTCGCGAGTAGCAGCACAACTATGAAGGCCGACACGGCGGCACGCGTTGTCTCTGGACGGCCAGCAAAACCACGCCCGGCCGCCTTTGTCTCCCGAGCGGCGATGTTTTCCTGCCGAAACCGCACCAGGCGTACACGCGCACCACCCAGCGTAGACGCACACGCGCGCACGCCATTCTAATAAGAGGCGAGTGTTGCTATGTATGAAGGTGACACCATCGCTAATGTAATTTAGAACACAGCCACTGAGAACTTGCCCCCCCCCCCCATCTTCTCCCCTTCCCTCCCACCCCCTCCCCATCTGGCCCCACTTAAAACAATTTCGCCTACGGGGGGAGAGGAAACAGAAATTAGATCGAGGTGGGACAGGGGGGAGGGGGCAGTGAGGGGAGGGGGCGGGGGGGGGTGAAGGCAGCCCCCACCCCTCTCCCCATGATCCCTTTGCCTTCACACTCCCGAAACAAATAAACTTGCGCGCGAGAGAGGAATGAGAGAGGAATGAGAGAGGAATGAGAGAGGAATGAAAGAAGAATGAGAAAGGAAAGGAAGATGAATGAAAGAGGAATGAAAGAGGAATGAGAGAGGAATGAAAGAGGAATGAGAGAGGAGCGAAAGAGCATTGGAGAGGAATAAGAGGGGAATGAAAGAGGAATGAAAGAAGAATGAAAGAGGAATGAGAGAGGAATGAAAGAAGAATTAAAGGAGAATGAAAGAGCAATGCGAGAGGAATGAGAGAGGAATGAGAGATGAATGAGAGAGGAATGAAAGACGAATGAGAAAGGAAAGGGAGAGTAATGAAAGAGGAATGAAATAGGAATTAAAGAGCAATGAGAGAGGAATGAGAGAGGAATGAAAAAGAAACGGAAAAAAATGAAAGGAATGGGAGAGGAATGAGAGGGGAATGAAAGAGGAACGAAAGAGGAACGAAAGAAGATTGAGAGAGGAATGAGAGAGGAATGAAAGAGGAACGAAAGAGGAACGAAAGAAGATTGAGAGAGGAATGAGAGAGGAATGAAAGAGCAATGAAAGAGGAATGAAAGAGCAATGGGAGAGGAATGAGTAAGTGGGACGACCGCTCAGGAGAAGGAGCGATTAAATTCGTTGCTGAGTGTGATTGATCGATGTCGGGATCGTGAGAGGTGGCGAAGGTTTCGGGGAGAGCCTTTGTCCAGCAGTGGATTGAACATGGCAGCTACTGCTGATGCTGCTGATGCTGCTGATGAGAAGAGGGAGGATGTGATGCATGCAGGAAGGGAACATTGTTAGATTGCGTGTGAAGGTGCGTTCCCCCAACAGTCTATAGTCTATATGGGGTACCTTTGTCTGTTGTGTGTGAACGTATGTGTGCTCGATAACAGCTCTTGCCCCGAATAGCCTGCCGAGGCTACCCTGGCACCTTTGTATTTCGGGTGTATGTCAGGGCCAACATCATGACGAATATTTCAACCAAGTCGGTCGCTCGTCTAGGTCGACTCAGCCTTAAATTAGTACTCGGTGCGGTGGTATGAAACAAACATCAGCTCTGGGGAGACAAAGGCGGCCGGGCGTGGTGTTACCACCTCGTCCCTCCCTTCATGTGCTGTGCGAACAGCACTTGCCCCAGTCTGCAATAAAAAAAAGGCTACACGGGGATCTTTGTCTTGCAGAGTGCGAGAGAGAGAGAGAGCGCTTATTAGATTTTGATTGACACAGGTAAACTTGCCGCGGTGGCAAATCGGATTAGTGGGTGAGTAATTTCAGGGGAACATCACGATGGTTATTGATGGTGAGGGCTGCCTCGTTAAGCCAGCTATTGCTGTGATCTGGCACGAGTGTGTGTCAGTGTGTGTGTGTCAGCGTTGTTGTGAGCTCGTTGTTGTGAGCGTCGCTCCTCCGCCCTCCGTTGTTGTTGGAGGGCGACTGCCTCCAACTGCCCAGTAGCAGCGTCCTTCACGAGCCTCCTCCACAGAGGCCAATCTTGACACCGCTGGTACCGGTCATCGGCAAGTCCACTCAGCTCCACGTCCTCGTCCTCCACGTCCTCCACAACAACGAGCGGAGCGCCGGGTGACTAAAGCACAGCAAGTTGGCACAGTAGGGGCATAGGTGGTGCATCAGCCAGTCATCTCGGTCATCTCAGTTAGTCGACACGTGGCACCTGCTGGGTCTGCCCCGTGACCTCCTGCCAGCGGCGTTCGACACTTCACGTGGCCTCAAGGTGCACATGGCCTGGCACAAGCGTCGTGGTGACGTCACCGCCACTTAGTGGCGAATGGCAGTTGTTGTTGTGTGTCAGCGTATCTGTGTGTCAGCGAGTTCGATTATCGCTCATGGCCACCAACGCTAGGGAGACAAAGCGGCCGGAAGTGTGTGCTGCCGGTCTTTATAGGTGTTCCTAGCACACTTGCCCCAACAGTCTGTTAAGGCTACACGGGGATCTTTGTTTTGTTGTCAGTGTGTGGGAAGCGGTAGTGTAGTTAGCCCTGCGCTATGAACCCGGCGACCCGAGTTCGATTCCCGCTCACAGCCAACACCAGTGACGATTATCTGAGCCGGTAATGGGTCTCCCCTAGGTCAACTCGGCCTCAAATGAGTACCTGGTGCGGTGCGTAAACATCGCCAATGGGGAGACAAAGGCGGCCGGGCGTGGTCTCGGCCACCCACCCCTTCGTGTGCCGTGTCAGACTTCATAGGTGCTCGATAACAGCACTTTTCAGGATATACGAGGGATCTTTATCTCGTGTAAGTGTCTGTGTGTAAGTGTCTGTGTGTAAGTGTCTGTGCGTCAATGTCTGTGCGTCAATGTCTGTGTGTAAGTGTCTGTGTGTCTGTGTGTAAGTGTCTGTGTGTAAGTGTCTGTGCGTCAATGTCTGTGCGTCAATGTTTGTGTGTCAGTCAATTCGATTCTCGCTCAAGGCCACCGACACTAGGGAGACAAAGGCGGCCGGGCGCGTGGTGTTGGCCACCCCACCCCTCGTGTGCCGCTAACAGCACTCGCCCAACACCGGAGACGATTATCTGAACCGTTTCCTGGTCTCTCCTCTCATAGGTCGGCTCAACCTTAAATGAGGACATGGTTGCCGTGAGAATTGGCAGACGTGGTGCTGCTCAACTCCATGTGCTCGTGTGCCGTGCCGACCTCGCAGCATTTGCACCGACAGCCCGCCAAGACGATTCTAGACAGGGAAACACATTGTCCTGCTGGGAGGGAGCTGGTAGGAACGTTGGGTTGCTCGGTCAATGGCCAGGGTCAACGGCGGCGTGGTGTATTCCGAAAATATGGTCGACTGTGAGTGCAGGCACAAGCCGGCGTGAGTAGGTGAAACGTTGAGTTTTATAAGGGCACCAGCCCCTCCCCACCCAGCCCACCCAGCCCCACCCTCCCCACCCAGCCCCTCCCCACCCTCCCCACCCAGCCCCTCCCAATCCTCCCCACCCAGCCCCTCCCCACCTTCCCCACCCAGCCCTTCCTCACCCTCCCTCTCCACCCAGCTCCACCCTCCCATTTTTGGATGCACGACGGACGGACACAATAATCCCCTGTGGGCTGGTGGAACCAGGTGGTTCCTACCAGTATTATTGTTGCTGTGTATTGAATGGGGAGCGGTGGTGCGGTGTGGTTCGCGTGACTGCGCTAGGAACCCGGCGAGCCCAGATTCCCACTCGCGACGAATAGCAGCGGCGAATATTGTAGCCGGACCTGGGCCTCCCTTAGGTCGACTCAGCCTTAAATGAGTGACCTGGCGCGGTGCTTAAGCATCGGCGTTCGGGCGAAACGAAAGGTGGCCGGCTTCTGTGGTGTTGGCCACACCACCCCCCCCTGATAGGCGTGCCGTGCTGGCCTTAATAGGTGCTTGCTGACAACACTTGCCCCAAATAGTCTGTGGAGGCTACAGGGAGGGGGGGGGCATCTCTTTTTTAAATTTGTATTTTATTTTATCAGCAAACACGAGGTGGGTGTCACAGACCTGTTACTTCACGACAGATGGTCGGTTTGATTTTGATGCCAAAATGCTCCTATTATATATGGATGACCGTCTAATGATGTTCTAGACGGGCTAGAGAGAGCTGATTTGTTTGGCACGAAGCTAAATGTTCGAATTCAGGCCGCGGACCTTTCTCTCGTCGGGGCTCAGCCAAAAGTTCCACATTCCTGCTCCTAGTTTCACGCTAAACAACAACAACAACAACCACAACAACAACAACCGCCTTTCGACACTAAGTGGCGCTGACGTAACCAGGGCGCTCGTGCCAGGCTAGGTGCACTTTGAGTGCCACGTGAAGTGTCAAAGGCCTGCTGGCAGGAGGTCACGGAACAGACGACTTGTACCTGCCGTGAACTTCACTCCACCCACGTTGGGGACTCGGTCTCCCGAACTCACTTGTGTCACCTCATCCACCACCCTGTGCTCAACCATCACCACCACCACCACCACACTGTGCTCAACCACCATCACCACCACCACAGTGTGTTCCACCACCACCACCACCACACTGTGCTCAACCACCACCACCACGCTGTGTTCAACCACCACCACTACCACCACACTGTGCTCAACCACCACCACCACCACACTGTGTTCAACCACCACCACCACCACACTGCACCACACTGAACCACCACCACCACCACCACACTGAACCACCACCACCACCACACTGTGCTCAACCACCACCACCACCACCACACTGTGCTCACCACCACCACCACAGTGTTTAACCACCACCACCACACTGCAGGTCACACGAACACACTCACTCACCCAATCATTCACTCACTCAACACCCACACGGCAGGTCACGACAACTAACTCACCAACTGCGTTTATATTTTTACAATATAAAGAAATCGAGTCGTCTGCTGCAACATCGCTTTGACTGCTCCAGTGGTGCGTTGCGTGACGGTTCGCGTGAGATGGGTGTCGCGTTGAGTGAGGCTGGAGCAGGGTGGGGGGGTTAAGAAGGAGGTTTAGTTTCTGTTGGCTCAAAACATCTTCATATACCGAGGATCGCAGAGCTTTGGGGGCGATTGTTGGTAGCGCGGGCTCATGGCCGCGTCGCTGCTGCTGCTACTGCCTTCCCACCCCTCGTTGGTGGTTCCTCCTCCTGGTGTCTCTGAGTCGTCCTCTCTATCTGAGTCGTCCTCTCTCTCTGAGTCGTCCTCTCTCTCCCTGAGATGTCCTTTCTCTCTCTGAGTCGTCCTCTTTCTCTGAGTCGTCCTCTCTCTCTGAGTCGTTCTCTCTTTGAGTCGTCCTCTCTTTCTCTCTCTGAGTTGTCCTCTCTCTCTCTGAGTCGCACTCTCTCTCTCTGAGTCGCCCTCTCTCTGAGTCGCCTCTCTCTCTCTGAGTCGTCCTATCAGTCGTCCTCTCCCTCTCTCCGAGCCGTCCTCTCTCTCTCTGAGTCGTCCTCTCTCTCTGAGTCGTCCTCTCTCGGTCGTCTCTCTCTCTGAGTCGTCCTCTGTCTCCCCGAGTCGTCCTCTCTCCCTGAGTCGTCCTCTTCTCTCTGAGTCGCCATCTCTCTCTTTGAGTCGTCCTCTCTCTCCCTGAGTCGTCCCCTCTGAGTCGTCCTCTGTCTGTCTCCCGAGTCGTCCTCTCTCCTTGAGTCGTCCTCTCTCTCCCTGAGTCGTCATCTCTCTCTCGGAGTCGTCCTCTCTCTCCCTGAGTCGTCATCTCTCTCCCTGAGTCGTCCTCTCTCTGAGTCACCCTCTCTCTCTCTGAGTCATCCTCTCTCTCTCTCTGAGCCGTCCTCTGTCTCCCGAGTCGTCCTCTCTCCCTGAGTCGTCATCTCTCTCTCTGAGTCGTCCTCTCTCCCTGAGTCGTCCTCTCTCCCTGAGTCGTCCTCTCTCTCTGAGTCGTCCTCTCTCTCCGAGTCGTTCTCTCTCTCTGAGTCGTCCTCTATCTCTGAGTCGTCCTCTCTATCCGAGTCGTCCTCTCTCTCTGAGTCGTCATCTTTCTCCCTGAGTCGTCCTCTCTCTGAGTCACCCTCTCTCTCTCTCTGAGTCATCCTCTCTCTCTGAGCCGTCCTCTGTCTCCCGAGTCGTCCTCTCTCCCTGAGTCGTCCTCTCTCTCTGAGCCGTCCTCTGTCTCCCGAGTCGTCCTCTCTCCTGAGTCGTCCTCTCTCCCTGAGTCGTCCTCTCTCTCTGAGTCGTCCTCTCTCTCCGAGTCGTCCTCTATCTCTGAGTCGTCCTCTCTATCTGAGTCGTCCTCTCTCTCTTAGTCGTCCTCTCTCTCTGAGTCGTACTGTCTCTCTGAGTCGTACTATATAAACTATATATTATATAAATGATCATCATCATTGGTACAAAATAAAATACAAATCTAAGTATTGTTGATAGAAAAACCCCCCATCAATATTATTATTATTATTTATCCAGGGCTAAATTCGTTTGGGCAGAGCACGCAATGATGGCTTCGCCTGCTAAGTGAATTAGAAACGAGATTGGGGGGGCGGGGGGGGGTTAGCGGGTGGGGGCTCTAGGAAATGCATTCTAAAGTTGATTCGATTTCGCGTGGCCCCTACCCACGCTCAGCCTTCAGCCGAGTAGACTGCGGACGGACAGACGGGGGGGGGGGGGGTGGTTGGGTGCTGGTGGCCTCTGAGTGCGTTAGCGGGGTGAAGGTGACGGCAGTAATCACATATCCGTGTTGATCTTCACGAGTGTTGAGTAATTCGATCACGAGAGGCTCCTGCCCGCCCGCTCGCGTTCACGCGCGCTGCCACATTTAAATGAACAATCGCCGCAACCACCACCGAACCATCGCCACCCACCCCTCGCCTCTCGCCCACCCTCCAAACCCACTAACGCGCCCGCCGGCCAATCGGCTACGAGTACTGGCACTAGCCCTGACCCTAGCAAGGCAATCATCAGTGTTCCACCTCCTAATCCTAACACACCGGCCAATAGGATAGGAGTAATTGCACTAGCCCTAACCCTAACCAGCCATCACCGATGTTTAACTCGTAATCCTAACACACCGGCCAATCAGCTTCGAGTACTGGCACTAGCCCTAACCCTAACCGGCCAATCACCAGTGTTTAACTCGTAATCCTAACACACCGGCCAATCGGCTTCGAGTACTGGCACTAGCCCTAACCCTAACCGGCCGAACACCGGTGTTTAACTCGTAATCCTAACACACTCAACAATCGGCTACGACTACTCGGACTAGAGCCTTACCCTAACCAGCCATCACCGATGTTTAAATCGTAATCCTAACACACCGGCCAATCAGCTTCGAGTACTGGCACTAGCCCTAACCCTAACCGGCTAATCACCGGTCTTCACCTTCTAATCCTAATACGCTCGCCAATCGGCAACGACTACCAGCACTGGTCCTATATCGGTAACCTTCATCGTCACTCCATTTACACCATTGGAACCTCATTTGCCAGTAAAAAATATAATTGTTTTTTTACCCTTTTATCTGGCAACAAAACTGACACTTTTTTTACAAGGAGTCATGTTTGCATAGACCACAATACCTGCAGTCGGAATGCAAACAAAAAACATAATGTATGCACTGTCCTTGAAGTTGATTGGTCCACACCCGAGACAGCTTTCCTTCTAGTCTCACACCAATGAGCCAAGGCCTTTTGGAAAGCTGTCTCGGGTGTGGACCAAAAAACTTCAAGGACAGTGCATACATTATCAAGTTATGTTTTTTGTTTGCATTATGACTGCAGGTATTGTGATCTATGCAAACATGACTCCTTGTAAAAAAGGTGTCAGTTTTGTTGCCAGATAAAAGGGAAAAAACAATTATCGTTACTACATTGTTCATGGGCAAATTTGTTTCGCTGAACGCGTTTTGCTCGCTTGACGCGGCAACTTTTCAGGAACGCATCTACCGCGCTAAACGAGGACTTGCTGTATCCAAACTGAAAGTGGAATTGATTCTATGCCAAAGGTGGGGGGGGGGGGTAATTTATAACTTACATCTCGAGGCCACTTGGTGGCGACAACGCACTGCATAAGCCTCGAGAATGACTCGATATTTAATATTGCATTTCTCATATATTAGGATATTTCATAAGCATGCCTACATTCAAATTAAGCGGAGCAAAATCATACAAAGGCAACGATCCCCCGTATAGCCTTCAACGGGCTGTTGGGGCAAGTGCTGTTAGCGAGCAGATTGAAGGTCCGCACGGCACACGAGGGATGGTTGTCTAGATTAGGCCCGGCCGCCTTTGTCTCCCCAGTGCCAAAGTTTAAACACCGCATCAGGCACTTGTTTGAGGCTGAGTCGACTTAGAGGAGGTCCAGGAGCTCATATTATACAACAACCGCATTCGCCACTAAGTGGCGGTGACGTCACCACGACGCTTGTGCCAGGCCATGTGCACCTTGAGGCCACGTGAAGTGTCGAACGCTCGCTGGCAGGAGGTCACGGGGCAGACCCAGGTGCCACGGGTCGACTGACTGACATACATGCACACACACACCTCACTCTACTCTCACTTAATGCAAATCACCTTACCAACGTGTCTACAGAATAACATTGTAAACTCGTGTGTACATTACCTGTGACGATAAGCAAAACGCACTTGCCCCACCAGCCTATACGGTGGTTCTTTGTCTTGTAATATATATGGCACATTTAGCGAGCAGCAGAAGTAATAAGGTTAGTGATGTGTGGAGTGGTGTGTAGCGGTTAGCGCGCTGCGCTATGAACCTGGCGACCCGGGTTCGATTCCCGCTCACGGCTAACACCAGTGACGATTATCTGAACCGGTCCTGGGCCTCCCCTAGGTCGACTCAGCCTTAAATGAGTACCTGATGCGGTGTGTAAACATCGCCACTGGGGAGACAAAGGCGGTCGGGCGTGTGCTGGCCACCACCCCCTTGTGTACCGTTCCGGCCTTCATAGGTGCTCGCTAACAGCACTTGCCCCACAGTCTGTTAAGGCTATACGGGGGATCTTTGTCTTTGTTGTGTNAGCGCGCGTGTATGAACCCGGAGTGAGTTCGTGCTCACCCAACCCAGTGGCGGGAACCGGTCTCTTCCTAGGCGACTCGGCCAATGAGTTTGTGTAACCATCGCCAGGAGACAAAGGCGTTCGGGCAGACTACGCAACAGCACTAAGNGTTCATACGGGGGATCTTTGTCTTTGTGCACACCTTACATAGGGAGCANGGTGTGCTGTCTCCTTCCGATCGAACCCTCGTNCCTTTGCCACGGCCGCAACATCTAATTAATTATTTCCCCATTCACTTGATAGCCGCAACGTGCACCGAGCCTGGCACAGGTGCGTGGCGAGAATCACCTCATGCCCGTGGCATGTTAATTACCTCGCCTGGTAAGGAGGTCGTGGGTTCGATCCCGACCCTGAGCCTGCGTTATTCGGAGTTTCGTGTCTCTCTCCTCATCATCATCCGGTGGCTAGGGATGTTAACTGCCTCGCCTGGTATACAAGTGGTCGTGGACTCGATCCCGACCCTGACGCCTGCTGCTGTATATTTGGAGTTTGCGCCTCTCATCATCATCACGGTGGCTAGGAGATGTTAACTACCTCGCCTGGTATACAGGAGGTCGTGGGTTCGATCCCGACCCTGACGCCTGCTGTATATTTGGAGTTTGCGCCTCTCATCATCTCATCACGGTGGCTAGGAGATGTTAACTACCTCGCCTGGTACACAAGTGGTCGTGGGTTCGATCCCGACCCTGACGCCTGCTGTATATTTGGAGTTTGCGTGTTTCTATCTCATCATCATCACGGTGGCTAGGAGATGTTAACTACCTCGCCTGGTCTACAGGAGGTCGTGGGTTCGATCCCGACCCTGACGCCTGCTGTATATTTGGAGTTTGCGTGTCCCTCTCCCCGTGGTCACATTCAGAATCAACGTGCGTTTAGAGTCAACTGCTATTGCATTAAATGTCCACATGATGATAAACCACTTCGTTGAGCTATCATTTGTGGTAGCAAGGTCGCTTTCTGACCTGGTAAAATAACATGATTATCGGCGACCGGCTGTTGTTGTTGCTTGTTGTTGTTTGTTGTTGCAGGCACCACGGCACCTATGAGTCGTGTTTGTGACGGATGTGTTCACGTGCCGTCCCACCACACCTGCGAACTGAATGGATAAGGGTGCCACCTCGCCTCCTCTCGACATTTGCCCTTCCACGAAAACGAAAAAAACCTTGTGAAAGTGTGTCTATCGCTTTTTTATTTTTACACGCATCCCATCTCGGAGTGCATACGCTCAGTAACGGTGGTTCAACACGGCACTGATACGCTCCGTACCGGTTTCGGCATTCAGTGCCTCATCAGCAGAATCAGGCTTTGCTTGAATCAAATGCTGGTGAATTATGGGATGATTCTAGGATAAGGTTAAGGATGTGTGTGCGTGTGTGCGTGTGTGCGCGGTCGTGTTTACGAACCCGCGACCCGAGTTCAATTCCCGCTCACGGCCAACAACTCCAGTGACTATTATCTCAACCGGTCCTGGGCCTCCCCTAGGTCGACTCAGCCTCAAATGAGTAGCTGGTACGAGGTGTAAACATCACCACGAGGGAGACAAAGGCGGCCGAGTCGGGTAGTATTGGTCACACCATCCCATCGTGCGCCTTTCAGAGCCTCCATCCTCACAGCACTTGCCCCCACAACCTATGTAGACTACACGGGACATCTTTGCCTTTCGTATATCCTATTTCGCGGGTTCGTGCACGGAAGGTGGTGGTTGTGATTGTTGTTGTTGATGACGACGGTGGAGGGAGCGGTGGCGCTGCGGTTAGCGCACACAGGGGCCAGGCGTGCTAGGGAGAGGCGGTGTGTCACAGACTGAGCGACTGGGACACGTGCGTGCGCGTGCACCTGTGCGCGTGCACATGTGCGCGTGCACGTGTGCGCGTGTGTTGTGGGTGTGTGCGCGTGTGTGTGCTTCTAGTGGGGAGCGGTAGTGTAGCGGTTAGCGCGCTGCGCTACGAACCTGGAGACCCGGGTTCGATTCCCGCTCACGGCCAACGCCAGTGACGATTATCTCAACCGGTATTGGGCCTCCCCTAGGTCGACTCAACCTCAAACGAGTACCTGGTGCGACGCGTAAACCTCGCCGCGAGGGAGACAAAGGCGGCCGGACGCGATTGTTGGCCACCCACCCCTCTCGTGTGCCACAGTGCCGGCCTTCACAGGTGCTGCTCGCTAACAGCACTTGCCCCAATATCCTGTCGAGGCATTGCAGGCGGGGGGGGGGAGATCTTTGTCTTTATTTTTTCGCATGCTTCTCGAGGTGTCTGTCACCTACCCGCCCAGTCGCTCAATGACACCTGAGCGACTGCGCTGAGGAAGAGGCGCGTCTCGCTTGGCCTTTGAAGGCGACGAATCCGTTTGGCGTTAATAAGACACCCAGCCACCTCCAACGTGGCTGGCGCGTGCTGAGCCCCTGACAGGCACCGGCCGCTTTGAAAAGCCCCGAACAATTTCTCTTACGACAAAGTGACATAGCCCCCCCCCCCCGAGGGCCAGGGACGATTGCACGCGCATTTTTATTGTTAGTTAAAATATATCTTACGATATGAGTCTACGCAAAGATGTGCCCTCTTCCCCCCCTCCCCTCCCCTCCCTCCCCTCCCCACTGTATGTATCTATTCGTTCTCGTATACGTCAATAAAGCTGTGGCCTTAAAAATTTCAAACGGTGTACTGACGTTTCGGGAAATGGCCCTAATTCATGGCGCATATTTATTCGGCGAAATGGCACTAATCCATTGCATATGTACGGTGGTATTGGTGATGTTACTGTCCATCCTAAAACGGTTCAGTGATCCCATCGCCGATTGTTTATCCGTCAGTGGGAATCGAACTCGGGTCGCCGCGTTTGTTGCGCGGTGCACTAACCGCTACACCGCCACTGCACCGCCGCTGCACCACCGCTGCACCACCGCTGCACCACCGCTGCACCACCGCTGCACCACCACTACACCACCAAACACCACCACTAGACCACCACTACACCACCACTACACCACCACACACCACCACTAGACCACCATTACACCACCACTACACCACCGCTACACCACCGCTACACCACCGCTACTACACCGCCACTACACCGCCACTACACCACCGTTCACAACAGCACGTTGTTTGGTGGTGGTGGTGGTGGTGATGAAGCCGGTGCTGCGTTGGCAGCGATAGACGCGCAAAGTTAACAAACAAACAAAATTTAAGACAATCGTCAATGACACCGTGGCCTTGAATGAAAAAAAATATATAACAGCTGACGTTTCGGGCAATGACCCTTCTTCATAACACGTAAATATATGCTTGGCTACGTACGGTGCGAAGGAAGTTCAACGTACACGCCCCATCGACACCATCACCACCGTGGCTAAATACAACAAACACAAAGATCCCCCGTATAACCTAACAGACTGAGGGGGTGCTGTTTGCGAGAACCTATAAAGGCTAGCACAGCACACAGTGACACCGCCCCCGCCTGCCCCTGTTTAACAACCGTACTCATTTGAGTCGACCTAGGGATGCCCAGGACCGGTTCAGATATTCACCGGTGTTGACCGTGAGCGGCTGGGTTCGCGCGCTACACCACTATACCACCGCTCCCACCAAATGCAAAGATCCCCGTATAGCCTTAACAGACTGTAGGGGCAAGTGCTGTTACGGCACCNATGAAGGCCGGAACGGTACACGAGGCCAGCACCACGCCCGACCGCCTTTGTCTCCCTGGCGATGTTTAGCACCAGGTACTCATTTGAGGCTGAGTCGACCTAGGGGATGCCCAGGACCGGTTCAATAATCGTCACCGGTGTTGACCGTGAGCGGGAATCGAACCCGCGCCGGTTGTCGCAGCGCCTATACGCTGTCACNAGCTCCCCGTATNNNNACCNCACACCACAACCANANNCATCATCNTCACCACCANCTAACATCCACCAACACTACACANACACCCCTTACACCCACAACCCGAGACCCCACCACCAACCCACATACCACCACTCANACACTCACACACTCTCTCTCGTCCTGACTCGACGAGCAGTGGATAGGACCTGGCACAGGAAGCGTGCCNGTTGATTGCGCGGCGTAAGGTTAAGGGGCCGTCCATAAATGACGTCACGCACCTGGGGGGGGGGGGTCAGAGATTTGCGACGATGTGCGACGAGGGGGGGGGGGTTGAGAAATGTGACGTCACATCAAAATGCGCAACTTTAAACAAATATAGACACACGTTCTACTTAATTTAATAGACTTTTCAATAAACGTTTTCTCTACAACATCAGAGTACAGCGCCACATTAAATACGCACTACAATGACAATAGTTTAAAGCGATTTGAAGCATGTTTTATTTTTTTTGGGGGGGGCAGGGCTTTGTGACGTCATATTTGAGGGGGCGTCTGACTTTTTGTGACGCCGTGTGACTAGGGGGGGGTGGGGGGGTCAAAAATCGTCCAAAATCGCGTGACGTAATTTATGGACGGCCCCTAACTCATTTGAGGAGTTCGGATATAGGGATAGTTTACACGCGAGCAGCTTGGTTTGCCCAGTGCACGCCGTTAAACAGATTTGGAGCACGCTATTAGGAACAAGCACCACCACCACCCCGACCCATACACCCACCGCATCTCTCATCAGTGCCGGATTAAGCGAGTGCTGGCCTGTAGCAAATGTCATAAAGGGGCCATAAATATAAAAAAACATTAATATTAAAACACAAATATTTTACTTGCATAGTAAAGTAATTATTTTTATTTGCTATACAGCCAGATAATACGACAAATCGCGAACCTTAAACACCCAGTCGTTCGTAAAAGTTGAAGGCGGTATAGTACTATAGTAATAGAGCAAGTGCAGAATCACTGAACCGGAATTGACGAAAGCATTTAGCGCGGGGCCCTTGAAAGTGCGGGGCCCGTAGCTACTACACGTGTAGTACTACACGTGTAGTACTACACGCGTAGTACTACACGTGTAGTACTACACGCGTAGTACTACACGCGCAGTACTACACGCGTAGCTACTATAGCTACTACATGTGTCACTACATNGCGTATAGTAGCTACATANGTAGCTCACTGCACTACATATGTAGCTACTTTGTGCAATGCGGCCCTGCACCTTATTGCTTGACGCAAGGGGGCCTTCTCAGCTCCATTTCCCCGCAACCCCAAAGACGGCAACGGACGCTCCCCAAATGTAAGGGCCGCTCCTGGTACAGAATAGCTGGAAGGGATGCCCGGTTTGTATGTTAANGAATGTAACGTATTCATCTTCTTTTTTTCGGTAAAGTCACGTAGAANGGAAGTAATAAAATAATAAAAATAAAACATAATAAATAATTCTCACGACGTTTCGGCCACAACGCAAGCAGCCGTCCTCAGGTGAAGACCAGGTCTGTCGGGGAGACAGCGCTTTAAATCGAAATTTAATGTAACGTTTGTTTCTTTGACATAAACACGAGTTGTTTGGTTGAACGTGTGGAGTATAGAGGCGATGGGTGGGGGGCTCGGTGGGGGGGGGGGCATAGAAGTACAGTGTAACGATTGCATTGCTGCACTTTCCCCACAGCTGACAAAGTTGCACCGCCAGCGCTCTATAGCACCTGCTATGCACGCTGGTCACCCATCCAAGCGAGCGATACGCAGTGTTGGGCATTTTCCTGGTTATCGAGGCTCCAGCTATTCAACGACTATTTGTTTTTGTTAATCTGACCAGGTGAGGCCCGCTGAGCGGTGTGGCTCTTTTTTTATCAGAAGCGAGAAGCGAGCTGGCCACAGATGATAGCTCAACGAAGTTGGGCTTCTTATCGCGCAGACAAATGCTCGAACCACGCGTGACGTCGACCCTAAAGGTGGAGGGGAAATCGACGCGAACTGCGGGGAGAGAGACACGCAAACTCCAAATATACAGCAGCAGGCGTCAGGGTCGAGAACGAACCCACGACCTCCTGTAGACCAGGCGAGGTAGTTAACATCACCGAGCCACCGTGATAATGATGAGAGAGAGACACCGCAAACTCCAATATACAACAGGCGTCAGGGTAGGGATCGAACCCACGACCACCTGCATAACAGGCGAGGTAGTTAACATCTCCAAGCCACCGTGATGATGATGATGAGAGAGACATGCAAACTCCAAATATACAGCAGCAGGCGTCAGGGTCGGGAACGAACCCACGACCACCTGCATACCAGGCGAGGTAGTTAACATATCCAAGCCACCGTGATGATGATGATGAGAGAGACACGCAAACTCCAAATATACAGCAGCAGGCGTCAGGGTCGGGAACGAACCCACGACCTCCTGTATACCAGGCGAGGTAGTTAACATCACCGAGCCACCGTGATAATGATGAGAGAGAGACACCGCAAACTCCAAATATACAACAGGCGTCAGGGTAGGGATCGAACCCACGACCACCTGCATAACAGGCGAGGTAGTTAACATCTCCAAGCCACCGTGATGATGATGATGAGAGAGACATGCAAACTCCAAATATACAGCAGCAGGCGTCAAGGTCGGGAACGAACCCACGACCACCTGCATACCAGGCGAGGTAGTTAACATATCCAAGCCACCGTGATGATGATGATGAGACACGCAAACTCCAAATACACAGCAGGCGTCAGGGTCGGGAACGAACCCACGACCTCCTGTATACCAGGCGAGGTAGTTAACATCTCCTAGCCATTGTGATGATGATGAGAGAGAGAGAGACACGCAAACTCCAAATATACAGCAGGCGTCAGGGTCGGGATCGAACCCACCACCACCTGTATACCAGGCGAGGTAGTTAACGGGAACATTTAGGTAATGCAACCAATCAACATTACACGAGCGACGAGAGCCTGTGTAACCACGTGAATATGATTTTGTTTTTATACAGCAGACCACACTCTGCTGATGAATCGGCAAAAGTCAAAACCGGTGCAAAGGTTTTCTTTCTTTTTTATTCTTAAGAAAATGCTGATGGGAATCGTTTGCTCAGAAGACCAATACGCTACCGGACCCGAAAGTTACATCTTCTTTACGTCGTGAACTCTTCATCACGGAAGCTTCCGTCGTCTGATGCTCAGCACAACCGCCGGTTCTATTCCATCTCCAGGCGCGGCAGTTGAAGCAATGAGGGGGGGGCATGTTTCTTAAATCTCCCCTCCCTCCTCCCCCCTCCCCCCTCTCCCCTCCCCCTCCCATCCCACACCTATGTCCGCTCATTACAGCTGTACACATCGGGTTCACCGCAGCTCGTCTGTGATCGGCAGGTAGCGTTCGGCGGTGGGGTGAAGTTTGCGTACTCCCACCTCGTCCAACATGTCTGGTCAACGTGGAAGAGTAGGCCAAATACCATCTAGCGTTTTTGTTTTATTTATCGCGTTCATTTATCAATTTGAAAGTTCAAGTTCGACCTCATTGAGATCCAGAGTCTCCGTCGCACGGATGCATGCAGATGCATGCCACGCATCTACTACGCACGCGGGAGGAGCGGTGGTGCAGCGGTTTGCGCGCCGCGCTGTGAACCCAGCGATACGACTGACATTGGTGACGGCTCACATATCGAGATCGATCATTGACCACCCCCAGCCCTGCCGTTGACCAACCCGCATTGACCAGCGCGGTGAAGTATGGTCAAACAACACCCCCCGCGAAGACCGACACAGCATGTGGGTTTCTGCTGATCACAGTGATGATAAGAACGTTATCGATGCTGCTGCTGCTGATGATGATGTTCATCTTCTTGGTTCTTTCGGTAAAGTCACGTGGGAGGGAAGTAATGAAATAATAAAAATAAAACATAATATAATAATTCTCACGACGTTTCGGCCACAACGCAAGCAGCCGTTACCGAAAGAACCAAGAAGATGAATCCCTGCAGTCACGAAAGCTTTAAATCGAAAGATGATGATGATGTTGTTGACGATAACGACGACATTGCTACTGCGGCTGATCGTGATGTTACTGATGAAGCTGTTGTTGCTACTGCCACTGCTGATAATGCCACCCACACCATTAACTATCAAAACAAGGTGTACATACACACACGCACGCGCCTCCTGCAATCTCTCATTTACTTGATACAACTGTCGTGGCTGTGACGGTTCCACCTGAAGACGGAAGCTTGTGTTGCCTCCGAAACGTCGTGATTTTTATTTTATTTTTACTTTTATTAATTTAAATGTTTTTACCTACGTGACTTTACCGAAAAAACCTAAGAATAGGGTTCCCCTTATTTTTTATCTCCTCTCCGATCTCTCCCACCTCTCCCCCCCCCACCGGCTAACCCCAGCCCCCTCCCTCTCTCTCTCTCCCCTATATATCCACACTGAGCTGTCATCATGACTGGGCGATAATGAGAGAGACGGGGACAGGTCCAAAGACGGCCCTTTGAAGTGACGCCAGCTGTTGATCTTTACGAGAAGGCTGGGAAGGAAAATGCACACACACACTCATACATATACACACTCATACAGATACACACACACATACTCATACATATACACACACACATACACACATACTCATACATATACACACTCATACAGATACACTCACACATACTCATACATATACACACACATACTCACATATACACACACATATACACACACATACTCATACATATACACACACACACACTCATACAGATACACACACACACNTACTCACATACTCATACATATACACACACACATACATATACACACATACACACACACATACTCATACATATACACACTCATACAGATACACACACACACATGCTCTCATATACACACACACATACACACATACTCATACATATACACACACACTCATACAGATACACACACACATACTCATACATATACACACACACATACACACATACTCATACATATACACACACTCATACAGATACACACACACACATCATACACACACACACATCACACATACTCATACATACACACACACACTCATACAGATACACACACACACATACTCACATACTCACATATACCCACACACATACACACATATTCACACACACTCATACAGATACACATACACACACACATATTCACATACATACACATACACACATACTCATACATATACACGTACTCATACTGATACACACTCATAATCATACATATACACACTTTTATACATACACAAATAAAGATCCCCCGTATAGCCTGAACAGATTGTAGAGGCAAGTGCTGTTAGCGAGCACCTATGAAGGCCGGCACGGCACACGAGGGGTGGGTGTCCAGCACCACGCCAGGCCGCCTTTGTCTCCCTCGTGGCGATGTTCACACATCGCACCAGGTAGTCATTTGAGGCCGAGTCGACCTAGAGGAGGCCCAAGTACCGGTTCAGATAATCATCACCGGTGTTGGCCGTGAGCGGGAATCGAACCCGGGTCGCCAGTTTCGTAGCGCATCGTAGCGCTAACCGCAACACCACCGCTCCTCCCAACAAAGATCCTCGTATAGCCTGAACAGACTATAGACACAACACACACACACGCGCGCGATCCGGCGTATAACCGTAGCGTGGCATTTCACGTAATGAGGCCGCTGGCGTTGTATCGTAGGAGCCGAGGAACACTTTTTGCGCGATCGTCGCAAACGCGGAGGAGAGAATTCCGCTCGCCTCGCGCGCAGCACGCAAGGGTTCCACCTCCGTTTGAAGCGAGACGCTGATTACAGCAGAGAGGGGTCCGCAGCCGCTAACGGAGAGGAGGACGTTTTGATTTCCCAGACTGCATTTTTGAAATTCTGACAGGTCGCCCTGAGATGTGTGATGATGACCCCAGCCGCCTCCACCTCTCCCCCCCCGAACACCCTGGACGCGGCTACGGCTTGTGTACACACGTGTACACCACAAAGACAAAGATTGCCCCAGGGCATACACACAGACCGCCCGCTATACCCCCTAGCCACCAACCAACCACCCCCTCCTCCTCCCTCCCTCCCCTGTTGGTATGCACAGAACACATGCAGACACATAGACGCACGCGTACGGACAGAGGTATGGCGAGGCAGAGAGATGTGTGCAACCTATGAAGTCCGGGAAACTCCACGCCCGGCCGCCTTTGTCTCCCTCGCGACGACGTTTTACGAAACGCAAACCAGGTCCCGCTCATTTGAGGCTGAGTCGAGGGACACACTCGCGACCACGCGCAGGAACAGCGCATCTCATCTCCGTGGGAGCGAACTTCAAAAGCGGCGACCTCGCATCGGTGTCGCGTGAATTGCCATCACATCGAGTTATTCACAGGTGCCCATTGGCCGTGTGTGCGCCACGGTGGCTAGGAGATGTTAACTACCTCGCCTGGTATACAGGAGGTCGTGAACTCGTACCACACCGTGACGTCTTTTGCTGTATTTTTGGAGTTTGCGTCTCTCTCTCATCATCATCGTCATCACGGTGGCTAGGAGATGTTAACTACCTCGCCTGGTATACAGGAGGTCGTGGGTTCGATCTCCACCGTGACGTCTGCTGCTGTATATTTGCGGTGTCTCTCTCATCATCATCACGGTGGCTCGGAGATGTTAACTACCTCGCCTGGTATACAGGAGGTCGTGAACTCGAACCACACCGTGACGTCTGCTGCTGTATATTTGGAGTTTGCGGTGTCTCTCTCTCTCATCATCATCATCATCACGGTGGCTAGGAGATGTTAATTACCTCGCCTGGTATACAGGAGGTCGTGGGTTCGATCCCCACCGTTACGTCTGCTGCTGTATGTTTGGAGTTTGCGTGTCTCTCTCTCTCTCTCATCACGGTGGCTAGGAGATGTTAACTACCTCGCCTGGTATACAGGAGGTCGTGAACTCGTACCACACCGTGACGTCTGCTGCTGTATATTTGGAGTTTGCGGTGTCTCTCTCTCATCATCATCATCACGGTGGCTAGGAGATGTTAACTACCTCGCCTGGTATAGAGAAGGTCGTGGGTTCAATCCAGACCCTGACGCCTGCTGTACCTTTGGAGTTTGCGTGTCTCTCTCCACGTGGTCGCGTGGATTTTCTCCGGGTCCTCCGGTTTTTCCCTCCACATTTTCCAACATGCCTTTAGAGTTATTTGGTTGCTGCTATAAATTTCCAAAGCTCTATGTATTATGGTGATATCCGCCAATCGATGTGTGTTACATGCGAGCTGGAAACAGTCTAACAGATGGAAACAGATGGCGATTAGTCCACTTTGGTGTACCGCCTTCTGATGGCGAGTCAGAGGTCCGTCACCTTCTCACCGCCTAAGGGAAGAGAGTCTCACAACATCCCTGCGTGACCCACCAACCCTCACTGCTGCCTCCACAGTGCTGGATCAGAGGCCACGTGTCTGGCCGCCACCTGCCGACGTTCTCGACTTCGTGTCTTCATCTTTAGGGTCACAAAAACCCCGCGATAATGTAAAATATATATAGAAAAGTTAAATAAACAGTGGTCACAAAGTTATTGCAGTGTCGCTGTGTGCACTCCTTGTGAACTCGGAATCACTCGCCCTCGCAACACGAGTCCCTGCCGGCGTCTCAGAACTCGGATTAGAACAAAGATAAAGATCACCCGTAGAGGCCACCTGTGAAGGTCCGGCACGATTCCCGACGGAATATTGTAGCCAGAACCACCACCACCATCGCCACCACCACCACCACGACCACCATCACCACACCACCACATCATCACCACCACCGCCACCATCGCCACCACCACCATTACCACCACCGCCACCGTCATCACCACCACCACAACCACCACCACGCCGAGCCGCCTTTGTCTCCCCAGTGACGTTTTACACACCGCGTCAGATACAAATTTGAGGCTGAGTCGACCTTTGGGAGGCCGATGACCGGTTCAGATAATCGTCACTGGTGTTAACTGGGTTGAACTGGAAGAGCGCTGGTTTGTAGTGCAGAGCGCTAACCATGAGAGCAGCACAAAGACAAAGCCCCCCGTGTAGCCTTGGCAGATTATTGGGGAAAGTGCTGTAAGCGAGCATCTATGAAGGCAGGCATAGCACACTGGGGGTGGATGGCCAGCGCCACGCCCGACCGCCTTTGTTTCCCAGTGGCAATCATTACACACTGCACCAGGTACTCATTTGAGGCTGAGTCGACCTCGCGAGTCCCATGACCGGTTCAGATAATCGCCACTGGTGTTGGCCAGGTTCATAGCGCAGCGTAGCGCTAACCGCTACACTACCGCTCCCCCACCCACCCCACCAAACAAAGACAAAGATCCCCCGTATAGCCTTAACAGACTGTAGGGGCAAGTGCTGTTAGCGAGCACCTATAAAGGCCGGAACGGTACACGATGGGGTAGGTGGCCAGCACCACGCCGACCGCCTTTGTCTCCCCAGTGGCGATGCTTACACACCGCACCAGGTACTCATTTGAAGCTGAGTCGACTTAGGGAGGCCCACGACCGGTTCAGATAATCGTCACCGGGTCGCCGGGTTCATAGCGCAGCGCGCTAACCGCTACACTACCGCTCCCCCCCCACCACCACCACACACGTACACACATGGAGCAGCCTTCACAACTGTCAGATACATTAATCCCAACTCCGTGAGAAATCCTTTTCCGAGACCACCGGGCTGTATATAAAAAAGATTTTTGCATAAAACAGAAGCGAAAAAAAAACCTAATTTACGTGTAATACGTCTGTCTTGGACAGAGATGGCTACATCCCGGGCTAAACACAGCGGCATTTACTCGTATAAATATATTGAAGCCAAAAGTGTATTTAAAAGCCGCGTACATTAAACGCGCCGTAATTTATTAAGACGCGAATTAACAGAAATCTAAAGCGGCGTGAAGGGAATGAGTCGTCCAAGAAAGAGAACCCTGCACGTGCGTGACCAGGGAATGACGTTGTCCGTTGTTATTTAAGCAGCAACAGAAAATGTTTCATCTTCTTGCTTCTTTCGGTAAAGTCACGTAGAAGAGAAATAAGGGAAATAATCAAATAATAAGGAAATAATACAATAATAGAAATAAAACATAATAACATTCTCACGACGTTACGGCCACAACGCAAGCAGCCGTCCTCAGGTGAAGAACAGGTCTGTCGGAAAGACATTCAGACGCTGTCTTTCCGACAGACCTGTTCTTCACCTGAGGACGGCTGCTTGCGTTGTGGCCGAAACGTCGTGAGAATTTGATTATGTTTTATTATTTTATTATTTCCCTTCTACGTGACTTTACCGAAAAAACCAAAAAGATGAATCCCTGCAGTCACGAAAGCTTTAAATCGAAAAAGAAAATGTTTCGTCTGTCGGATTGCGTCGGGCAATCTTGAACGTTGTACGTCTGAAGATCTTCGGAGTGTTCTTCAATTGTCTTTGTCCCGCTGGAGTGTAGACCAACGTTGTTCAACGTTTTTTTCAAGTTAATTCCCAGCATTCGGAATATTCTCGCTATTGCAGCGAGCAGACTTTTGTTTTTTTCTCACTAAAGACGATGTCCAGATCAGCTTGATTCCAACGCACCCTGTAATTCTACACGACTCTCAAGTCTTCATTCACCTGGTTTTGGTATGGCTGCAGGGTTTTGGTAGTACATGTTGTTTATGCCATTTATTGTTAAAATTCCGTCACAGTTCTTATGATCACTGTTTTATTGCTTTCATGGTTTTATTTTGGTGATTTCGAAAAGTGTATTGGTTTAGCCATGTTTGTTTGTTGTAGTACAGAGTTAGACTGATGGCCTTAATCTAAGTTGTCTTGTGGTTGTTGTTGGTTCTTTGACTTGCATCCCACTGTGATTTTTGCACACAGCGTTGGTGTACGGTGTTTTTTCTGCAATATTTAGCTGTCTTTTCTTGGATTTTCTGTTTGCACTCAGTCACATATTCACTTTAAGATGTTTTATGTTCATGTTTTTGTTTTTNGTTGTTGCGGTTGCACCCGATTCAAGAGCCGAATGGCTCACAGGGCTATACCTAAGAAATGAACTTGAACTTCAACTGGCATCTCTCTTCCACGTTCAAAGTCCGAGCTGAAGGAAAACAAACGAGTCCAGAGCGATGTCTCTGCCGCTCAGACCGGCAGTCCGTGCAACGGTGCTCACGTGCCCGGTTCACAGCCCCGCAGAGCCGATGGTGGAAATTCCACATTGCTATGGCGGGAAGGGAGCGGGGTCAATCAACAACGTCTGTTATGACTGTACGCGGATATTTGTCTTTGTCAATAACACATTTTGGGGCAAGTGCTGTTAGCGAGCAGCACCTATGAAGGCCGGCACGGCACACGAGGGGTGGGAGGCCAGCACCACACCAGGTACTCATTCGAGGCTGAGTCAACCTAGTGGAGGCCCGGAACCTGGTTCAGATATTCCTCATTGGTGTCAACAACACCAAAACAACAACCACCACCACCACCACACCAACTCATTCCCTCCTCTCCTCCTCCCGCAGCGGCACAGTCTGTAGTAGGATACATCGGATAGCTCCAACAACAGCAACAACAACAGCAACAACAACAGCAGCAACAACAGCAGCAACAACAGCAGCAACAACAGCAAACAACAACAGCAACCTTGATGTTGTTGAACTCCTGCCTCTCGTTGCCTTGCGGTCGCGAGAGATGGTGGGTTGGGTTGGGGGTGAAAGATTCATCTCACTTTATCAGTAATGCAACTTATCCGCTCTTGCTCTGGTGTCGTGAAATATTAATATCCTCTGGCTCGCCACTCGGCCGCACGCGTATCTCTGTGTGTGCGCGTGTGTCTGTTTTCTACGTGTGTGTATTACTACGGGTGTGTGTTTACTACGTGTGTGTGTTTAATACGTGTGTGTTTTCTACGTGTGTTTTTCTACGTGTGTGTATTTTTTACGTGTGCGTTTTCTACGTGTGTGTTTTCTACGTGTGTGTTTTCTACGTGTGTTTTCTATGTGTGTGTTTTTCTACGTGTGTGATTTTCTACATATCCGTTTTTCTACGTGTGTGTTTTTCTACGTGTGTGTATTTACTACGTATGTGTTTTTCTACGTGTGTGTATTTTTTACGTGTGCGTTTTCTACGTGTGCCTTTTCTACGTGTGTGTTTTTCTACGTGTACGTCTTGTACGTGTTTTTTTCTACGTGTGTGTTTTCTACGTGTGCGTTTTCAAGTGTGTTTTTCTATGTGTGTGTTTTTCTACGTGTGTGTTTATACGTGTGTGTTTTTCTACGTGTGTGTTTTTCTACGTGTGTATTTACTACGTGTGTGTTCTTCTACGTGTGTTTTTCTACGTGTGTTTTTCTACGTGTGTGTTTTTCTAAGTGTGCGTTTTTCTACGTGTACGTCTTTCTACGTGTT
Source organism: Lethenteron camtschaticum (assembly GCA_018977245.1). Lineage (NCBI taxonomy): Eukaryota > Metazoa > Chordata > Hyperoartia > Petromyzontiformes > Petromyzontidae > Lethenteron > Lethenteron camtschaticum. The sequence goes on along the minus strand of MU249602.1, from coordinate 6,296,162 downwards.
TTTTCTACGTGTGTGTTTTCTACGTGTGCGTTTTCAAGTATGTTTTCTACGTGTGTGTTTTTCTACGTGTGTGTTTTTCTACGTATGCGTTTTTCTACGTGTGTGTATTTTTCTACGTGTGCTTTTTCTACATGTGTGTTTTTCTACGTGTGCTTTTTCTACGTGTGTGTGTTTTTCTACGTGGGATTTTTCTACGTGTGCGTTTTTACGTATGTGTATTTTTCTACGTGTGTATTTTTCTACGTGTGCGTTTTCTACGTGTGGTTTTTCTACGCGTTTGTTTTTCTACGTGCGCGTGTTTTTCGTGTTTTTCTACGTGCGTGTGTTTTTCTACGTGTGTGTTTTTCTACGTGTGTGTGTGGGGGAGCGGGTAGCGTAGCCGTTTAGCGCGCTGCACTCCGAATCCGATTATGACCCGAGTTCGATTCCCGCTCACGGCCACCAAGAGTGACGGTTATCTGAACCGGTTCTGGGCCTCTTCCCCTAGGTCGACTCAACCTCAAATGAGTATCTGGTTCGGTGCGTAAACACCGCCACTCGGGAGACAAAGGCGCCGGGCGTGGTGCTGGCCACCCACCCCTCGTGTGCCGTGTCGGCCTTCATAGATGCTCGTTGAGAGCTCTTGCCCTACCAGTCTGATACGGGCTATACGGGGATCTTTATCTGTATCTGTGTGCATGTCTAAAACATTGCACACCCGAGTCCGAGTGCGTGTGTGCCTATTATTATTATTATTTCCATCGCAGCCCTCGTAACAAGAGTCAAGACACAGTTTTCCCATCAAGTTGGGCCCTTTCGCGGAGGCTTTCAAAGTTTTTTTTNGTGTGTGCTGTGTGTGTTGTTGTTATATATTAAATATATACCCTAATATGTCACACTCAACTCTTTAACATGATTTCTCCATTTTCATAAATATGTAAGGGGTCTTCGCAACTTTGATGATGCACTTTTCTCGAAACTGAAAACACGCGCGCCTCTGTGCCGCGCGTGTCACTCCGGGCAGGAGCGCGCGTGTGTCAGTGCGTGTCCGTGTGTGACTCTGTGTGGATGTGCGTGTGTGCCTCTGTGTGTTTGTGCGTGTGTGTCTCCGTGTGGATGTGCGTGTGTGTGTTTCCGTGTGTATGTGTGTCTCCGTGTGTATGTGTGTGTGACTCCGTGTGGATGTGCGTGTGTGTGTCCGTGTCGATGTGCGTGTGTGTGCCTCCGTGTGGATGTGCGTGTGTGTGTTCCGTGTGTATGTGTGCGTGTGTGTGTTTCCGTGTGGATGTGCGTGTGTGACTCTGTGTGTATGTGCGTGTGTGTCTCTCCGTGTGTCAGTGCGTGTCCGTGTGTGTCTCCGTGTGGATGTGCGTGTTTGTGTCTCTGTGTGTTTGTGCGTGTGTCAGTGCGTGTCCGTGTGTGTCTCCGTGTGGATGTGCGTGTGTGTCTCCGTGTGGATGTGTGTGTGTGTGTCTCCGTGTGTATATGTGTGTGACTCCGTGTGGATGTGCGTGTGTGTCTCCGTGTGGATGTGCGTGTGTCAGTGCGTGTGCGTGTGTGACTCTGTGTGTTTGTGCGTGTGTGCCTCTGTGTGCTTGTGCGTGTGTGTCTCCGTGTGGATGTGCGTGTGTGACTCTGTGTGGATGTGTGTGTCAGTGCGTGTCCGTGTGTGACTCTGTGTGTTTGTGCGTGTGTGTGTCTCCGTGTGGATGTGCGTGTTTGTGTCTCTGTGTGTTTGTGCGTGTGTGTCCGTTTGTCAGTGCGTGTCCGTGTGTGTCTCCGTGTGGATGTGCGTGTGTGTCTCCGTGTGGATGTGCGTGTGTGTCTCCGTGTGGATGTGCGTGTGTGTCTCCGTGTGGATGTGCGTGTCCGTGTGTGACTGTGTTTGTGCGTGTGTGCCTCCGTGTGGATGTGCGTGTGTGACTCTGTGTGGATGTGCGTGTGTGTCTCCGTGTGGATGTGCGTGTGTGTCTCCGTGTGTTTGTGCGTGTGTCAGTGCGTGTCCGTGTGTGACTCTGTGTGTTTGTGCGTGTGTGACTCCGTGTGGATGTGTGTGCCTCTGTGTGTTTGTGTGTGTCTGGTGTGCTGTGTGTCTGTGTGGCGTGTGTGTGTGTGGGATGTGCGTTGTGTCTTGTGTTGTGCTGGTCAGTGCGTGTGCGTGTGTGATGTGCGTGTGCGACTGTGTGTTTTGCGTGTGTGCCTGTGTGGATGTGCTGTTGCTCGTGTGTATGTGCGTGGGGCGGTGCAGCGCGCTGCGCTATGAAACCGGCGACACGGGTTCGATTCCCGCTCAACACCAGTGACGATGATCTGAACCGGTTCTGGGCCTCCCTAGGTCGACTCAGCCTCAAATGAGTATCTGGTGCGGTGTGTAAACATCGCCACTAGGAGACAAAGGCGTCGGGCGTGGTGCTGGCCACCCACCCCATTGTGTACCGTTCCGGCATTCATAGGTGCTCGCTAACAGCACTTGCCCCTACAGTCTGTTAAGGCTAAATGGGGGATCTTTATCTTTATGTGCGTTGTGNCGCTGTGTGCATGTGCGTGCCGACCAGCCGTCATAGGTGCTACATAATACACTTGCCCCAATATCATGTTAAGGCTATACGGGGGATTTTGTTTGGGAGCGGTAGTGTAGCTGTTTAGCGCTAGAACCAGCGACCTGGGTTGATTCCCGCTCACGGCTAACGCCGGGAGATTGCATCTGAACGGGTCCTGGGTCCCTCTAGGTCTACTCGTCTCAAATGGGACTTGCGGGTGCGCCACTATGGAGACAAAGGCGGCCGGGCTGGTGCGGCCACCCACCCCCGTGTGCCGTGCCGGCCTTCACAGGTGCTACAGTCTGTTGAAGGCTCTTTCGTGGGGCCTTCCCGCCTGGGGAGCGGTGGTGCAGAGGTTTTCCCGCTCACGGCCATAAACACCGGCCGTATCGCCTGCTTGTCTACATGTGTATCTGCTGGCCTGTCTGTCTATCTGTTTATGTATGTATGTGTGGCCGCTTCTCTCTTCGCGTCTAACATGTCGGTGATGTGCAGCGCGTCTTCTTCGAACGCTGGGGAGCCGGACAAGCCCCTCTCTGCACCAGCGTGGACGGCACCCTCGTGGTGTTCACCTTCTGAAGCGCTCGCTCGTCACCGTGGCGTGCACGATGACCACCACCACCACGTGGCTTTCTTTCGTGTTGTGCGCAGTGCTTTCAGCGCCACAGCGCGTGGATTTGTAGCGTTTATACATTTGCTGGTGACTTTGTGTATTTCATATCGGAATCGCCTCCAGTACTGTTGCTGCTGGCGGTAATAAAAGTAGTATAAAAGTCAAAGTCTGTGTCTTACATGTTTATATGTCTGCATGCCTGTTCGTTCGTCTGTCTGTCTTATCTCTCCACCGGTGTATCTCTCTGTCTACATGTTAATCTGCCTGGCCGTCTACCCATCCCCTGTATCTGCCCATCCATCCGTCTGACTACCTACCTGCCTGTCTGTCTGTCTGCCTGGCTCTCCGTCTAGCGGTGTGTGTCTGTCTGCCCTGCACTGCCGCTCGTGGCAAGCGGCAGTTGCAGTGGTTCGCGACGAACTCGGCGCTTCGAAAAGTTGAAACCGCGAGCGAATAAACTTCTCGCGAAACCGTTTACCCGCTCCACCCACGTCCGGCAGCAGCCACAGCCACAGCTGCTGCTGCTGCCACTACTGCGGCTGCCACTACTGCTGCTGCTGCTGCCACTACTGCTGCTGCTGCTGCCACTACTGCTGCTGCTGCTACTACTGCTGCTGCTGCCACTACTGCTGCTGCTGCCACTACTGCTGCTGCCACTACTACTGCTGCTGCTGCCACTACTGCTTCTGCTGCTGCCACTACTGCTGCTGCTGCTACTGCTACTACTGCGGCTGCTGCTGCCACTACTGCTACTGCTGCTGCTACTGCTGCCACTACTGCTGCTGCTGCTGCCACTACTGCTGCTGCTGCTGCCACTACTGCGGCTGCTTTGAAATATTCACTCGGCGATATATTCCGTGGAGCGGTCGCTCGCTCCGCCTCTGCTCCATGCGCTCTCCACTTTGAACGCGCCGAGGATGAGTCGCGAGGATGAGGGGGGGGTTGGGCATCTCCTAGGTCGACTCAGCCCTAAACCATCACGCTGCGCCACGAACCCGGCAACGCGAGTTCGATTCACGCTCACGGGCCACTAACACCGGTGGCGATTATCTGAACCGGTCCTGGGCCTCTTCTAGGTCGACTCAACCTCAAATTAGTACCTGGAGACAAACGCGTGTCTCAGTGGAAAGAGTCCGTGGGCCAGAGCGGACATCGGCACCACCTAAGGTAGTAAATCTGTAGTCGTACCGATGTATCTACATGGGCCAACGAGAGTGCATTTCGTCAACGCATTCCGTGTCGTTGTCCCACAATTTCGCTGCTCAAATGAGTACCTGGTGCAGCGTGCAAGAATCGCAACTGGGGAGACAAAGGCGGCCGGGTGTGTTGCGCTAGCCACCCACCACCTCTTGCGCCGTGCTGATCTTGGTATGTGCTCGCGAAGAGCACTTGCCCGAACAGCCTGCTAAAGGCAATACGGGGAACCTTTGTTTTTGTTCTGCCCGACACAAACACACACAAAAGACAAAGATCACCTTATAGCCTGGACAGACTGTAGGGGCAAGTGCTGTTGCGAGCACCTATGAAGGCCAACACAGCCTGTCTCCCCAGTGGCGATGTTTACACACCACCTTTGAGGCTGAGTCGACTAGGGGAGGCCCAGGACCGGTTCAGATACCACTTGCTATCGATGGCAGCCCGTGAAGGAAACGTCTTGCCCACCACAAAGAAAAGACATAGATCCCCCTATAGCCTGGACAGACTGTTGGGGAAGTGCTGTTAGCGAGCACCTATGAAGGCCGGAACTACACGAGGGGTGGGTCCAGCACCACGCCCGACCGCCTTTGTCTCCCCAGGGGCGATGTTTACACACCGCACCAGGTACTCATTTGAGGCTGAGTTGACTTAGGGGAGATAATCGTCACCGGTGTTGTCCGTGAGCGGGAATCGAACCCGGGTCGCCAGCTTCGTAGCGCAGCGCGCTAACCGCGCACCACCGCATCCCACCACACACAGAGACACAACACACACACAGGAACACACACACACAGGAACACACAGACACACACACAGGAACACACACACACACAGGAACATACACACACACAGGGACACACACACAGGGACATACACACACACAGGAACACATACACACAGGAAACACACACACAGGAACACACACAGGAACACACACACACAGGAACACACACACAGGAACACACACACACAGACACACACACACAGGAACACACACACACGGGAACACACACACAGGAACACACACACACACACACAAGAACACACACACACAGGAACACACACACAGGAACACACACACACACACAGGAACACACACACAGGAACGCACACACAGGAACACACACACAGGAACACACACACAGGAACACACACGCACACACAGGAACACACACACAGGAACGCACACACAGGAACACACACACAGGGACACACACGCGCGTCTTCCCGTAGTCATCCAGGTGGTAAAGATGCAAATGCAGGGATCACAAACTCACGGCGCGTCACAGCCACTTACGTGACAGCTCCTCCGCTCTTCAATTTTTTAAGGGGCCCCCACCACCCCACGCCCCCACCCTCCACGCCCCCCTCTTGAAATTCTGATCAAAGGGGGCTCGTGGGCGGGGTGATGAGGGGTGGAGAGGATGGCGGGGCACGTGGGGGGAGGGGGTGTGTGTAGGAATTGGAGGGGTGTGGAGATGTAGCAGCAGTGGGATACAGCAACCTGTCTGTGTCCTGTCGAGGTATTTAACATCTCGCCGCGGTGGCTAGGAGATGTTAACTGCCTCGCCTGGTATACAGGAGGTCGTGAGTTCGATCTCGATTATGACGCCTGCTGTATCTTGGAGTTTGCGTGTCTCTCTCTCATCATCATCACGGTGGCTATGAGATGTTAATTACCTCGCCTGGTATACAGAAGGTCGTGAGTTAGATCCCGATCTTGACGCCTGCTGTATCTTGGAGTTTGCGGTGTCTTTCTCTCATCATCATCATCACGGTGGCTAGGAGATGTTAATTACCTCGCCTGGTATACAGGAGGTCGTGAGTTCGATCCCGACACTGACGCCCGCTGCTGTATATTTTGAGTTTAAGGTGTTTCTTTCGCATCATCATCACGGTGGCTAGGAGATGTAAACTACCTCGCCCGGTATACAGAAGGTCGTGAGTTAGATCCCGATCTTGACGCCTGTTGCATATTTTGAGTTTGCGTCTCTCTCTCACTCTCATCATCATCACGGTGGCTAGGAGATATTAACTACCTCGCCTGGTATACAGGAGGTCGTAGTTCGAACCCGACCCTGACGCCCGCTGTATATTTGGAGTTTGCGTCTCTCTCATCATCATCACGGTGGCTAGGAGATGTTAATTACCTCGCCTGGTATACAGAAGGTTGTGAGTTAGATCTCGATCTTGACGCCTGTTGCATATTTGGAGTTTGCGGTGTCTTTCTCTCATCATCATCACCGTGGCTAGGAGATGTTAATTACCTCGCCTGGTATACAGGAGGTCATGGGTTCGATCCCAACCCTGAAGCTTGCTGTATATTTAGAGTTTGCGTGTTCTCTCTCACCCCGTGGTCGCGTGGATATTTCTCCGTTTTTTCCCTCCACATTGAGAATCAACATCACACGATCGAGTATTTGGCTGCTACGAATGTCCACAAGATGACAAGCCACGTTCGCTGAGCTGTCATTTGTGGTGGTAGCCAGTCGCTTTCTGAAAAAAGAGCTGTACATAGCTCAGTGAGGCCTTAGCTGGGAAAATAAAATAAAATATTCTTATAGGGTTGGATTCTTATAGGTTGTATTCTCATATAGGGTTGCTTATAGGCTTGTATTGTTTGTAATATTATGGGGTTGTATTCTTATATGATTGCATTCTTATAGGGTTGTATTCTTATAAAATTAAATTCTTAGAGGGTTGCATTATTATAGGGTCGCTTGCTGGGTTCTATTCTTACAGGGTTGTAGTTTTATAAGGTTGATTATAGGGTTATATTCTTATCGGCTTATATTCTTATAGGGTCATATTTTTATTGGGTTGTATTCTTATAGGGTTGATTATATGGTTACATTCTTAGAGGGTTGTATTCTTATAGCGTTGTATACTTATAGGGTTATATTCTAATAGGGTTATATTCTTATAGGGTTATATTCTAATAGGGTTATATTCTTATAGGGTTATATTCTAATATGGTTATATTCTTATAGGGTTATATTCTTATAGGGTTATATTCTTATAGGGTTGTATTCTTATAGGATTATATTTTTATAGGGCATATTCTTATAGGGTTATATTCTTAGAGGGTTATATACTTATAGGGTTATATTTTTCGAGGGTTATATTTTAGAGGGTTATATTCTTATAGGGTTATAGGCTTATAGGGTTGTATTCGTAAAGGGTTATATTTTTCTTATAGGATTGTATTCTTATAGGGTTATATTCTTATAGGGTTATATTCTTACAGGGCATATTTTTATAGGGTTATATTCTTATAGGGTTGTATTCTTATAGGGTTATATTTTTATAGGGTTATATTTTATAGGGTTATATTCTATAGGGTTATATTCTTATAGGGTTGTATTCGTATCGGTCTCGGCTCTGCCTCTGCGTGTTGTTAATCTCGCGCACGACCCGAGCCGTGGCTCAGAGCCGGCTGCTCCGAGTGGAGCAGCCGGCTCTGATTGGTGGAGCCGGCTCCGAGTGGAGGAGCCTGGCTCAGAACGCGGCTCAGTCAGAACAGAGACACGCCGGAGTAGAGCCGTGACTCAGAAGACGGTCCTCTCTGCCTCATAGAGAGCTGAGATACACGACTACTGCTGCTGCTACTGCTGCTACTGCTGCTACTGCTGGAGGTCCTTGTTTAATCGTTGAGTTTACTAGCAACGCGCATGCGTGATCATCCGTCCTGTCCCAGCCAGCCAGCCAGCCAGCAAAACTTTACAAGTAATAATATAGTACGAAATGTAACACTAAGTCGTTGCGCGATAGAGTGTCGTTTGCAATACATGATGAGGATCATTATTATTATTATTACCACCATCAGTACTAATGTGTATCAGCATGATATGTACACCATCATTATCATCAGCAGCAGTGGCAGCATCATCATCATCATCTTAATATTACATAATCGCCATCGTTATCATCAACTGTTCATCACAATCAACGGTTCACCATCACTCTTTGGTTCTTTCGTAAAGTTACGTAGGTAGAAAAATTTAATAAAAATAATATAAAATAGTATGTATCACAGATATATTATTTTATTTTATTTTTTACCTACGTGACTTTACCGAAAGAACAAAGAGTATATGGATTCCTGCAGTCACGAAAACTTCAAAGCAAGATTGGTTCACCATCATACAATGCTCAACATCACGTGGTCACAACATCATCATCAACATCAGCACAAAAATGTGTCAATCAGCTCGTAATTCATCAGCAACATCATTACATCTTCATCATCATCATATTTACAGTTTATTATCACCATCACCACCATACATCATCAAACCGATTCAAGTTTATTTTCTTTAACCAGGTGAGACGAAACGGAGCTAGGATCGCCGGGTTTGTATCGCAGCGCGCTAACCGCTACGCTACCGCTCCCACTACTACTAACCACTGCACGCAAGCACACACATAAACAAACACGTGTGTGCACACACGCACACACCTAGACAGACACGTGTGCACACACGCACACACCTAGACAGACACGTGTGCACACACGCACACACATAAACAGACACGTGTGCACACACACGCACACACCTGGACAGAACGTGTGCGCACACACGCACACACCTGACAGACACGTGTGCACGCAAGCACACACATACAACACTGTGTGCACACACGCACACACCTAGACAGACACGTGTGCACACACGCACACACCTAGACAGACACGTGTGCACACACGCACACACATAAACAGACACGTGTGTACACACACGCACACACCTGGACAGACACGTGTGCACACACGCACACACATAAACAGACACGCGTGTGCACACACGCACACACCTAGACAGACACGTGTGCACACACGCACACACCTNGACAGACACGTGTGCACACACGCACACACATAAACAGACACGTGTCACACACACGCACACACCTGGACAGAACCGTGTGCGCACACACGCACACACCTGGACAGACACGTGTGCACGCAAGCACACACATAAACAAACACGTGTGTGCACACACGCACACACCTGGACAGACACGTGTGTGCACACACGCACACACCTGGACAGACACGTGTGCACACACGCACACACATAAACAGACACGTGTGTACACACACGCACACACCTGGACAGACACGTGTATGCACACACGCACACACATAAACAGACACGTGTGTGCACACACGCACACACCTGGACAGACACGTGTGTGCACACACGCACACACCTGGACAGACACGTGTGCACACACGCACACACATAAACAGACACGTGTCTACACACACGCACACACCTGGACAGACACGTGTGCACACACGCACACACCTGGACACACACGCGTGTGCACACACGCACACACCTGGACAGACACGTGTGTGCACACACGCACACACCTGGACACACACGTGTGTGCACACACGCAGACGCACTAGAGTACACAGAGACGCGCGTAGACCCACGGGGCGCTGCGATGCAAATGAAGGGGTCTTCTGTGCACCGCGCCTCTGCCACACGGGTCAGCGCGTGTATATTGATGACACCGCCTGTGCCCAGGGACGTTCGCGTGTGCGGCGGTCGACACCGCAGAGCGAGGAGCGTGCGTGTGTGTGTGCGTGTGTGTGTGCGTGTGTGTGCGTGCGTGTGCGCGCGCGTGTGTGTGCGCGCGTGTGTGTGTCTGCGTGTGTGTGTGCGTGTGTGTGCGCGTGTGTGTGCGCGTGTGTGTGCGTGTGTGTGCGTGTGTGTGCTTGTGTGTGTTTGCGTGCGTGTGTGTGCGTGTGTGTGTTTGCGTGCGTGTGTGTGTTTGCGTGCGTGCGTGTGTGTGCGTGCGTGTGTGCGTGTGTGTGTGCGTGTGTGCGCGTGCGTGTGTTTATGTGCGCGTGTGCTATTACAATGAGCATCGTGGTCATCAAGAAAGTAGTAGCAGTGAATGTATATGACATTATCATGGAAAATGCATCATCATCATCATCACAAAACATACATAAACTTTAGCAGTGACTCATCATCAGCATAATTTTCACCATCATCACCACCACCACCACCACCAACTCTAATTAACGTCAAAATCATTATCATCATCAGCAGCATCATCATTATGATTATCACCAAATATACAAAATCGTTAGAATCATCATCATTATCATCGGCAGCATCATCATTATGATCATCACCAAATATACATTAACTTCCGAATCATGAAACTCGATTTGAAGCTTTCGTGACTGCAGGAATTACTCTTTGGTTATTTCGGTAAAGTCACGTAGAAAGAAAATAAGTTAAATAATAGAATACGCGTTTCGATTGCAACACAAGCAACCGCATTAGGTAAGAATAAATGAGAAAACAAACCTAGTGTGCCTATGTGTGTGTCTCTCTCTGTGTGTCTCTGTGTTATCTGTCTCTGCTTATGTGTCTGTCGATGTGTCTCCGTGTCTGTGTTTTGTCTCTCTCTCAAATTTAGCAATCTTTGGAAGAACGTAATCAACCAGGTAGGGTGTTGACTGTTATGTTAGCCGACTCTCTGTGTTGTATTGCATATATTTCAAAGTTTACTAGGTTTGTTTTCTCTTTCATTTGTACCTGATGATGATTGCTTGTGTTGCAATCGAAACGTCGTGTGCTATTATTTATTTTCTTTTTCTTTCTACGTGACTTTACCGAAATAACCAAAGAGTAATTCCTGCAGTCACGAAAGCTCCAATCAAGTTTAAACCAGTAAACTTAGAAATTAATGCAAACAACACAAAATCATCATCAGCATCATAATCAGCAGCATTGTCATTATGATCGTCATCACTAAATATTCAGGAACTTCAGCAGTGAATGATCATCATCATCTCCAATTTATCCATCCCCCTCCCACCCTCCATCTCCTCCCTCACCTGAAAAGGCCGAGGGCTGGAGGACATTTTCACAATTTTGATAGCTACCTGATGCTGGCAGCTGTAACTACCAGCAGAACGTTGGACATCGCAATTGTTAAACGTGACGTGGATCGTTCTTTCAACAACATCGACGGCGCTGCTGAAGCCGTCATACATCTTCCACGTGGCAACTTTATCGATCGGCTGTGTCGGCTGGATGAGGGCGCACAACACAAAATGTTTGCTCACGCCACGTGACTCGAACACTCGATTGTGAATCACAAAAGCTCCAACTCAACTCTGAAAACGAACGAGTTGATGGCAAAACGAGCTCGTCGTTTGGAGGCAGTCGCCCTCCGCCAACAACGGAGGGCGGAGGAGCGACGCTCACAACAACGAGCGGAGCGCCGGGCGGATTAAACGCAGCGAGTTGGCGCAGTAGGTGGCACAGGTGGTGCATTCATCACAGTCAGCCAACAGGGTAAATAAAGCGCGCAACACGCGAGGCATTGAGGTCACTGGCAGCGCCGGGAACACGACACGCAGAGAGGTTCGTGGGGTCAGGCTCGAGCAGGGCTCCACTCGTGCGCTCACACGACTGCAGATGAAACGTGCGATGTTCAAAAAAATTTGAACATTTTTCAGGAGTTGAATTCACCTCCCTTCCCTCCCTCCTCCCTTCCCTCCCTACCTCCCGATCACCCCTCACCTCCCATCCCCTCCCGCCCATGGTCCCCGTGTTGCCCCATCTCCGCTCGTGGGCCCGGGCAGGTCTCGTTTCCACGCCAATCACGGGAGAGCCGGGGTCCCTGTCTGCTCGATGTCTTTTACCGAGTCACGGAATGTGTCAGCTACCATTAGCGTTGCCTGTCGCCAGCTCCCACGCGACGATGTATTCATATATGCCACGAGATGCATCATTTACACGCAGCCCCATCTATATGTACATATGCATTCCCTCTCTCTTCCCCCTCTGTCTCTCTCTCTCTCAACATATATTCCTCAACCCACCCCCACCTACCCCTCCACCCCCTCCATCAAAGACTAAGATCCCCGTAGAGCCTTAACAGACTGTTGGGGCAAGTGCTGTTAGCGAGCACCTATGAAGGCCAGCACGGCACACGAGGAGTGGGTGGTTAACACCACGCCCGACCACCTTTGTCTCCCCAGTGGCGATGTTTACACACCGCACCAGGTACTTATTTGAGGCTGATTTGACCTAGGAGAGGCCCAGGACCGGTTCAGATAATCGTCACCGGTGTTGGCCGTGACGGGAATCGAACTTGGGTAGCCGGGTCCGTTACGCAGCGCGCTAACCACTGCGCCACCGCCTCGCACGCACACACCACACACATCAAAGCGCATGCATTTAAATCAAGGGAACACACACACACACTGACACTGACACTCACACAGACGCGCACCTATTTGAAGAATCGAGGGCCCATATATTCGCTTTACAATTGAAGGGGCCATGGGTAATTACAGCCTTCGCGGTCGCCCCGTAAGAGAGAGAGAGAGAGTATAATGTGATGTACAGTCAAAACAATTTCACACTCCATCCTCTCCGAGTGGTGGTTCAAGGCTCTTTAAACGCGATGCCACGATGCGTGTTGACGGGCGCGTGTCCATTACGGTACAGGGGGAGCGGTGGCGCTGTGGTTAGCGCGCTGACGCCTTCGAAACCCGGCGGCCCGAGTTCGATTCCCGCTCACGGCCGACATAGGTGACCGATTTATCTGAACCGGTCCTGGGCCTCCCCTAGATCGACTCAGCCTGAAATTAGTATCTGGTGCGGTGCGTAAAAACATCGCCACTGGGGAGACAAAGGCGGCCGGGCGTGGTGCTGGCCACCCACCCCTAGTGTGCCGCGCCGGCCTTCATAGGTGCTACTCGCTAACAGCACTTGCCCCAACAGTCTATTGAGGCTACACGGGGGATCTTTGTCCTCGTTGGTGGAGGTGGTGATGACGCTGATGGAGGTGGTGTTTGTTGAACTTATTTCGCCACCGCCGACGATTATTTGAAACGCTCCTGCGCCTCCGCCCTCTAGGTCGACTCAACCTCAAACGGGCACCTGGAGACAAACGCGTGCCTGGTGGCTCAGCGGATAAAGAGTCCGTGGGACACGATGGTGATGATGAGACACCGCAAACTCCAAATATACAGCAGCAGGCGTTGTCAGGATCCGGATCGAACCCGCGACCTCCTGTATACCAGACGAGGAGTTGACATCTCACCACCGTAATGATGATGAGAGAGAGAGAGACACGCAAACTACAAATATACAGCAGCAGGCGTCAGGGTCGGGATCGAACCCGCGACTCCCTGTGCACCAGGCGAGGTAGTTAACATCTCGCCACCGCGGCGCCCCACTCATTTGAAACAATTGGGGGCTTTGACAGCAGCACGATGATGATGATGATTGGGAGGCGTGCTCACTCGTCGTGTTGTCGGTCGTGGAAGCGGCACGTCATGGGGCCCGCACTCAAGGCCACCTGGGGCATTCCAGCGGCAGAGCGCCGGGTTTACGTTGTCAGCGAGAGCGGATTTCTTTGATAGCCGAAACTCATTCGCGAGGCCGGTTGTTCCCACGAGTCGCTTACACTCAGGGGCCACGCAAAAGAAATGGGAACCCGCAAAAGCGATGCCACCACGCGGTGAGAGATAACAGTGCTGGGCTCATGGGCTACAGAGCACGCGGCTCGCAATCGGAACGAGTCGCTAAGGCGATGGTTGTTCTCGGAAGCTTACAAAATTGTGGTTCAATCAGACCGTCGTCTCGCCGCGGGGTTGATAAAATAGTTACCACGTTGCGTTGGAAGTTAATTTAGTGGTTGCCCTGTGGATAAACTCGCGCCTGCCGTAGGGATGGGGAAGGTGCAAGACACGTGGCACCTCTCGGCCTGCCAGGGAGAGTGAGAAATTTAGCCCCGATGATGATCATGATAATGATGATGGGCGATTGTTGATGATGGTGGTCATATATGATCATGATGATGATATTGTATATGTTATGATTGCGATGCATAGATGTATGATGATGATAATAATGTCAGTTTAACACATAGGATTTCGCGACCTATATAATTCATAATACAGGTTTTTTTGGGTTAGATCGTGTACATCTAAACCCAAAACAATGTACGCGATCTAACCCAAAAAAACGGTATTATGAATAATGATGATGGTGGTGAAATATATTTTACGATGATGATAGATTGATTGCTATTATAAATGAATAAATTATTGATAAATAATGATGACATATATTTTGATGATGGTGGTGAAAACTATAGTGTATGTAATAATTTCTTTGATTAAATATACATTATTTTATGGTAATGATGATGGTGATGGTGGTGATTATTACTCTGATATGAGTTCCCTTGTTTAGACTCACTGAGTCTCGAGACTTTTGCAGGAGGGTCCTGCCAAGTTGCAGCCATGGGGAGCGACATTGGTACCCGAAGCCCAACTTTTGTTCAAATTGCGCTATTCTTGGGTTTTTCGGTAAAGTCACGTAGATAGGTTCAAAGAAAATACCAAAAAACCTATCACAACAGAAACAATCGTCTCCTGATGACGATTGCTTCTGTTGCGATCGAAACGTCGTAGTTTTTTGTTTGTTATTTTTTTGTTATTTTCTTTGAACCTATCTACATTGCGATGTTTAGTAGTGATCAGTTACATGGGGCCCGAACCCAGGTATATTCTCCTCCGAGGTCCAAGTGTTATCAGTGTCCTACCCTGCCGTCAAAGTGCAATGTATGATTATGATGATGTGCATTGAATGAAGATTATTGTAAACAGTAGAATAGATGGATGGATGGTAATGGTAATATTAGTCTCAACTCGTAATGCGCAAAGTATTCGCTCTGAGAGAAGACGGCTCTCAGAGATAGACGACTCAGAGAGAGAGGACGACTCAGAGAGAGAGGACGACTCAGAGAAAGGACGACTCAGAGAGAGAGGATGACTCAGAGAGAGAGGACGACTCAGAGAGAGAGGATGACTCAGAGAGAGAGGATGACTCAGAGAGAGAGGATAACTCAGAGAGAGAGGATGACTCAGAGAGAGAGGACAGACTCAGAGAGAGAGGACGACTCAGAGAGAGAGGACGACTCAGAGAGAGGGCGACTCAGAGAGAGAGAGGACGGCTCAGAGAGAAGGACGACTCAGAGAGAGAGGATGACTCAGAGAGAGAGGACGACTCAGAGAGAGAGGATGACTCAGAGAGAGAGGATGACTCAGAGAGAGGATGACTCAGAGAGAGAGGATAACTAAGAGAGAGGATGACTCAGAGAGAGAGAGGACGACTCAGAGAGAGAGATGACGACTCAGAGAGAAAGAGGACGACTGAGAGAGGGCGACTCAGAGAGAGAGGACGACTCAGAGAGAGAGAGGACGACGCAGAGAGAGAGAAAGGAAAGAGNACGCTCAGAGATAGAGAGGACGACTCAGAGAGAGAGAGGACGACTCAGAGAGAGAGAGGGCGACTCAGAGAGAGAGAGCGACTAAGAGAGAGAGAGGACGACTCAGAGAGAGGGGACGACTCAGAGGAGAGAGGAGGACGACTCAGAGAGACGACTCAGAGAGCACAGCACCACGCGGTGAGATCCGCGCTACCAACAATTTCCCAAGCTCGCGGTCCTCCACATATTAAGATTTTTCATTCAATTCAAGGCCGTATTATCGTGGGGGAGCTGGCGCACCCAGAACCCTCCACCAGCTCTCCGGCATGCAGCAACACTTGATCCCATACAGATGGAACGGATGAGGGACGAGTGCACATTTTCTTGCGCTTACCGCATTCTCCTGGCGAGCCAGGGTACATGGCGCTCCATGATGCCCACGTAAGGGGAGGGTGTGGGGTGCTAACATCTCTGTGTGTGTGTGTGTGTGTGTNTGTGTGNTTGTGTGTGTNTTGTGTGTGTGTTTTGTGTGTTGTGTGTGTTNTGTGTGTGTGTTGTGTGTGTGTTGTTGTGTGTTGTTTTTGTGTTGTGTGTGTGTGTTGTGTGTGTTGTGTGTGTGATGTGGTGTGGTGGGTGTGGTGGTGTGTGNTGTGTGTGTGTGGTGTGTGTGGTGTGTGTGGTGTGAGTGTGTGGGGTGTGTGTGGTGTGTGTGTGTGGTTTGTGTGGTGTGTGTGTGTGTGTGGGGTGTGTGTGTTGTGTGTGTGTGTGGTGTGTGTGTGGTGTGTGTGGGTNTGTGTGTGTTGTGTGTGTGTGTGTTGTGTGTGTTGTGTGTGTTGTGTGTGTGGTGTGTTGTGTGTGTGTGGTATGTGTGTGTGGTGTGTTATGGTGTGTGTTGTTTGTTGTGTGTAGTGTGTGTGTGTGGTGTGTGTGTGTGTGTGTGTGGTGTGTGTGTGTGTGTGTGTGTGGTGTGTGTGTGTGGTGTGTGTGTGGTGTGTGTGGTGTGTGTGTGTGGGTGTGTGTGTTGTGTGTGTGTGGTGTGTTGTGGTGTGGTGTTGTGTGTGTGTGGTGTGTTGTGTGTGTGTGGTATTGTGTGGTGTGTTGTGGTGTGTGTTGTGTGTTGTGTGTNGTGTGTGTGTGTGGTGTGTGTGTGGTGTGTGTGTGGTGTGTGTGGTGTGTGTGTGTGGTGTGTGTGTGTGTGGTGGTGTGTGTGGTGTGTGTGTGTGGTGTGGTGTGTGTGTGTGTGTGTGTTGTGTGTGTGTGGTGTGTGTGTGTGGTGTATGTGTGGTGTGTTGTGGAGTGTGTGTGGTGTGTGTGTGTGTGTGTGTGTGGTGTGTTGTGGAGTGTGTGTGGTGTGGTGTGTGTGTGGTGTGTGTGTGTGTGTGTGGAGTGTGTGTGGTGTGGTGTGTGTGTGGTGTATGTGTGGTGTGTTGTGGAGTGTGTGTGGTGTGGTGTGTGTGTGGTGTGTGTGTGGGGTGTGGCACAGTAGGGGCACAGGTGGTGCATCAGCCAGTCATCTCAGTCATCTCAGTCAGTCAACCTGTGGCACCTGTGTCTGCCCCGTGACCTGCCAGCGGGCGTTCGACACTTCACGTTGCCTCAAGGTGCACATAGCCTGGCACAAGCGTCGTGGTGATGTCACCGCCACTGAATGGCGGTTGTTGTTGTTGTTGTTGTGTGTTTGGTGTGTGACACAACAAACTCTCCCAGCCTCCACGGTGCTTTGTTAGAGACGTCGTGCGACCACCACCACACCATCACCACCGTCTTCCATGTCGACGACACCGATGATGACGGTGAGAGTGGTGGATATTCTTAGGTTTTTTCCGGTAAAGTCACGTAGGTAAAACATTAAAATTAATAAAAGTAAAATAAAATTATTATTATTATTTTATTTNACTTTTATTAATTTTAATGTTTTACCTACGTGACTTTACCGAAAAAACCTAAGAATATGAATCCTTGCAGTCACGAAAGCTTCAAATCTAGAAGAGAGTGGTGGACTTGACGAATCATCGACGATGTCCATCCAGTATTCGCGCGGCTGGGTGGATCATCGTGCACTGGTATATTCAAATGATCTGAGCGCGTAATTCGTCCCGGAGGGCGATATGTAATAAAAGAGCAGCTCTCCAATGCTCGAGTATTAATGGACACGGCATGAATATCCTATCAAGGCGAATCAAATATTAAAGTGTAAAATTAAGGCCCCCTTCGTTGGCTATGATGCACGACGCACACACCGATGAAAATCGCTCCCCCCGTTTCCCGTTCAATCTCGACTTCACCGAGGGTACGGCTGAAGAAAAANGGAGGCATTGCCCGAAACTTTGGCGATTGTATATGTTGTGTGTGTGTGTGTCGTTGTAAGGCGGTGTTGATTAAATACATTTTGCTAGTGAAGGGAAAGTAGACGTCATATGGCTTCGCTTTAGGACACGCGCGTGCGTGCGCGTGCGTGCTTCTGAGGAGCGGTGGTGCAGCGGTTAGCGTGCTGCGCTACCAACCCGGCGGTCCGAGTTCGACTCCGGTGGGCCTCCCTAGGTCGACTCAGCCTCAAATGAGCACCTCGTGCGATGTGTAAACATCGCCGCCGGGGAGACAAAGACGGCCCGGCGTGGTGCTGGCCACCCACCCCTCGTGTTGCGTGCCGACCTTCATAGGTGCTACTCGCTCACAGCACTTGCCCCAACAGTCTGTTTAGGCTATACGGGGATCTTTGTATTCTTTGTGCGTCTGTGCAGGTGGAGCGGTGGCGCAGTGGTTACGAACAATAATCGATACCCGGGCCACGGCTACCATCAGCGGCGAGCGATGTCTGAACTGTTCCCGGACCTCCCCTAGGTCGACTCAGCTTTGAAAAGCGTACACCCGGTGCCGTGTGTGGAAAAGCAAGCCCCGTCAGAGATAGAGTATGACTCAGAGAGAGAGAGAGCAAGAGGTCGACTTGGAGCGTCAGGAGGAGGAACAGCCAATGAGGGAACCTGCGACACCAACAATTACCCAAGCTCTGCGGCCCCCTACATATCCAGGTGTTTTTGGCCAATCAGCGAGTGGCAGGACGCCGGTGCGAGTGGGGGGGGGCAGCTCTCTATCCCAGTGTCCTTCCTTGCAAGGCCACGCGGGCCACTGCGTCATCATCATCATCGCTCTGCTGTCAAAGCCCAATGGTTTTAAGTAGTGTGGTGGCGCCTCACACTGAAGATGTGTTAGCGGAGAAGACGAGTGCATTGAAATTTTTTGATACTCCTACTGATGTTCCTGCTGTTGTGGAGTGACTCATGCAGCCAGCTATGGCTGCAGGGTTTGGTGGTACATGTTGTTTATGTCGTTTATTGAGAAAATTCGGTCACAGTTCCTATGATCACCGTTACATTGCTTTTATGGCTTTATTTTGGTGATTTCGAAAACTTTTTTGGTTTGGCCATGTTTGTTTGTTGTAGTACGAGTTAGACTGATGGCTTTAATCAAGTTGTCTTGTGGTTGTGTTGTTTGACTGCATCCCACTGGGATTTTTGCACACAGCGTTGGTGTACGGTGCTTTTTCTGGAAGATTTAGCCGTTTTTTTCCTGGAGTTTTCTTTTTGCGTATAGTCACTTTAAGATGTTTTCTTGTTCATGTTTTTTTGTTTGTTGTGGTTGCACCCGATTCAAGAGGGCTATACCAAATAAATGTAACTGAAACGGAGTGAAGACCACCACTCTATCCCACGCAGATGATCAGGCGGGTGTCCGCATTGTCGCTGCACTGAATTCTCGTGGCGAGCCAGGGTACGGCTCGTCTTGGATACCCACGGGGAGAGAAAGGAGGCAGTGGTCTTAACATCGGATGCGGTGACCCACCAACCCCCTCGCACAGCGCTGCATCACAGGCAGCCACGTGCAACAGCAGTAGCAGCAGCGGCCACCACCACCACCGTCGATGATTAAGCAATAACAGACGCAAGCATCCTGAAGGTCGTTAGTAAGCCGTTGCGTTCTGGAGAGAATGAGTGCATTCACACGGGTGCAGATAATCCGTGTCGAGGGATATTTCTTTTTATTCTTTTTAGCCCACGAGTAATTGAGACACGTGTCTTCCCCCCTCCCTCCCAACTCCTTCCTTCCCGGCGCAAGTGACTCGCTGATAGGAAATAATTGAACATAATTTTCAATCCTTCAAGCAGTCATTTCGCGGCTGCCTTGTAGGCCACTTCTGCGAGCTCGAATATTCACAAACACGTCGCTTTATTTAAATGACACCGACTTTTCCATTCCATCTGAAAGGGCTCGCAGAGTGAAAGAGCGAGAGCAGGCGAGAGATTGGTGATGGGGGAGGGCGGGGGGGGAGATAGGAGGGCGGGAGGGGGTGAAGAACAGAGAGAGAGAGACAGAGCAGACTGGGATCGAGAGAGAGAGGGAGACTCGAGTGTAATTTCTGAATATTTGTTAATATTTCAAACGTTCCTGCTCCATAATTCAAAATGCTGGGATGAAAAAAAAAGGGTTCAGGGTCCTCCGATGGCATTCACAGACCCTGCCTCATTAAACACACCCGTCTCATCACACTCATGCTTCTATTCCTCGTTTTCCAGGACAGGCAACATCATCTTGTTAAAAGAAAGAACAAAAAAATTACTGCGCTGCACTCTCTCTCTCTCACAGTCTCCACACACACACAGAGAATCCCACGATTTTATTTTATATTATTCTGCCGCTGCTGCTGCTGCTGCACAGAGAGAGGTGAAAATAAATTAACGAGCGGAGTTTGCATTATTCAAGAGAGAGAGAGAGCGCGTGCGTGTCTCTCTCTCTCCTCCCTCTCTCTAATTGAAGCTGGTGAAAAATTAATTCTCTTTATCCTTTTAGTTGAGTTCTCTCATCTGTTTGGAAGAGCCGCATTTCTCGCGACGTCTCTTCAATATTGCATAACTCTATGACAATTCTTATTAATTTCAGTCAACTTGGCGCCCGATATGAATACGAAGAACGGTGAGGCTATAGCGGGCCATGCGGAGACAGACATGGGGTGGATGGGGGGGGGGGGCAGCAGTGAGAACGCGTTGTTTAAAGTTTTATTTGTGTAATTGCCATCTGTGATTATTTTATTCGGGTGAATTTGCGGGAGAAGGCAAAGAGAACGGGAGTCTGGGGACTCGACGAGAAACGATCGTGAAAGTTACGTTGAGCGCTTCCAGTTTTATGCTTTTAAATATTATAGCAAAACCATTCACTCCCCTCCTCTCCACCCCCCTCGATGATGCCTTGACACGGCGCGGTCACTGTCGGCGCTGCTTGCAACTGAACTGCTGCTGCTGGGCTCAATGAAGGAGGCTGCCAAAGTTGGGCGCACGATAAGTGAGCAAAGTTGAAACTAATGCGTTTCACGACAACCGGAGTGGATTTGTGTTGTCCGCACAGAGATTGCTGGCGTGCCGTGACGGCCGTGGGATATTCTGCACTGAAATTGAATAGTTTAACACGGAGGCTTTCGCGATCAATGCTGTCCATAGTAGAGTGTTTTTTTTGGGGGGTTAGATATAAATGTGTCGCTGAACCCGCCACCACCCGACAGAGACAATTAGTAAGGTTTGTGTTGTTTACGTGACACAAACCTCACTAATTGGCTGTGTCGGGTGGTGGCGGGTTTAACGACACATTTATATTACGCGATGTAACCCCCCCCCCCCCCCACCAAAAAAACCTCCTATTACGAAATGGAACGTATTGCATTTCAGTCCAGAATATTCCACGATCATCACCGCCGATTTCGATGTAAATCCTGGGGAGCGGTGGAGCAATGGTTAGCACGCCACGCTACGGACCGTATTACCAATGAAGAACGAAGTGAATGTCTGAATCGCTCCGTGGTCCTCCTGTAGGTCGGCGCGTCCTCAAATGAGTAAAGGAATTTGTTGGAAAACTCATTTCTTTAGAGCTGCCTTTTGTGTTGTCCTTCCCCGTACGGTGCGAAAGAAGTTCAACGTACATCCACGTGCACAGATCTGGTGCGGCGTGTAATAAACATCACCACCGGGGAGACAAAGGCGGCCGGGCGTGGTTTCGAAGCACGCCGTGTTTCCGGCCTAAGTGATTGATTACCACTTCGCGTACGCGTGGTGACGCACGCACTTGCGCCCCGCTAACGATGTCATAATCACCGCCAATTAATCCGCTGATCTCCGATCGTGCGCGTGTTTGTTAGCGACACGATTTCTCCTAATTGGCCGATGGTGTCGTCAGAGGCAATTGAGACAAAGATCTCTCCACTCCCGCCCCTCTCCCCACGTGTAGCCTACGGGTGGGGAGATGTTAACTACCTCGCCTGGTATGCAGAAGGTCGTAGGTTCGATCACGACCCTGATGCCTGCTGAATATTTGAAGTTTGTGGTGTCACTCTCTCTCATCATCACGGTGGCTAGGAAATGTGAACTACCTCGCTTGGTGTGCAGGAGGTCGTGGGTTCGATCACGACCCTGATGCCTGCTGCGTATTTGAAGTTTGTGGTGTCACTCTCTCGCTCTCATCATCACGGTGGCTCGGAGATGTTAACTACCTCCCTGGTATACAGGAGGTCGTGGGTTCGATCCGGACCCTGACGCCTGCTGTATATTTGGAGTTTGCGTGTTTCTCTTTCTCTCCCCGTGGAAGCGTGGATTTTTTAAATTCGGGTCCTCCGGTTTCCCTCCTCCACATTTAGAATCAACATCACGCGTTTCGAGCATTTGGCTGCGATACATTTCCAATCCTTGACGTCGTTGTTGTTGTTGATTCGAAGCTTTCGTGACTGCAAGAATCCGTACTCTATGGTTGTTTCGGTAAAGTCACTTAGGTAGAAAAACAATAATCGATCACGACGTTTCGATCGCCACATAGGCGATCGTCCTCGCTTGTGTGGCGATCGAAACGTCATGATCAATTATTGTTTTCTACCTAAGTGACTTTACCGAAAGAACCAAAGAGTATGTCGTTGTTGCTGTTGATGTGCACGCACAGCGCGACGTCTCGCGACGTCTCACGGTATCGCGCGCGGGTTTCGTGCGGCTGCGATCTAGTCGTGCCGTGGGATGGTTTTTATTTTGTGTTTGTTTCAAGTTGCCGCCTGCCGCAGCTCATTGGCCAGCAGGGACCTTCACCAGCCGAGACGAACAATATCCCTGGGGGTTCCGACTTGCGAGTTGGCTTGCTCTGCCCTCACGCACGTTCCAACTTGCGGCGTCTTGGCTGCGCGCGGTGCGAACGACGTTTCGGCACACGTACAACACGCAACTCGGACAGAGGGACAACCCAGGCTCACACTGAGACCGTTGGACTCCCATTGATTACCCTAACCCTCATCCTCACGCATCCCAAAACGTTGGCCCAGTGTCATTGGCACTCGGCCACTGACGGTTCAAGTTTCAAGTTTCATTTATTAGGTATAGCCCTGTGAGCCATTCGGCTCTTGAATCGGGTGCAACCGCAACAAACAAAAAACAAAAACATGAACAAGAAAACATTTAAAGTGACTAGTGCAAACAGAAAATCCAAGAAAAGACAGCTAAATATTGCAGAAAAAGCACCGTACACCAACACTGTGTGCAAAAATCCCAGTGGGATGCAAGTCAAACAACAACAACACAACACAACTTAGATTAAGGCCATCAGTCTAACTCTGTACTACAACAAATAAACATGGCCAAACCGAAAAACTTTAAAAAATCACCAAAATAAAGCCATAAAAGCAATGAACAGTGACGGTAGCACACTACCACCACTTCCGTCACTACTGCTACCACCACTCAACCACCACCACAACAACAATAACAACAGCGTCCGATTTGCCACGAAGTTGTGGTAACGCCACCCCAAGCTAAGTCCACTGCGTGGGCCGTCACGTGACGCGCGTGTGTGTGTGTGACGCTTGGTGCTGGCAGGAGGTCACGGACTACATACCCAGGCGTCATGAGTTGAATGACTGCACCACCACACTACTACCACCACTACCACCACTACCACCAAACCCACTCTCGGCACGTTTGCCTTTAAATAGGCGCTCGCTAACAGTCATCAAGCGGGCTAAGAGAGCGATTTGGCGACCGCCGCTGGGACAGAATTAGGCTTCAATTCGCTGATGACGCAGCGGTGGCCCGGGGGCGTCGCCAGAGTGGGGATGGAGACGGGTCGAGATGAGACGGCGACCCAAGTAATCGCTTTCCTGACCCAGGGCAGTGCGCGAATTGGCTTTTGACACAGATGGCGAAGTCCGACCCCAGAGTGGTGGGGGCTGATGGGTGGGGGGGGGGCTGATGGGGGGGGGGGGGGCTGGTGGGGGTGGATGGGGTGGGACATAATTAGCGCGGAGACGCCGAATGCGTGGGGAGCGGTGGCGCAGCGGTTAGCGCCCAGCGCTACGAAACCAGCGGCCCGAGTTCGATGCCTACCCGTGACCCATAACGGTGACGATTTTCTGCACACGGTCCTGGGGCTCCCCTAGGTCGACTCGGCCTCAACTGAGTACCTGGTGCGGTGTGTAAACGTCGCCACTAGGGAGACAAAGCGGCGGCGTGGTGCTGGTCACCCACCCCTCGTGTGCCGTCTCGCCTTCATAGGTGCTCGCTAATAGCACTTCCCCAAATCTAAGAAGGCTTTAACGGGGGATGTTTGTCTTTGTCTGTATGTATGTAGAGAGCAGTGGCGCAGTGGTTCGCGCGCTTCCCTACGAACCTGGCGACTCGAGTTCGATTCCTACTCGCGGCCAGAAACAGTAGCGAATATTTGAACCAGCCCTGGGGGCCTCTCCTAGGTCGACTCGGCCTCAAATTAGTACTCGTGCGATGAGTACTCATCGCGACTGGGGATACAAAGGCGGTTTTGATAACAGACCTGAGAAATATGTCCAGGATTGGCGAAATGTGGAAACTCGCTCGCTCGCTCACCCATCCCACTCAACCCACTCATTCATTGGTGAGTCACTGATTCACTTGCTACGAACCCACCTACCCACCCATTTGCTCACGAGGGTTGCCACCCGTCCACGTTTGACCCGGGCCAGTCGGGCATTGTCATCGGTGTTCGGGAGGCAGCAATTTGATTTGTATCCGAACCTGGCAACGATTATTGCCGCGTTGATCATCGACCTACGCTGCGAAACATATCCGGGCTTGTTGATGATCCTGCATTACAGAGACAAAGATCCCCCGTGTCGCTTGTAACACGCTTGGGGTAGTGTTGTTAGCGAGCACACACACACAGTGTCCATTGGCACAAGATTAACATGTGACATTTGGCAATTATATTTTTGACATTGACGCCACATCGTATGTACGTGCGAGCTATGAATTATCATGGGGAGCGGTTGCTAGCGGTTGAAGCGCTGCACTACGAACCTGGCGACCCGGGTTTGATTCCCACTCGGTGACGATTATCTGAACCGGTCCTGGGCCTCCCCTAGGTCGACTCAGCCTAAATGAGTACCCGTGCGGTGTGTAAACATCGCCACGAGGGAGACAAAGGCGGCCGGGCGTGGTGCTGGCCACCCACCCCCCTCGTGTGTCGTGCCGGCCTTAGTAGATGCTCGCTAACGGCACTTGCCCAACAGTCTGTAACAGGCTATACGGGGGATTTTGTGTTTGTTTGCTACGAATTATTCTCTCTGCCCCTCTCTACCTGAGAGTGAGAACTAAAGACGCATTGCTTCCTCGATTTGGCCTGTAGGCAAGGGCCGTGTGTGCTGTGTCGGTGTCACCCGAGTCATTGTTTTCGAAGTCACTAACGCGGCAGGCAAAACAAGTCAACAAACAAAGACAAAATGTCCCCCGTATAGCCTTAACAGACTGTCAGGGCAAGTGCTGTTAGCGAGCATCTAATGAAGGCTGGAATGCCGGACGTGGGAGGTGGGCGGTCAGCACCATTCCCGACCGCCTTTGTCTCCCCGGCGAGCGATGTTTATCACACACTGCACCAGGTACTCATTTGAGGCCGAGTCGACCTAGGGGAGGCCCAGCAGCACCGGTTCAGATAATCGTCACCGTGTTGAACGTGAGCGGGAATCGAACTCGGGTCGCCGGGTTCGTAGCGCAGCGTCGCGCTGACCGCTTCACCACCGCTCCCCACGCATACACAAAGACAAAGATCTCCCATATAGCCTTGGGGCAAGTGCTGTTAGCGAGCACCTACGAAGGCCGGAACGGTACACGAGGGTGGCCAGCACTACGCCCGGCCACCTTTTTCTCCCCAGTGGCGATGTTTACACAACGTACCAGGTACTAATTTGAGTCCGAGTCTACCTAGGGGAGGCCCAGCACCGGTTCAGACAATCGTCACCGCTGTTGGCCGCGAGCGGGAATAGAACCGGGATCGCCGGGTTCGTAGCACGGCACGCTAACCGCTCACCGCTCCCACGCGTAAACACACACACAGGACACACCACAGAGACACAGACAGACACACACAGACACGCGTGCGAGTACACACACGAAGCGCTCAAGACACTCTGGGATGCATGCGTTAGTGTTCTTGGATGACTTGCCCCATCTCACAGGGTAACTGCATGCATATATGCATACAAGGAGACGCGGGTGACGGGTCCCTTTATCGTCAGAGCGCCACGTGTACATGTAAATATTCGGCCGACGTGACATTTGCGCTAAGTGTGTCCCTCGGCATAAAGTCACAGTCGCTCTCCCCGGTGTGCGCGTGAGTAGGCGTGTGGGTGCGCGCGCGCGCGTGTGTGTGTGTGTGTGTGTGTCTGTGTGTGGGTGTCTGTGTCTGTGTGTAAGGAGGTGGGGAGCGGTGGTGTAGCGGTTAGCGCGCTGCACTACGAACCTGGCGACCCGGGTTCGATTCCCGCTCACGGTAAACACCCAGTGACGATTATCTAAACCGTCCTGGGCCTCCCTAGGTCGACTCAGCCTCAAATGAGTACCTGGTGCGTGTGTAAACATCGCCGCTAGGGGCCACCCACTCCCTCGTGTGCCGTTCCGGCCTTCATAGGTGCTCGCTGACAGCACTTGCCCCAACAGTTTGTTAAGACTATATGGTGATCTTTGTCCTTGTTGGTGGAGATGGTGGAGATGGTGGAGATGGTGGAGATGGTGGAGATGCTGATGGAGGTGGTATTGATGTTAGTATGTTGAACTTCTTTCGCACCGTACGTAGCCAACCGTGCTAATCGGAGGTGCGGGATGATGATGTGGTGGGTTTGATGATGATGATGATGTGGAGTGATGGTGGAGATGATGGTGATTGGTGGTGATTGGTGGTGGAGGTGGAGTTGGTGGTGAGTGGTGGTGGAGTGGTGGTGGAGATGATGATGATGATGATGGTGATGATAATGATGGTGATAATGACGTTGGTGGTGGTGGGGATGATGATGCTGTGCGTTGTGGTATTGATGATGATGGTTATTTTGGTGGTGGTGATGCTGCTGGAGATGGTATAACTTGTACGATGGCTTTACGAAACAAAACACGCCCTTTATCTGCTTAATGAGCACTTAAGCGCACGGCTTGCGATGTGCCGTGTGTGTGTGGTGGTGTTCCCCCCCCCCGTTACATTTTGACCTTGATGGGTGATTTGGTGCTGTCTCCTGGGGAGAGGTGGGGGGTAACCTGAGCTCATGAGCGAGAATTAGACACCGGACCCACGCATTTGCGGAGTGCGCAGCGAAACTAAATTAGCGGCTCCAACACTCGTGGTTATGCTGCTCCAGTCGGATGATGTCTCGCGTGTGTGCACAACACAGAGACGCAAACAAGATCTTGGTGGCCGCGAGCGGGAATCGAACTCACTCCAAAGACGGAGATCCCCCGTATAGCCTTGATATGTCTTCTTGGTTCTTTTGGTAAAGTCACGTAGAATGGAAAAAATAAAATAATAAAAAAAGCATAAAAATAATTATTAATAAATTTTATTAACTGTTTTATTTTATTATTTTATTATTTCCATTCTACGTGACTTTACCGAAAGAACCAAGAAGATGAATCCCTGCAGTCACGAAAGCTTTAAATCGAAATTTAGCCTTGATATGCTTTTGGGACAAGCGCTGTTAGCGAGCACCTGTAAAGGTCGGCACGGTACAACGTGGGCATGGACGGTGAGCGCCACCGCCCGGCCGCCTTTGTCTCCCTAGTGACGACGTTTAATACACAAAGCACAAGGTACTAATTTCAGGCCGAGTCGAACTGGAGGAAGCCCAGAAACGGTTCAGATAATTCTCACTGGCGTTGGCAGCCGTGAGCGGGAATCGAACTCACTCCAAAGACAAAGATCCCCGTGTAGCCTAACAAACTTGCGGGGCAATGCTGTTAGCGAGTAGCAAGTCCTGCACGTGACACGACAAGGTGGGTGCCAGCACCACGCCGGGCCGTTTTTGCTCCTCGTGGCGATGTTTACTACACACCGCACCACGTGCTCATTTGAGGCCGAGTCGACCTAGGGGAGGACCCTGATATAATCGTCACCGTGTGAAATGTCGCGAGCTATTGTCAATATGCAGAGTGGCTGCTGCTGCTGTGTCTTGTACAGCGCTTGGAGGAACTTGATGGATTACGCTTTATAAGGACTTAGTATAATTATTATTATTGATTTTTGTTGTCAGTGCGGTTTTGGCAAGACGACAAAGCGATAGGAAGTGAAGCCTTTCACGGCTGTCAAATCTGTCGCTGTCCAGCAGAGGGTAGCAGAGACGGGGTTTCCTCTCTCCTGGACTTGACGATTTAAAATCCTGGTCGGGTGAAGGTGAGTGCTGTTGCCACCCGTCCGGGTTCGACGCGGGACAGGCAGGTTTGTTTCTTGTACCGGTATTGCACGGCTGGCTAGGAGCGGTGCGAAATAAGTTCACCGCACGTCTACACGTCGCTGTGCCGAACTTTCACCGCACGCCCTGGGTCCATTACTAGTTTTGTTAATGGACCCAGGGCCGAGAGGCAAATACATCATCTGGGTTTGGGATCACGTGGTAACCCCTACCACAAACTCGCACAGAAGCCCACAGTCTGGGGTTGCCATCCGCCCAGAGAGTTGCTACGGGGCAGTGTTCTACCGGACATGTGTGAAAAAGAGCTTTATAGCTCTTCGGATTCCTCCGGTGTAACTTTATCGGCTGATTCATCGCAAGGCCCGTGGGTCACTGGGAGGCCCCTGGTGGCCTTTAGTGCGGGCCGCTGACGTGTGGCCAACGACGACACACAACGAGTGATGAAACCCCCATCAGCATCATCATCGTCGTGATGCTGTCAAACCCCCAATGGTTTCAAATGTGTGGCCACCCCTCACACTGACGATGTCTTAGCGGCGAAAGTGCCGCCCTCCCACTCACCCCTCTGAACATTTGTGAAAGACACTGCGATGTGCTATGGGTATCGATTGGCAGGCGAAGTGATCAGGTAGTTTATACATACAAAGAGGGGGGGGGAGAGATCGAAGTTTCGAGGTTGATTTTTTGTTTTTTCTTAACGGAGGCGAAATCTCAGGAGGCCCAACGACACCGGAGTTCATCTTCTTGGTTCTTTCGGTAAAGTCACGTAGAATGGAAATAATAAAAGAATAAAAAGAAAACATAATACAATAATTCTCACGACGTTTCGGCCACAACGCAAGCAGCCGTCCTCAGGTGAAAACCAGGTCTGTCGAGGCGACAGCGTCTGAATAAAACAGCACACGTGCTTGGAGCATATATATAAGCTGGAGTTGCGCATTCCGCGAGAAGCTCCAGCCGGCTGAGTAAAGATGACAACAAGCGAAGACAACGAGCGGAGTTCGCAGCGACGAAGCAGGCGGAGACATCGGTGCAAACAACCACGGCGTCACGGCTTGAGAAACAAAAAAAAATCAAAATCAGCGCCAAGGTAACGTTCTCCAAGACGCGCGAAAATCCCGAGGACCCGGAGAAAAATCCACGCGACCACGGAGAGAGAGAGAGAGAGACGCAAACTCCAAATATACAGCAGCAGGCGTCAGGGTCGGGAACGAACCCACGACCTCCTGCGTACCAGGCGAGGTAGTTAACATCTCCACTCGACGATGACTGACGGCAAGTTTCATTGATACATTAGCAAAGTATCTCAATATATATTTTTAATTTTGACACTTCAAACCAATTTTGGCGTATTTTTAATTCGTTAGGCGAGCGATGGCGCTGCGGTTAGCGCACTGCGCTAGGAACCTCGCGCTAAGCACGAGGTCACAAACGTCTCTTCTTACGGGTGGAGCGGCAACGCAGGGGTTGGTGCATCGCGCCATCAAACCCTCGACGGACCCGGTTTGATTCCCTTCCACGGCTTACATCAGTGGCGTCAGCGAACAATTTATGAATCGCGCGAAATTGCAGCGCGATTTGAATCGAAACCCGTTTTTTTATTATTTTTTTATTCCGTGCGATGGCCTTGACGTCACAATGGGGCTTCTCCTCGAGGCTTCGAGCAAAGAGCGAATCACGTGCAAGCGAGCGCGTCATCGCCGACCACGTGACACCGTGATCCAAGCCACGTGGCGGCTCGCGTCATGGACGACACTTTGAGTTGTTTCTTCCCTCCATCGTTTCACAACAACACCACCACCACGACCACCACGTTCGTTTTACGCCGGATTCCATCCAGCAAATGTCTTCTTGTTGTTATTTCGTCTCCTGAGTCCTCTCCCTCTCTTTCTCCCTTTCTCTTGGGCCTCTCCTCGGCAATGTCTCGCCATCTCTGTGCAGAAATAGGTGCGGGGATGGGATGGGTGGGGGGGTAGATGTCATGGCTTGACATCTCTGCCCAGCGCCGTAACGGATTTCATTTGCCACGTTATTCCTTCTCCCCACCCGCCCCTCTCTCAATCTCGATCAGGAGTCGAAACTCGTTCCTTCCTCCTTTTTCTCAGCCGCTGATTCTCTGCTCGCTAAAAAGAACCCCCCCCCTCCCCACCAACCAACCAGGGGCCACGCTTTTTTCAGTGACGAGCGATTATTATTTTTTCTAAACTCTGTCTATTTTTCACAAATCAAATGTCTCTACCCCCACCAACCCACACATCCACCACCCCACCTTAGCCCGCTATGAATGCCTCGAAAAGATGTGGGGAGGAGGGAAGGTGGGGGGGGGCGTCGCTGCTGCTACATTTACCTAAAGCTGCAGAATAAAGAGACAGGCTGCAGATTTATCGCGGAAGGCTATTACAAATAGTAATGTCGAACCTTTTATTGCATTCCGTCTTGCTGTCTTTCATTACACACACACACGGGCGTGTCCTCCATGTGATTTTTTTTTAGGTTACATGGCAAAAATATCTCTATTTTTTCTGGGGGAAAGCGGGGGGGGACCGTTGCGATAAGAGCATTGCCAGATAGGAGAGGAGGGGAGGAGGAGGAGGGAGGGTACAAGGGATGCAGGGACAAAAGCTCACAAATTTAGGCCAAACCCGAGCCCGTCCGTCTAATCTTGTAGCGATGATGCCTGCCGTCAGAGACTGCGCAGGCACGCACAAGGTGGATGACAGTTCTTGTTAGCCTCGATGTATCTATACACGCAGACGGGTGTGCGCGTGTGTGTGTGTGTCTGTGTGTGTGTGTGTCTGTGTGTGTGTCTGTGTGTGTGTGTGTCTGTCCGTGTCTTGCTCTGTCTATGTGCGTGTGTGGGGAGTGGTGGCGCAGCGATTAGCGCTGCTGCTGCGCCATGAACCCGGTGACCACCGGCACCCCCCCCCTCCGCCGCATCCAGCTGACGGCCAAGTGACGATTATCTGAACTGGTCCTGAGCCTCGCCGTAGGTCAACTCGGCCCTAAACGAGTAACTGGCGCGATGTGTAAAACATTACCAAGAGGGAGACAAAGGCGGACGGGCGGACGTGGTGTTGACCACCCATGTTACTCACGAGCCGCGCCGGCCTTCATAGGTGCTCGCTGACAGCACTTGCCCCAAAAGTCTGTGAAGGCTACACGGGGGACCTTTGTCCTTTTTTGGAGAGTGGTGGGTGCGGTGGTTAGCGACGCTGCGCCACGATCACGCTCACGACCGATAAATGACAGCCTCCCCTAGGTCGACTTGGCCTCAAATGAGCATGTGGAAACCTCAGCGTCGGGAAGATGAACACGGACGGGCGTGGGTCTGACCACACCACGCAACACCACACCACACCACACCACGCCACACCACACTATGCCACACCACGGAACACCATGCCACGCACACACCACACCACACCATGCCACACCACGCAACACCACGCACACACACCATGCCACACCACGCAACACCACACCACGCAACACCACACCACACCACGCAACACCACACCACACCACGCACACCACACCACACAACACCACACACACCACGCACACCACACCACACCACACCACGCCACACCACACCACACCACACCACACACACACACAACCACACCACGCACACACACCACACACACACACAACACCACGCAACACCACACCACGCCACACCACGCCACACCACACCACACCAACCACACCACGCACACACACACACAACACCACACAACACACGCACACCACACACACCACACCACGCCACACCACTCCAGACCACACCACGCAACGCGACACCACGCAACACACACCACGCAACACCACCCCACGCAACACCACACCACGCACACCACACAACGCGACACCACGCCACACCATTCCATGTCACACACTACGCCACACCACGCCACACCACACCACACCACGGAACACCACACCACGCAACACACACCACGCAACACCACACCACGCCACACCACACCACGCCACACCACACCACACCACGCAACACCACACCACGCAACACCACATCACGCCACACCACACAACACCACGCCACACCACACAACGCCAGACACAAGCAATGCATCTTCGTGTTCACGACAATTACATGAGTTTTTTAAATATTAATTTTCCAACATTTAATTGTATTTCAGCGATTCTTTTCGAATAGGTGGCAACTGCACTTATTTTTCTGTTAAACACTCTAAACGTGCCGCAGTTACTGCTGAAAATTAAAGCTAAATATAACAAACGTATAATAATCGCCACCGATATTGTGAGCCATTCGGTCTCCTTTTGGGCTAAATCGTCGTGCATGTAGAGTGTCAATAAAAAAAAAATGAAGTATAACCCTCCACCACCCATCGACAAAGCCAATCAATTGAAGCTGTCACGTGGGCACTTGCGCCAGCTGATTTGATTTTCCAGCCAACGTTTTCAAACATTCTGCGTTGAATGATTTGGCCCTTGTCGGTTGGTTGGAGGGTTAGCGTTAATCGAATGACAATGTGCCTACCCGATCTAACTTTAAACATAAACTTATTATGAATCGTATGATTGCGGTTTTGTGAAAATCTACAGCCTCCTTTGACAAGATCATTCAAGTTTATTCAACGAAATAAAATTGAATACAATTCCCAATCTTACTGCTGCTTAAAGGACTTAACGATGCCATATTTCACCATGCCGGTGAAGATAGGTCAACGAAGTGGAATGGCACGTGGACATTTATAGCAGCCAAAGACTCTAAACGAGTGACGTTGATTCTAAATGTGAAGAGAAAACCCAGAGGACCCGGAAAAAAATCCACGCGACCACGGAGAGAGAGAGAGAACACGCAAACTAAATATACAGCAGGCGTCAGGGTCGGGATCGGGATCGAACCCACGACCTCCTGTATACCAGGCGAGGTAGTTAACATCTCCTAGCCACCGTGATGATGATGAGAGAGAGACACCGCAAACTCCAAATATACAGCAGTAGACGTCACGGTGTGGTTCGAGTTCACGAACTCTGTATACCAGGCGAGGTAGTTAACATCTCCTAGCCACCGTGATGAGAGAGAGAGAGACACGCAAACTTCAAATATACAACAGGCGTCAGGGTCGGGATCGGGATCGAACCCACGACCCCCTGCATACCAGGCGAGGTGGTTAACATCTCCTAGCCACAGTGGCGCCTACTCGCCACTGACGTTAGCCGTGGTCGGGAAGCAAACTCAGGTTGTCGGTTTTTTTTATAGCCCACCATTGCGTTCGCACTCCGTTCAACATTTGAACAAAAAAATTATACGGGCAATATTATATTTTAAGGGGCGAGCAGAGTGATGTGGTGCCTGCATTCCAATCGCATTGCAGCGTTGGGAAGCAAATGTAAAACGAGACCTCGTCAATGTTGCGATGTCTTTCTCTTAGACATCAGTGAAAAAGAGCTTCATAGCTCATCGGATTTCTTCAGCGTGAATAAGTATTCCGATTAATCTTTGGTTCTTTCGGTAAAGTCACGGAGAAAGAGAATAAATAAATAATAGAAAACGACGTTTCGATTGCAACACAAGCAATCGTCATCAGGTAGAACTAAATTTGAGAGAGAGACAAAACACAGACACGGAGACACACAGACAGACACACAAACAGAGAGAGACAACACAGAGACACAGAGGAGAGACACACAACAGAGACACACAGAGACTCTCGTGTGTCTTGTGTGTCTTTCTCTCTTGTGTGTCTGTTTGTGTGTCTTCTGTGTGTCTGTCTGTGTTGTCTCTCTCTGTGTGTCTATGTTGTGTCTCTCTGTGTGTCTATGTTGTGTGTCTCTCTCTGTGTGTCTCTCTGTCTGTGTGTCTATGTTGTGTCTCTCTCTGTGTGTCTCTCTGTTGTCTCTCTCTGCTTGTGTGTCTGTCTGTGTGTCTCCGTGTCTGTTTTTGTCTCTCTCTCAAATTTAGTTCTACCTTATGACGGTTGCTTCTGTTTCAATCGAAACGTCGTATTCTATTATTTAATTTATTTTCTTTCTACGTGACTTTACCGAAAGAACCAAAGAGTAATTTCTACAGTCACGAAAGCTTCAAATCAAGTTTAAGTGTTCCGATTGATTCTGTCTCGACAATAAACCTTCCACCTGCCACAATAGCGGCGTGGAGCGGTGGCCCCGTGGTTAGCGCGCTGCCCTATGAACCCTGCGGACACCTGAGTTCGATTCCCGGCCGTGGTGAACATCGGTGAGCGGGGAGCGATGGCTGAAACGGCCCTCCCTCCTTGCCTGACTGATACGCGAGGCCACGTGCAGCCTGCCTGCCTGCCTACATGCCTGACCCCCCCCCCCCGTTTACCCCACGTTCCCGCTGGGGTGGCATTTTATTTCTACGGATGGGAGTCGCACAGTTGAGCATTGTTACTCTTAGTTTTTTCGGTAAAGTCACGTAGGTAAAAACGGATTTTTTAAATTATTTTAATTATTTTATTTTTATTAATTTTTATTTCATTTTTTACCTACGTGACTTTACTGAAAAAACTAAGCGTATGAATCCTTGCAGTCACGAAAGCTTCAAATCTAGAGTTGAGCATTGGCCTAGCTCGAGAGCAGTGTGCTTCGATGCACGGCTCACGGGGCCACTGGCGGCTCCTGGTGCTGCCCCTGACGTAGGGCT
Source organism: Lethenteron camtschaticum (assembly GCA_018977245.1). Taxonomy (NCBI): domain Eukaryota; kingdom Metazoa; phylum Chordata; class Hyperoartia; order Petromyzontiformes; family Petromyzontidae; genus Lethenteron; species Lethenteron camtschaticum. The sequence continues at coordinate 6,261,195 of MU249602.1, read as the reverse complement.
TCCGACAATACACAAATATTGAAATAACCCCCCATCATCATCATCGTCCTCGAGCTTCTGTCAAACCCTCCTTCTCCCTAGCGTTGTTCCCGCTGTGGCGCAGGGTCCGCTTTTCGGCATTGTCTTCTCCATTTGGCTCGGTCCAGGGCATCTTCAGGGATGCGTTGACCGTCTTCATGTCTTCCTTTATTCGATCCATCCATCGCTTCTTCGGACGTCCGCGTGGACGGCGGCCCTCTGGCTCAATACGCACGGCAGTCTTGGCCACTGATGACTCTTCACTTCGCATCACATGGCCGTACCACCGAAGCCTTGCCTCAAGCATCTTGTCCGCAATGGGGCCACACCAAGTCGCTTCCGAACGTCTTCGTTCATGACACGATCCCATCGAGTGAGCCCGAGGCTCCATCTGAGCATCCTCATCTCCATGGTGTGGAGAGCTTGTTCGTGTACAGTTGTGGCTGGCCAGCACTCGGATCTGTCAAACCCTCCAATGGTTTAAAATGGGTGGCGGCCCTCACACTGATGATGACCCATCGGCCAAAGTGCTACGCCCCCACCGTCTGAAAATTTGTAAAGAACAATGCTCTAGAGAAGCTGCTATACAACAATGCACTTTTTTTATTAAGAGGGACTGAACATATTTGTTTTGCATGAAAATTATATATTTTTTCCTCCCACTTGCTCTTAAAAAAAAACAATGTTTGTTTAATTTTACACTTCGCCCCACTGGTAATTAGAATCATGTGGGAGTGGGTTTTTTTGTGCGCATTGAAGTTAATCATATTCCTTGTTAGGGTTACTCAGTAATTGCGCCACGGTGGCGAGATGTTAACTACCTCGCCTGGTATACAGGAGGTCGTGGGTTCGATCCCGACCCTGACGCCTGCTGTATATTTGGAGTTTGCATGTTCTCCCTGTGGTTGCGTGGACTATTCTATAGGTCCTCCGGAAACAAAATTTCCCTCCACATGTCGAATCAAACATCACGTGTTTAGCGCATTTGGCTGCTGTATATTTCTGAACAATAAGCCACTTCGTTGAACTATCATTCGTGGTGACCATGTGGCTCCTGAATTACAAATAACATAGCTCCGTGGGTAACAATTTTATTATTCATAATAGAGGTGTTTTGGGTTTGATGGCGTAAATAACTAAATGTGTCGTTAAAACCCGCCACCACCCTACACAGCCAACTAGTAAGGGTTGTCACGTAAACAGAACGTGGCCAATTCGTAACTAGTACAGCACTAGCGTGTAGTGTAGTGTATAGTAGCGTAGTGTATTGTGTAGTGTATAGTGTAGTGTATTGTATAGTGTATAGTATAGTGTATGGTAGTGTTGTGTATAGTAGTGTAGTGTATAGTAGCGTAGTGTATTGTGTAGTGTATAGTGTAGTGTATTGTATAGTGTATAGTGTAGTGTATAGTAGTGTTGTGTATAGTAGTGCAGTGTATAGTAGTGTATAGTGTAGTCTATTGTGTTGTGTATAGTGTAGTATACTAGTACAGCACACCAGTTGTGTGTTGGAGAGCCAAGCCACAACATTTACAATCTGAGTAACGACGTTTCGCCAGTAATTACAACCAGCTTCATCAGGCGACAGCCAGTTGGCTGTGTCGGGTGGTGGCAGGTTTTAACGACACATTTATATATATTTACGCGATCTAACTTGTTACAATTTTTTTTGCAAAATAATAATTGAGAGCGTCCTCGGTTAATCCGCGATTTCGCCCCACCAGGTGGAATCTGAAGCGAATGAACAAATCGGCGGTGTTGAGTCGGAGCCCCGGCGTAATGCACGCAGACAGACGTCACACCGCGTGCGCCCAGCGCTGCCGCCACCTGTCTCAAGGTTTTTTTTTTGCCCGACGATCAACGATTGCCCTCTCTTTCAAAGCACACCCGACCTGGGACATCCTGAAAGTCTCGCCGTGTGGCATTCAACATTTAACAAGGGGGACAATTCATCTTCTTGGTTCTTTCGATAAAGTCACGTAGAATAAAAATAATTAAAACATAATAAAATAATTCTCACGACGCTTCGGCCACAACGCAAGCAGCCGTCCTCAGATGGAGAACAGGTCTGTCGAGAAGACATTCAGACTCTGTCTCCTCGACAGACCTGTTCTCCACCGGAGGACGGCTGCTTGCGTTGTGGCCGAAACGTTGTGAGAATTATTTTATTATGTTTTATTTTTATTATTTTATTATTTACCGAAAGAACCAAGAAGATGAATCCCTTTAAATCGAAATTTAAGGGGGGCAATTGTTGTTGTTGTCAGTTTCTCTTCCCCCCCCCCCACTGTCTTCTCGTGTTGCGAGAGATTTCATTCGAAACCGTAATTCGCTCCAGTTGTTTAGTACTTTTTTTTTTAAAGAAAAGTGATTTAAAACCCCGTTCTGTGACCAATGTATTCGGTGGTGCTGCTGTGTTGGCGGTGGTACACAGGCACAGTCGATGATGAACAAGAACCAAAAACTCAACATGATCCGTGTCAATTTACACTGTGAGCCTTGAAGATGAAATACATATATAATAGGTGACGTTTCGGGCAATGGCCTTTCTTCATATTGCTTTGCCCGAAACGATGATCGGCGATGATGACTTTGCAGTTGCAACTTTACACTCATCCTCCATCCGTCTTACATGGCAGGTACATTAATCACACGAACTAAATCTATCTCGACGTTTTTGTAAGTTAATGTTGTTATTCACGTGGTTTTAAACAACTGGTCCCACTTTTGTGCGCAGCCATTAATTAATATCGAGATAGTTTTTACCCTTCCTGGCAAATTAAACAGCTGTGTTAGGATGCTAAAATACCAAACAGATCCCCTTTGGCAAGGAATTATGTCTGCCTTAACCACAAATATACTTGTGGTGAACATGCAAACAAAAACATGCTCTGTCAGTATATGATGATGCATTGTCTTTGAAACTGTTTGGTCCACACCAGAGGCAGTTTTCTTTAGAGCCTAGTCTCAAGCAGTCAAACGGCGTTAGAGCAGAGAACGCCAAAAGGCGAACAGCACAAAGACCACGCCACTGTGAGGGCATTCATAGCTCGTGGTGAGCAGCTACAACATGGGACTTTTATTGCTGACATTAAAATATAAGATTAGGTTTTACCCTTGCTGGCAATAAAACAGGCGTTAAGATTTTGATTTAGAGCTTTCGTGACGGCAGGGATTCATATTATTGGTTCTTTCGGTAAAGTCACGTAGAAGGGAAATAATAAAATAATAAAAATATAAAACACAAATTCTCACGACGTTTCGACTGCAACACAAGCAATCATCATCAGGTGTGAAAACCACAGCAATAAAATTAATATTTTTATTATTTTATTATTTCCCTTCTACGTGACTTTACCGAAAGAACCAATAAAACAGGCGTTAAGATGTTAAAACACCAAACAGGACCCGTTTTCAAGGAAGGGTTTACATTTTGAAACCGATCAGTAAGGTCCATGATGAGAGAGGCATTTGTTGGTGCACTATTTCAAAATGTTTCTGTCAAGTGGCTGCCTTTGCGTCTTGATTTCTACTTGCTTGTTTTTGCAATGAATTATAACCTGGTTCATCATTGTGCAGACCTTGTGAAATGTGGGCCATTGTTTTCATGTTCTGGGCCACGACTGCAAGCGCGAAAGCTCATTCTGGCCTCTTGAAGTCTTACCTGCCGGTAAAAACAACAATTCTAGCTTGAGCAAATGAATCCTCATCATCATCACCACCATTGTCATCATCATCATCACCACCATCATCATCATCTTCTTAAAACGCAACCGTTGCGCATCAAATACTCTTCCACAAACGCTCTGCATTCGTGTTTTTAGTTTTTCAGCATCATCATCATCATCATAAGAGGTTTTTTTTGTTACCGGTCTAGAATTCACAGCGGCAAAATGTTTAATTCAACAAAGTGCACTCAGAAACACAACCTAAGGGGTTTCACATCCACATGCATTTAACACACACACACACAAAAGAACCCCTCCAACAACAACAACTCTGCGCAGGTGTTCTCTCTACCCTCGTGTCAAGAAGCGTTTGACGGAGCCGTATCCCTTGCGTCTGAGCGCGCTGATGAACTTCAAACGAGCTTCGACTCCGAAGCGTTCAAGCGTCGCGAGCGCCGCACGCGACGATCTCGGACGGGCGAGAACGCAGAAACGTCCGTCGGCCTTTCTTCAGCGCGCAGTCTTAAGATCACAAGTGAAGAGCAAAGAAGAAAGAACATGTGCGTCTCCGTCTCGCCGTCAGTCTCTCCGTGTGTCCCCGCGTGGCTCTGACTTATGTTGGCACGAGGGCTGATCAGCCGGTGCAAACATTTCTGATGACCCCCCTCCCGACCCCCCATATGCCCCTTGTGTCAAAACGCATTCACTTCTCTCTCTCTCTAAATGCTGATCACTCAATGTGATTCGTATTACCGGAACATAAAACGTATTTCTATTTTTAACGCGGCTTAGGCTTTTTTTTCCAAGTGGGTGGCATTGAGATCTTAGGGTTAGGGTAGTTTAATCCGGGTTCGGTTACCTAACGTAATTTTAACATTAATGATCGTATCTAAAATATTCACGCACGACAAAAATTGTGTCATTATTTACTTACTGAATCACATTTGTAAGGCACTTTAACCAAAGCGCTGTCCAGGAATTAACGATGGCACAAAAACATACTGTGGGGCATGGGACGAGATGGAATGGTGCAGTGAATGTTAGAATGGTGAGGATGATGATGATGCGTGAGAGGAAACGGTGAAGATGACGAGATGAATGAGTCGGTGGAGGATGACGATGGAGATGGTGAGGGTATCGGTGATAATGCGGGGGGGGTAGATAAGGAAGGGTAGGCGAGTGACATTGGATGGGTCTTTAAAGGAGGGTCTTTAAAGGTCTTTAAAGGTTTGTACAGGTCTTTAAAGGAGGAGCGGAAGATGGTGGGAGTGGGTGACTGGACTGTTCACCTTTTGGCGTTCTCTGGTCTAACACTGGTGGTGAGATTAGCCCTAAAAAATTGACGCTGTCTCTGCTGTAGACCAATCACTTTCAAAGACAATATATTAACCGTGTAATTTTGTTTGTTCTTGGGTAGTAAGTGTTATTTCCTATTTGCTTATGCCTCAAAAGAACAGAAAATGGTTATTATTCCCCGCAAACAATTATTTTGTGACCAGGACAGTGATATTTAGAAATCTACCTATTTTCCAGAACATTCCAGATAGATTCAGTGCTGAACAAACTTGGAGTAACTTTTAGAACACTCTAGAACTTTCCAGTAATATAAATAGTAGTATAAATACAGGGGCTTTAAGCCCACCATTTCAGTTTAGTTCCAGCTGCCAAAGTGGATACATATCTGCATTTTTCTGAGATGGCATTAAGAGGCTGAAAGCATCCAGCAGACGCATTTTGCTATATCTGCGGCCAATTTATCAAGACAAGAGCGAAAAAGTACTCTGTCGAAGCATCTGCTAAGATGTGTGAGGCCTACAAGCCTACAAGACAATTTTAGACATGCCTGTCGGGGGATCAAGACAAGCCTTGGGCACCTCATTTCATCTGCGAGCAATGCAAAATAACTCTGGAAGGTAAGATGAACAATTGTTGCTCGGAATTTTATCTTATAAAATTTGTTAAAGTAAAAAAAATAATTTAAGTTTCTAATTAAAAATGTTGTATTATTTTCAATGTTATTGAAAAAAGATATATATGAAAAATGTTGCGAGAATCCCTTACACATTAGTCATGGGTGAAATAAATGCATTTTTGTAGGATGGAACAGAGGGAAGAGAGAGCCATGAAGTTCACTATCCTAAGAATTTGGCGGGAACCCACTGACCACTCAAGCAACTGCTACTTCTGCATGGTGGACCCTTCCAAACGTCGGACTGGAAAGAATGCCCCTACTATCACGTATCCGGACCATCCTTCATCGACCTGGTGCCACACTGCCATGAGCTCCCCATACCCACTCCTCCAGAGAGAGAGCAGCCGTCTTTAGAAGAGAGCGGCAAGTCAGAGAGCGAGGAAGACGTTGTAGATCCAGATTACAATTTAAGAGGTCGAGCTGAGGAGAGAAACCCATACTATCCCAACCAAATATACCTCAACGACTTGATCAGAGATCTTTGTCTCACCAAGTCCAATGCCCAGCTTTTGACGTTTAGGCTCAAGCAGTGGAACTTGTTGGATAAAAGTGTCCAAGTCGCAGATCAGAGCAAGCGTCACCAACCTTTTTATAGCTTCTTCACCCGTCAAGATGGGCTCTGCTTTTGCCACAATGTGACCAGTCTGTTCGAGGCAATTGGAATCGCCTCTAACCAGAATGAGTGGCGCCTCTTCTTTGACAGCTCATCCAGTAGCCTCAAAGCCGTGCTGCTCCATAATGGTAACAAGTACCCGTCTCTTCCCCTGGCTCACTCGGTGCACCTCAAAGAGGATTACAACAGCATCAAGACCTTGCTGGACGCCTCGAAGTATGATGAGTACGGCTGGCAGGTCATCGGATATTTCAAAATGGTGGCATTCCTGATGGGTCTCCAAGGCGGTTTCACCAAGTTTCCCTGCTATCTTTGCCTTTAGGACAGCAGGGACACCAAGGCGCACTACCACAGGCGGGACTGGCCACAGCGGACTGAGTTCTCTGTGGGAGGAACAACGTAAGTGGGAGCCACTGGTGGACCCCCGGAAGGTACTGATGCCACCACTGCACATCAAATTGGGCCTTATGAAACATTCTGTCAGAGCTGTAGATAAGGAGTCGGCAGCCTTCAAGTACCTTCAAGACTTCTTCTCTAAGCTGTTTGAGGCAAAGGTCAAAGCCGTTGTCTGCATCATGATTCATTGCAAAAAGGTTTCTATTTGGTGTTCGAACATCTTAAAACCTCCTGTTTGATTAGCATACTTTGACACTGGCAAGAAAGGTTCCATGTTGTTAGAGTAAGTGACCGTTTGCATCACAGCACGTGTGGAACCACGTGAAGGAGCATGGTCACCGGGGACAACACCCTGAGAACCACTGCTCTACGTAACAAAAAAATTAACCCGTAAAAGCAAAGTTTTTCACTATAAATCCTTTATATGCGTGGCATCGGTTTTATTTTATTGTTCATTTCTGTTTTTCTTGAGTAAGAGTTTCATTTTTATCACATTGGTATTTTAAATTAAATATGACATTTTTTTCCCTAAAAAGTGGAAAATTTTTGAATTTTTTTTCACGAAAATAAATTGTCACGCACAACGAGTCTGTGTGCAATATGTCAGCTCGATTGGATCACGGGAAGTGGGTTAAAAAACGACCGAAAGATGTGCACGGTCGTAAGCGCGCAAGCAAGCAAGTGAACTTAATATAAAGGATTTAAAAAAACCAAAGCTCTTTACACAACCCATGAGCCGCAAGGGACCTTCCTTTTTTGGTAGTGCATCATTTTAATCAGCGGTTCATTCTGAAACTAGCGCAGTCGTCCATTCAGAAAAGTCGGAACCCTATTCCAGTGGATTGCCGGTATCGCAGTCTGTTCTCCTGTAACGCAGCGTGTCGTTTTCATCACGTGAAGTGGCTATAGCGCGGTGTGTATTAGGGAACACATTTAAAAAATGTAATTAGGATGCGAATTGGATATGACGCGAGTGAGCGAATGGAGTAGGAATAAGCGGGTGGTACCGGCTGCCTTGGCGTAGCATCGTCGCACAAGGTAGTGGGATGCTGCTGGATGCTTCTGGATGCTACCCTCGGTCTTTGTTCGGCCTGCGTGAGCATCTCACGGTGTCATCGCCTGACTGTGCTTTACCCAATGTCATTTCATATTTATTATAACGCATTTTTCAGGAGCGAGGCGACTACCGCGTCGCAGGAGAACGGGCTGCACACGTTGGCGCGCGCACAAAGGGCCCAAACGGCACGGTGGCCCAGGTCGCCGTGCGGCACACGTGTCGTCATTGGCCAGTCGAGCGAGCAAAGGTGCAGCCCTGCAATTGCCCTGCTCGCACCCACGCCGCTTGACATCCCAAGTCCAGGACGCGAACAAGCATCGCGCGGGGTCACGACGAACGGGTTCGCCGGCTTGCGTTTCAATCGGTTAGCGCGTAATGCAAACTTAACTATTTTTGTTTGTTTGTTATTAATCGCACTCGCGTGTGCATGTACACGCGCGTGACAAACCAGAGGTTAACAAGGTAACCCCCCCCCTCCCCCAAGTGGCACCGGCAGGCGAGAGGCGACGCTTAAGAAACGGCAATAAAAACACAAAAATACATTCGGAATTTTTTAATGGGCTGGTCATGCTGCCGTTAAGTGCTCGTTTGTACATGCAATTTCACCGGCGTTATGGCTATAATGAGAGGCCGCTACATGCACGCTGGAGTGGGGGGGGGGGCATTTACATTTTGCAGCCCCTCCATGAACCTGGGCTGCTTCGGCAGGTGACCTCGGTACCACGTGTAGGCCTTGGGTTATTGGCTCGAAAATATATTTATTGGTACCGCCGAGGGTGGCAACTGCTACCGACGATTTTCCGCACGCCGTCCATGTCGAGATTACGAATATGTATGATAGCAATAGATTTGTGGTAGCTTTTTATGAGAAAAAGTTCGTTAAAGAGGGGGTGTTGTGGTGTATTCATCTATGTTTGTTTCATCGCTGTCCTTTGCTTTTGTATGTTTTTGCTGATCTCTTGGTTAAACCGAATACGCTTTAATCATGAAAGTTTGAACTTAGTCTTTGTAGACAACGTTGTTTGAAAACAAACCCCCAATGTCATTTGAAACATATTGATACAGCCAAAGCGTATGTGTGTGTGGCCGTACATGTATGTAATACAACGGACGTTATGTGAGCCAAGATTTCTGCTCTCGGTGGACACTGCCCATGGTAGACATCACCCATTGGTGCTACCGACCAACCACGTTGTCTCGTGTGGGATATTGGCGTGGGGGAGAAAGTATGAATTCATCTAGAGGTGAGCGAGCGAGCGAGTGGTTGTTTTCCTTATTACGTTAATTTAAAACGCATACGTATTTAAATTCCCAAACTACCTACAAGCGTCACGCGGACCAATTACAACCACGACCGCGTGTTGTCGCCTCTTGTAGTGCGCCTTGTTTAGCGGCGTCATTGAAGGGGGCTCATGCATTGCTCATAAAAAAAACGTCAATAAGTGACCTTGACGACAAATGTTATAGGCGCTTGGGCCTTGGCCGAGCTACTTAACGGTCACACATTTTTTTAGCCCCACCCCCGCCCCACCCTCCACCCCTCACCCCTCACCCCCACCCCAACGCCCACCCGCCACCCCACCCTCACCCCACCCCTCAACCCCCACCGCCACCCCCACCCCTCACCCCTCACCCCCACCCCTCAACCCCCACCCCTCACCCTCACCCCCACCCNTCAACCCCCACCCGCCACCCACCCTTACCCCCACCCCAACCCCCACCCCCCTCACCCCCATCCCTACCCCCCACCCCTCAAACCCCACCCCACCCTCCCTCCACCCCTCCACCCCCACCCCCCTCTATTCTAACTTTTGGGGTCAACTCGGCCGAAAATGAGTACCTGGCACGGTGTGCAGTAAACATCGCCGCCAGGGAGAGACAAAGGCGGCCGGGCGTGGTGCTGGCCACCAACCCCCCCCCCGCCCCCCTTCCCGTTGTGTGCCTCGCCGGTCTTCATAGGTGCTGCTACTCGCTAACAGCACTTGCCCAACGAGTCTCGTGAGGCTATACGGGGTATCTGTGTATTTGTGAATGCATACGTACACGGCGACTGTGCAGTAATTGCGTGTACCTAAGAAAGCGAATTAGAAGTAAAAACATTTTTTAATTCTACTAAGTAGGCTCTATTTTACTAAGCCAAGGGGATGTGCTAACGAACACGTGATGGAAAGGCGACGATGCTGGAGACGTTTTGATTGTCGTGCTCCGGTGAAGACGTTGGGGCCGACGTCGTGATGCTGTGCTGGACGCGTGTGTGGCTACGTGCGTTCGACACTTCACGTGGCCTCAAGGAGCACATGGCCTGGCACAAGCGTCGTGGTGACGTCACCGCCACCTAGTGGCGAATGGCGGTTGTTGTTGTTGTTTCGGTGAAGTCACGTAGGTAAAAATTTAAATTAATAAAAGTAAAATAAAAATAAAATAAAAATCACGACGTTTCGGAGGCAACACAAGCTTCCGTCTTCAGGTGGAACTGTCACATCACGATAGCTGTATCAAGTGATACAGCTATCGGTCCCACTTGATACAGCTATCGTGATGTGACGGTTCCACCTGAAGACGGAAGCTGTGTTGCCTCCGAAACGTCGTGATTTTTATTTTATTTTTATTTTACTTTTTAAATTAAATTTTTTACCTACGTGACTTTACCGAAAAAAACTAAGAATATGAATCCTTGCAGTCACGAAAGCTTCAAATCTAGAAGTTGTTGTTGTTCGTGTTTCATGCTGTGCTGTGTGCTGGCATGCGTGGGCGCTGCTGATAACGTGTCAACCGCACGGTTGAAACCCCGTGTTTTTGCACGGGGAAAATTGAGTTTTCACGTCCATACGGCGTACAAAAAATAGAATTTGTCCAATCTTGATTTGAAGCTTTCGTGACTGCAGGAATCCATACTCTTTGGTTCTTTCGGTAAAGTCACGTGGGTAGAAAATTCATAGATCACGACGTTTCGATCGCAACACAAGCAATCGCATCAGCAGTTTTTTCTTGCTGTGGTTGTCCCACCTGATGACGATTGCTTCTGTTGCGATCGAAACGTCGTGATCTATGAATTTTCTACCTATATACGTGACTTTACCGAAAGAACCAAAGAATATAATTTGTGTCTATTTGGTTGTGTTTCTCCCTTGTGATGGGACTTTGTAGGATACACGTTGGGATTTGTAAGGGCACGGGGTGACCAATAAGTGCTGAATAGCTCCGCAGTAAGGTAGGGGCACTGATAAGGGGTTCACACGTACGTTACTGCCACTCGCTAACACTTGCCCCAACAATCTGTTGTAGGTTATACGGCCGGTGCGTGGTGGGTCTTTGTCTTGTGTGCGTGTGTGGCAGAGGTCGCAAACGGGGTTTGATTCCTTACCCGTACCCGGCCGCACCAGGGTCGCAAACGGGTACCCGGGTACGGGTACGGTACGGGTATCGGGTACCTGATTGCGACCTCTGGGATGAAGCCATGTTGCAGGCGCGGGTGGGTTGATTCTAGGAACTTGAACTGTGAGAAGAGACAAGACGTTGGAAATGAGTGACAAACGGTGACTCACCAGTGACTCACGGTCTATCCGTACCGTACCCGCCGCACCAGGGTCGCAAACGGGTACCCGTACCCGTACCCGGCAGGGTAGGGTACGGGTATCGGGTACCCGGTTGCGACCTCTGGTGTGTGGTTCTTGATTTATTTTCGATGTTGGGACCAGAAGAGGGCGTGTATCGGCAGGCCGCTACTGCCCATCGTGCAGCAGCGGCAGTCCGTAGTGCAAGCACACGGTGGGGGGGTCATTGCGTAAGGGCTGGTGGGCCGCTCTGTGTAGGGGAAATTGCAAATGTGATCAGAGTCCAAAGAAAAAACTCACACGTCTTATTAAAATGTTGCACTACCTCTACTATGCGTGCGCTTCAATGTTTGTTCACGTTTCGATTTAAAGCTTTCGTGACTGCAGGGATTCATCTTATTGGTTCTTTCGGTAAAGTCACGTAGAAGGGAAGTAATACAATAATAAAATAAAACATAATAAAATCATTCTCACGACGTTGTGGCCGAAACTTCGTGAGAATTATTTATTATGTTTTATTTTATTATTTTATTACTTCCCTTCTACGTGACTTTACCGAAAGAACCAAGAAGATTTGTTCACGTTCTCAGTTGGCATTGAGTCCCAATATATTCGGCTGCCCCAAATATTTTTTTGTCACCAGCCCCCCCCTCCAACCGCCCCCCCAATAATTTGTGTTTTTGTACCGATGCCCCAATTGGAGCCCAAAGTGCGTGACTTCATTTTTTACAAATGCCTGGGTCGATTTATTTGTTCCAGATCATCGCCGTCAATATCCGGCTTCACTCCGTGCACCGCGAGTGCGCCGAACTCGACTGTTGAATGCGGCCTTCGCAGCCGATTGGCTCATCGAGTGATGACGTCACGTTCATCCCCTGTCTATCTCAGAGGATTTCTACACAAATGTGGCCGCCGCCTGATGATGCCGGTTGCAATTACCGTCGAAACGTCGTACACGAACTTTTAATGTTGGGGGTTTACTCTCCAACACACCGGTGGTGCTGTGCGAGTAACGAATTCTAGATTTGAAGCTTTCGTGACTGCAAGGATTCATATTCTTAGGTTTTTTCGGTAAAGTCACGTAGGTAAAAAACTTAAAATTAATTAAAGTAAAATTAAAATTAAATAAAAATCACGACGTTTCGGAGGCAACACAAGCTTCCGTCTTCAGGTGGAACCGTCACAGCACGATTGCTGTATCAAGTGGAACTGTCACAGCACGATAGCTGTATCAAGTAAGAGTAACGAATTGGCACGCTCTGTTTACGTGACACACAACATTACTAATTGGCCGTGTAGGGTGGTGGCGGGCTTAACGACACCACATTTACATATTTACGCCATCTAACCCAACAAAAAAAACTCTCTTATGGGTAGTGCAAGGTATCAGCCGCCAGTTGACGGCCACGTGGGTCCAGCGATGCAGAGTCGTTGGACGTTCGTGACCGCTTGACGGTGTGAACACAAAACAATGGAGGGGGTGTGAGTGTGAGATCATCGTTGTTGACAATTATAAGCAAGCAGAGACAGCGCCGTCATCGCCGTTGTTGTGCGACTCAAGCCAAGCCCGAGTCTGCTTGATGTGGACGCTGCCTGTCTCGAAGCCGGTGGCAGAGTTTGCTTTTGCATTGACCCGATGCTGCTAAAATTGTTCGTGAACTGACGACCCACGGATGTCTAACGATAATGGGATGTTGTCAATGAAAAACAAAAACGTATTTTGACACCGATGGGGCAATACGGCAAGGAAGCGTTTTTTTTTGTTTGACACATAGTAGGCTGTCGCGACCAATATTATTCATTATTAAGGTTTTTGGTTAAATCGCGTAAGTATAAATGTGTCAAAACCCTCCACCACCCGACACAGCCAATTAGTAAGGGATTTGTCACGTAAATAAAACGCCAAATATTTACTACTTCAACCCACCGGTGTGTTGGAGAGTGAATCCACAACATTTGTAATCTGAATTAGCCAGCGAAACGTCGTACTACTCAGATTGTAAATGTTGTGGATTCACTCTCCAACACACCGGTGGGCTAAAGTAGTAAACTAACTGGCGTTTTATTTACGTGACAAATCCCTTACTAATTGGCTGTGTCGGGTGGTGGAGGGTTACGACAACATTTATATTTACGCGATCTAACCCAAAAAACCTTTATTATGAAGCGTTTTTTTGGTCCGCTCACTCATTTATTTTGTTACTCGTTGAACGATTTGATGGATTTGTGTTTATTAATCGGGATCGCGCTCTCGGCTCTTAAAATACTGGACGGACCGATGCCCAACCGAGCAAAGTCACTGCGACCGCCGTTGGTTCAATTATCCGTGTGTCCTTGTGTTGTGTATCATGAATCGTTGGACCAATACCTCATTATTGTTGTTGTTGATATGCGTATCGCGTGAGTCTCAAGACTCTCCCCTCTCCCCCCCACTTCCCCTGGATCGTCCTCGTATCGCAGTTCCCAACCGGGAAACGTTGTTAAGGTCTTCTGGGCGGTCAAGGAGCGTGAGCGAGAATCGAACTCTGGCGCCCGGGTTCGTAGCGCAGCGCGCTCACCATTGCGCCACCGCTCCCCCCCCCCAACACACACACACCACAAAAAAAACAGAAACAAAGATCCCCCATAGGGACTTAAGAGACGATTGGGGCAAGTGCTGTTAGCGAGCACCTATGAAGGCCGGCACGGCACACGAGGAGGTGGGTGACCAACACCACGCACGACCGCCTTTGTCTCCCCAATGACGATGTTTACACATTGCACTAGGTACTAACTTGAGGCTGAGTCGACCTAGAGGAGGGCCACAACCGGTTCAGATAATCGTCATCAGTGTTGGCCGTGAGCGGGAATCGAACCCGGGTCGCCAGGTTCGTAAACCAGCGTCGCGCTAACCGCTACACCACCGCTCCCCACGAACACCCCAACACGCACACCCCACGAAAGCACACCGCACACACCCCATACACACTACACACGCACACCACACACACGCACACCACACACACACCCCACCCACATCCCACACACGCACACACACACACACACCCACACCCCCCACACACACGCACACATTCCACACACACACACACACACCCACACACACACCACACACACGTGCACTCGCAAACACCCGACGGCCACTGCACACGTCTCCCTGGTAATATATTCAGGAGGACAAGGCGCTCCTCATTATTTAATGGGCAGGGCAGGATTTTGGTGTGCGTAGAATTTTGAAGTATGATGGTCGGGGGCGGGGGGAGGAGGGGGGGATTCTGGGGTAGATTTGGAAACGGTGACCCCCCGCCGCCCCGTCTACCCCCCTCTTTCTTCCCCTTGAGACCCAGGTTTGGCCAAACAGTGGCACTGAATGGGGCAATGGGGATCGAGGGGTGGGCTATGGGGAGTGGAGGGGTGAGAAGAGATTGCGTGTCCGTGCGTGTGTGCGTTGGGGGGGGGGGGGTAGTGGCGCAGTGGTTAGCACACTGGGCTACAGACCTCGACCACCCGAGTTCGATTCCCGCTCGCGGCCAACACCACGATTATCTGAACCGGTCCGAGGCTTCCGCTAGGTCGACTCAGCCTCAAATGAGTACCTGGTGCGGTGTGTAAGCATCGCCGCTGGGGAGACAAAGGCGGCCGGGCGTTGTGCTGGCCACCCACCCCCTCGTGTGCCGTGCCACCCTTCATAGGTGCTCGATAACAGCACTTGCCCCAACAGTCTGTTAAGGCTATGTGGGGAAAAAACCGGTCACCCCCTAGGTCGACTCGGCCGTAAATGAATATCTGGTGGAAAGTGCTGCTCCTACTTGTGTGGACTCGAGGCCGTTCGAATCGAACCTCAGAGGTAGCTCTGTGGTGTCCGCTTCTGCAGCCAGAATTTCTGCTCGACTGCACTTGAAGCAAAATCTGATTTTAATTATGGAAAAATATATTAATAGTTTACTAGATTATTCGACACTTGCTCGGCATGTAAATTATTCACTCCGAGCCCCCTCTCCCCTGGGCAGACAAAGGTGGACGGACGTGGTGCTGGAAATTGACAGAGCGGTGGCGCAGCGGTTAGCACACTGCTCTCCCGTGGACGCGGCTACCTGAGTTCGATTCCCGACCAAGGCATCGCGTTTAAAGTAAGTCGAGCGATATCGGAACACGTCCCTGGTCTCCGCCACGGTCAATTGAAGGATGGGCCCCAATGAACCACGACATGCCGGCTCGCTAACAACAGCACTTGCTCCACTACTCTGTGTAGGCTACGCGGGGATCTTTGTCTGTTTTGTGGGTAGGTCGTGGTGTTGGTGGTGGTGGCGGGGGACGGGGGTTTGTAAAACCAGTGTAGTGCATTAAGTAGCGATTGCGCCAACAATTGGAACTTTGGACGGTAGACGGATGACAGGGTGATGGGTGGGTGGGGGGGTGTGAAGGGGGGTGGGCGCTGCGAGGGTGATGAGGGTGATGGGGTGTGAGCGTGCGAGGTTTCGGGGAAAGAAGGGGGGGGGGGGGTGCGGAACGAGGGGGTGCCGGGTACTTTTATTTTTCTTGCGTTCCCGAATAAAAAAAAAGTTGTCCCGTTCAGCCAAAACAGTTGGGTGCGTGAGAACACATCTGAGAAGTCCTTTGGATCTGTCAATCAAACGTTGTCCTTATTCTTTTCCCCACCACCGCCCTCTCCTCCTCCTCCTCCCCCTGGTTTTTTTGTCGCTTATCCCTCGCCTTGGCGCTGGCCGAGTCGGAGTAGCTCCCACCGCATCGCCACGGCCGAAATAAGCCCCCACCCCCCTCGTTTTAATTCGCTTGCGTGCGCGGCGATGATTGTTATTGCACTTGTGTTCTTTGAGGTTCTCCATTTGGCCAAACCAACCCCCCACTCGCCCCCACCACCTCAACCCCCCCCCCACCGTAACCCACCCACCGCAGCCGGGAACAGAAACGAGCATTAAGCCGACACCGTTGGATGCTCGTTTCATTGTCGAGGGTCTTCATTTCTCAATGACATTTAAAATATTAAGAAGAAGAAGGAAAAAAAAAGAAAACCTCCTCTCGCGCCCTCCACCGCCTTTGAAGAGTAGAACCTTTCACGTCTGAAATTGCGGTTTCGTTCGACCGTTCATAACTCGTGCGTACGCGAGGTCAAGCGGCCACGCGAAAGTGAAAACTAAAAAAAACTTTAAACACCCAGGGTCTCGTTTTGCTCTGGTTTGTTGTTGTTGTTGATGCTGCTAAAACCGAGCGGTCGCTTGCCAGCCCCCCCCTCGCCCCCACTGTGCACCCCTTTTTGCCTAAAAGCCCCCCGCTGGGGTTCTGACGTTTATCTGAACGCGACTGGCGCATCCTGCCACGGCGATAATATCTCGTGACGCGACACGATCTCAAGCGACGTTCATCGTAACGATACAAAAACATCTTGACCAACACCTCAATTCGAGGCCCCAAAAACCATCATTCCTCCTCGTTCTCCTCCTGGCTTTCGCATCCGACCCCAACCCACCCCACCATCCACACTGGCGGAACCATCGACGGAGTCCGTACGCCAAGAGGCCCAAACGCGACACCGCGTCTCCTTCGTGAATCGACAATCGGGATAGCGCACGACAGAGACGCGCAAGTGCAGACCACGAAGTTCATCCCTCGTCGGACGGTGGCAACTCGATACGCGGAATTTCGCAACGAAACGTGACTTTGTAGATGTTCTAGATTTGAAGCTTTCGTGACTGCAATGATTCATATTCTTAGGGTTTTTCGGTAAAGTCACGTAGGTAAAAACATTAAAAAGTAAAATAAAATAAAAAATAAAAATCACGACGTTTCGGAGGCAACACAAGCTTCCGTCTTCAGGTGGAACCGTCACAGCCACGACAGCTGTATCAAGTAAATGAGAGATTGCAGAAAACGGAGTGGTGGCTTCTGCAATCTCTTATTTACTTGATACAGCTGTCGTGGCTGTGACGGTACCACCTGAAGACGGAAGCTTTGTTGCCTCCGAAAGGTAGTGATTTTTATTTTTTATTTTATTTTACTTTTTAATGTTTTTTACTTACGTGACTTTACCGAAAAAACCTAATAATTTGTAGATGTTGGGAAAGGAACGGTCGATACGCGTCACGTCACAATTCGCATTTCTCGAATGTTTTGAGTCTCGATTTAAAGCTTTCGTGACTGCAGGGATTCATCTTCTTGGTTCTTTCGGTAAAGTCACGTAGAATGGGAATAATGAAATAAGAAAAATAAAACATAATAAAATAATAAAATAGATTTTATTTTAATTATTTTATTATTTTCATTCTACGTGACTTTACCGAAAGAACCAAGAAGATGTTTTGAGTCTCCTAATTTAGGGGTGTGTGGGGGGGGGGTGTATGATAAATCGAACCATTACATGGTTCTGTGGTTTGTCCTCTGGTGCATCTTGGTGTTGGGTGGCTGACCGCGGCATGGATCTAGTAACAACAGCGCGTGTGTGTTTAAGTCGGCCACACACTGCTGATTAGACTTTGGAACGTCAAAACATCGATCCGGTGATTTTTTTCTTTCTTCCTGCAACAAAATAAAAAAAACCCAAAACAATAATTCTGTTTTGAAATGTTACTGCCGTAATTTTCACATCGACTGTTTGTCTAAACCAGCGGTCGGGAACCGATGGCTCGCGAGCCATATATGGCTCTTCCGGTGACGGCATATGGCTCCCAGACAATTTTGAGTTAAAAAAATAAAATAAAATCAGTTTGGAACGGATTTAAAAAAAACTTGTAATATTGCTTAATAATACTGTGTCATTTGAAAGTAAACAGAAATTAGTTTTGAAGATAAATTTCACGGGTCACGGGTCCCGTGACCAGAAGTCGCATTAAAAGTAAGACATATTTAATTTATTATACGTTAAAAATACTATATGGCTCTCAATGAAATATATTTAGAAATATTTGGCTTTTATGGCTCTCCCAGTCAAAAAGGTTCCCGACCCCTGGTCTAAACATTTACATTTGTGGTACGTGGTTTGAGAGAGAAAGATTTTGCTTATTCATAATTATAAATTAACATTCGTGCCTTTCTTCTTCTTGGTTCTTTCGGTAAAGTCACGTAAAATAATAAAATAAAATAAATAAAACATCATAAAATAATTTTCACGACGTTTCGGCCACAACGTGACTTTACCGAAAGAACCAAGAAGATGAATCCCTGCAGTCAGGAAAGCTTTAAATCGAAAAAATTCGTGCCTTACCTAACGAAGCAATAGATTAGGGTCTACCCCACGCCATGGCGGGCATGAGTTGTTGTTGTTGTTTGACCATACCACACCATACCTGTCGGCTTGGTGAAGGTGGGAGAGGCGGTGGCAGGGGAGGGTGGTGACGGGGTCGGGAGGGCCGAACTTACTCTGATTCCACGACGTTATAACGCAGCCCGCTAACCGCTGCGCCACCACTCCGCTCATGAGTTCTGCCCATGTTTAATCGCTTCACTTAAACAAGGTCAATGCCCACTCACTCACTCACGCAATCACTCACTCCCTCACTCATTTACTCACTCACTAACTCACTCACGCGCTTACTCACTCACTCACGCATTCACTCACTCACTCACTTACTCACGCACTCACTCACTCCCTCACTCATTTACTCACTCACTAACTCACTCACGCACGTACTCACTCACTCACGCACTCACTCATTCACTCACTCATTCACTCACTCACTCACACCATTGACTCACTCGCCCACTCACTAATTAACTATCTCACTCACTCACGCACTTACTCATTCACTCCCTCACTCACTCACGCACTCATTCATTCACTCATTCACTCACTCATTCACTCGCACACTCACGCACTCACTCCCTCACTCATTCACTCACTCACTAACTCACTCACGCGCTTACTCACTCACTCATTCACTCACTCACACACTCACTCACTCATTCACTCATTCACACCATTCACTCACTCGCCCACTCACTAATTAACTCCCTCACTCACTCACGCACTTACTCATTCACTCCCTCACTCACGCATTCACTCACGCACTCATTCACTCACTCACTCACTCACTCACGCACTCATTCACTCACACACTCATTCAATCACTCACTCACGCACACTTTCATTCACGACATCCGGAGCGATGTCCTGCGGCTCAATTGAGCATTGAGGCATTGGTGCCCTTCTCATCGGGTGACAGCCCTACAGAGCCAGCTGTGAAACACTTCCTCATTGCTATGACGAGGGCGAGTACGTCCTCATAGGACAACCCACTGTCGACGATTCACCCCCTCCCCGCGCCCCACACCATTGGCGGGTAGTCATTTTATCGACTATGGGGGGGATGATGGGCTGAATCGAGCCTCACCAACTAGGAATTGAAATCTCGTACCGTTGTGAGTGTTGTGATTGGGAGCCGCTAACTGGCCAAAGTTTCATTCAATAATTATTTCTGTTCTCAAATATATTTCCCACCTACAGCCGATTATTGTCCTGTCTCATTTGTTGTTGTATATTCGTCATCTGGTGAGACTGTTTCTGCTGCGTTGGCAGTGGTGCACAAGCAAAATTTAACAACAACAACAACTCTCAACACATTTGTCAACAACGTTGTGGCCAAGCTGTCTCGGGTGTGGACCAATCAACTTCAAGGACAGTGCACATTATCAGAGTTATGTTCTTTTGTTTGTATTATGACTGCAGGTATTGCGGTCTATGCAAACATGACTCCTTGTAAAAAGGTGTCAGTTTTGTTGCCAGATAGAAGGGTAAAAAACCAATTATCATATTTTTACTGGCAAATGAGGTTCCCATAACATAACGTTGTGGCCTTGAAAGAAAATAAAAAACATAGGCGACGTTTTGGGCAGTGGGCCTTCCTCATGGCCCATACAGAGGTTGGCCAGGCTACCTCTGGCCACTACCTCTCTGGTCTCTATGTTCTGCGAAGAAGGGCCAGTAACCGAAACGTCGTTTTGTATCTTACAGCACTTAAATTTTCTCTAAGACCGCCAGCGTTTTTGGCGATTTCATTTTTTAAAGTTGAATATTTAAGTTCGTTGGCGACTCCTTCCGTCTGGAAGTGTCCCCGTGAATTCTCAGAATTCTCCTAATGTCACTAATCAAAAAGTCATCAAATTTTTGTTCACTTGTACCCACCGTCCAAAGACCTCTCAAAGGTCACCAGCGGAGGCGGGTGGGGGTCAGGGTTAAATTATTGCTTGACAAATCAACCGCTCAGCGACGGAGGAGAAAAATCGAGAAAAAATGAAGGTCATGGGAATAAAATGTATGAAAAATGTCAGATTCCGTTGCGTTTGAGTTGATTTTTTGTTATATATATACCGAAAATAAATGTAAATTCTTTCGACTCGCTTCGTGAATAGGGGTGATTGAACCAGGCCAGTTCACGCTTCTAATGCGCTGCTCATTTCGTTGTCGGGAGGGCGCGGTGGGGAGGTAGGGGAGGGGAGTGGAGGAGGAGGTGGTTGGGGTGGGGAGGTAGGGGAGGGAGGGGAGGAGGTGGGTGGGGATGGTGGGTGGAATGGAGATTTCGATTCGGGCCGTGGATCTCGCGCTCCGCGTGTTCACGAGACTTCAAAGTTCACGCAAACCCACCCCCAAAAATCGGTTTCGTCCAAAAAAAGAACAAACTCGTTCGCGCAAGGGGATGTACAGAAAACGAATTAGCAGCAACCACCGGGTCCTAAGGCGCACAACACACAACCACAAAGATCCCCCCCCCACACACACACTACCACAAAGATCCACACACACAACCACAACCACAAAGATCCACACACAACCACAAAGATCCACGCATACATAACCAAAAAGATCCCCCACACACACACTACCACAAAGATCCACACACACACAACCACAGAGATCCACACACCGCACCAGGTACTCATTTGAGGCTGAGTCGACCTAGGGGAGGCCCTGGACCGGTTCAGTTAATCGTCACTGGTGTTGGCCGTGAGCAGGAATCGAACTCGGGTCGCCGGGTTCGTAGTGCAGCGCGCTAACCGCTGCACCACCGCTCCCCACCACTCACTCACACACACCACACAACAACAACCGTCATTCGCCACTACGCGTCACCACGACGCTTGTGCCAGGCCGCACCAGGCTACGTGAATCGAACGCCCCGCAGGAGGCACGGGGCAGCCAACACCACGGGTCGACTGACGCACACACTCACATACACACGCACACACACACTTACACACACTCACTCACACATACCGCACAACTTACACACACACTCACACACACACACACTACACNCACACACACTCACACACACGCACACACACACTCACAAACACGCCACACACTCACACACATCAACCACACCGCACACACACGCACACACACACTCACATACACGCCACATCACACACACGCACACTTACACACATCACACACACACGCACACACTCACCACGCACACACACGCCGCACACGCACACCTCACACACACCACGCACACACGCACACACTCACACACACGCACACTTACACACACTCACACACACTTACACACACACGCACAACCACGCCGCGTGTGCCCGCCCGCAAAACAAACAGTGCGAAGCGGAAAATGTATTTCGTGCGCCGAGCGGGGAAACGAAATAGACGCACAAAAATAACAAACAAACAAAACACCCTCAAATCACTCGTCAATAACACTGCGACCTTAACATTAAACAAGTATGTATATATAATATATGTGTCTGTGAGTCTATGTGTGTGTGTGTAAGTCGATGTGTGTGTTAGTCTATGTGTATGTGTCTAAATTCGATGTCTGTGTTTGTGAGTCCATATGTGTGTGTGTGTAAGTCGATGTGTTTGTATGTGTTTGGGTCGATGTCTGTGTGTGTGTAAGTCGATGTGTGTGTGTCATCCTCCTCTGTAGCGCCTCGAGAGGTTGGCCATTCCACCTCTGACCAATCTACCTCTACGTGCCTTGACGAAGGGTCCTTGCCCGAAACGTCACGATATTTTCTTTCTCTGTTTTTGTATCGCCACACGGCGTTATTGACCAACGTTGCGTTTGCTTCAGTTGCCTGTGCAACAGTGCACCACTGCCAACGCAGCAGGATCTCCGATTTCGGACGGTTGGCTGCGTACGGTGCGAAAAAAGTTCAACTTACACAAAGGCAAAGATCCCCCGTATAGCCTGAGCAGACTGTTGGGGCAAGTGCTGTTAGCGAGTAGCACATATGAAGGCCGGCAAGGCACACGAGGAGGTGGGTGGCCGACGCCACGCCCGGCCGCCTTTGTATCCCCAGTGGTGATGCTGGTACTCATTTGAGGCTGAGTCGACCTAGGGGAGGCAAATGACCGGTTCAGATAATCGTTACTGGTGTTGGCCGTGCGTGAGCTGGAATCAAACTCGGGTTGCCAGGGTCGTAGCTGTGCGCGCAAGACGCTACACTACCGCTCACCGCGACTTACACACACAAAGATCCCCCGTATAGCCTCAACAGACTGTTGGGGCAAGTGCTGTTCGCGAGCACCTATGAAGGCCGGCACGGCACACGAGGGTGGGTTGCCAACGCCACAAACACACACACACTGACACACACACACACGCGACTTACACACATACACGACTTACACACAACTTACACACACGTATTACACACTCACACGAGACTCACACACACACATAACAGCAGCACCACCAGCACCAAATGATAAATAAACGAGAGATCTGTGTTTTAAAATATAGTGGCGGCGTGCTAGAGGGAGGGGAGGGAGGGGAGGGAGGGGAGGGAGGGAGGGAGGTAGGGAGGAGGGAGGGAGGGAGGGAGGAGGTAGGGAGGAGGAGGGGAGGGAGGGGAGGGAGGGAGGTAGGGGAGGAGGGAGGGAGGAGGGAGGGAGGGAGGTAGGGAGGAGGGGAGGGAGGGAGGGAGGAGGGAGGGAAGGAGGGGAGGNAGGGAGGGAGGGAGGGAGGTAGGTAGGGGGAGGAGGGAGAGGAGGGAGGAGTGGAGGAAGAGGAGGGGAGGGAGGATGGAGGGAGGGAGGGGAGAAGAGGGAGAGGAGGGAGGGAATTAGAGGAGGGAGGGAGGGAGGGGGAGGGAGGGAGGGGAGAAGAGAGGAAAGGGAGGGGAACTCTGTTGGGGGAATGAGCCACGGGGCTCCCAAGTTGCGAATCGCGATGAGTAATGGGGGCGGGGTAGGCGCAGAGTAAATGGAGGCCGTGGGAAGTCTCGGCGCGCTGATACATTGGCGCGACGCTCGCTGGTGACTCAAACTGGGGGGGGGATGGGGGTTGGGGGGTGGGGGGGTGGTGAAGCAGTGATGGGGGAGGGTGGTCGTGGTCGCGGGGAACGAACGGTGATGGGATTGAGAGCGAGAGAGAGACAGAGAGACAGCGAGCTGGCGTGGCGCTGGCGGGTTGTTCCTGTGGGGGACGCCGCAGAGAACGCGGTTCCTTGAGAGACGGGGCGAGCGGTGGGGGGGGGAGGTGGAAGAAGGGAGGGGGTCGCGAAAGATGTGAAAGTCATTGCGCGTGCGTTGTGTGAGCGGGGAGCGGTGGTGTGTCGATTAGCGCGCTGCGCTACGAACCCGGCGACCCCAAGTTCGATTCCCGCTCACGGCCGATAAGAGAGGCGGCGATTTTAACCCGTCCTGGAACCTCCCCAAGGTGGAATCGGCCTCAGGAGGTTACCTGCTGTGGTGCGTAAACACCGGGGAGACAAAGGCGGCCGGGCGCGATGCTGGCCTCCCCTCCCCCTCGTGCGTCGTTTCGGCCTTCATAGGTGCTACTCGCTAACAGCACTTGCCCCAACAGCCTGTCGAAGGCTACACGGGGGATCTTTGTCTTTGTTTGTGTTGTCCTTCATAGGTGCTCGCAAAGAGCACTTGCCCCAGAAGTCAGTTGAGGCTATACGGGGATCTTTGTCTTTGTGTGTAAGTCGCGGTGAGCGGTAGTGTAGCGTCTAGCGCGCAGAGCTACCGCCCCGGCCACCCGAGTTGATTCCCGCTCACCCACGGCCAACACCGGTAACGATAATCTGAACCGGTCATGGGCCTCCCCTAGGTCAACTCGGCCTCAAATGAGTACCTGGCGCGGTGTTGTAAGCATCGCCACTAGGTGTGTCTTGCCGGCCTTCATAGGTGCTATCCGCTAACAGGACTTGCCCCAACAGCCTATCGAAGGCTACACGGGGATCTTTGTCTTTGCATGTGAGAGCGAGCTTGCGTGCTCGGGCCCTTCGCCGCTCGATTGCGAGGAGTCTTTTTGGGCAGCGCGCAAAGTGGCGATCCACGCTGAGCGGGCGAAGTTGTCGTGGGTTCTTTTTCTCTCGCTAAAAAAAAATCTAAAAGATTAAAAAGAAACGTTCATTAATTACAAAGCTCCCGCACCAAATTCCCTTTAATTTGAAGATAAAGGCGGCCGGCGGTGGGGGCGAACTGCCACTGAGTAGATGTTTCCACGGTGTCGGAACCAACACTGCTGTTCGTGCTGTTTGTGTTGCTTTCCTTTCGCTGGCGTCTCTCTCTCTCTCTCTCCGCCTCCCCCCCCAACACCCCCTGCCACCCCATGCCCCCATCGCCATTCTTCCGCCTATTCTGTCATTAATTTCACAGCGTTCTCTGTCACCGTTCCCTTCCTGCTTTCGTGGTGCTGCGTGTCAATTAAGTCCGATCAATCAATCTATCAATTAATTAATTCGCTCACTTGCAACCCCCCTTTTTGCGCGTTGCACAAGGAAGCGAATCGGGGTGGGGGTCAATGATTGATTGATTTTTGCTGCGGTTGTCCGCTGATTTTTTTGGATCGGCGGTGGATGATGGGAGCTCCCTCCCTCCGTCCGTACGTACGTGAGCCCAGAATGCTAATCTCTTCCACTAGGATTCCAGACAATAGCCGCACTGTGGAGCGTCAAAAAAGTCCCGATGACTTTTACGAAAAAAAAAACAGCGGTTTCTTTTTTGTTGTTGTACCGAGTGAAAGGAGTTGGAGAGAAAAAAAANCATAATCCCATGAACTTTTTCGTCTTCTTTCGAAAAAAGTTTGTAAACGTTACGTGGATTATACGCAAAAGTGCCGTGATATTTTATTCTTCCACACCACTCTCCCCCCGCTGGCTACAGGGTTAGAGAAGTGTTTTGTGTACAAGCAAAGCTCACCGCCACTCATCTGATTCAACAAGCCGAATTAAAATAGGACTTTTATAAAAAAAAACATTTTTTTTTCAAATAAATGAAAGTTAAACATTTTTTTTTAGCCGACCGGGCCTCAATGTTGACCGAGGTTGACTCGACCTGAAACCCGATGAAGCGGTACTAATTAAAAACGATTCTCTCTGTTTGGCCGTGTGCGGGAGACGAAACCTTTGTTGTCCAGATAATTCCCACGTCGGACCTACTCAGGAGTCGAGCGACGTCTGTACATTTACGACGATGTGGTTGATGAGTCAGATGACTGCGTCAGGAGTAGTGGAGTGGTGAATCGTTCCTATGATTCTAGATTTGAAGCTTTCGTGACTGCAAGGATTCATATTCTTAGGTTTTTTCGGTAAAGTCACGTAGGTAAAACATTAAAATTAATAAAAGTAAAAGAAATAAAAATCACGACGTTTCGGAGGCAACACAAGCTTCCGTCTTCAGGTGGAACCGTCACAGCCACGACAGCTGTATCAAGTTTTTTATTTTTTTATTTTTTTTATACAGCTGTCGCGACTGTGACGGTTCCACCTGAAGACGGAAGCTTGTGTTGCCTCTTTTACCTATGTGACTTTACCGAAAAAAACCTAAGAATACGTTCCTATGATGCCTCCTTCGTACCGATCTATGGCTCGTTATCTGAGTCTTTAGATCTCGGTGGGTCTCTATGCGAGACCGTGCGCTTCTGCATCTGAATATTTCTGTGCGAGTCAATGGGTCTCATTTTGAATCTAGAGATTTGTACTCTTGATTATTTTTGCTGAGCAAACGAGCCGTGATTTTCCATTGAGGAGGTGGCCCGAGCCAGATGATTGCGTCATCCATAATATAGGTAAAAAAAATTGTTGTGTCCTCTCTTTGGAATTTTCACACTTAAATTCTAACCTAGCAATCTTTGAAATACGTAATCAACCGGGCTATGCGTTAATTGTGTGTTGACCGACTCTCTGTGTTGCATTACATTACATTTCGATATTTTACTAGGTTATTTAATTTTAGTGTGTCTTTCTCCTAATTTTCAAGCTTGCGTACCGTACCACGTCGTTGTCCACTCATTGACATGCTAATTTTTTTATGCCCCTCCCTCTCTCCGCCCCGCCCCCTCTCTATATTTAAGGCCTCGTCACAGAGACGATCTTTCTCTTTGTGCCGATACGCGTTCTCTCTGTGTATCTTTGTGATATCTGTCTGCTTATATGTCTGTCTATAGTTTTCTGGTTAGATTTTTGTTGCTATTTCTTTTATGCCTGATGATGATGCTTGTGTTGCAATCGAAACGTCGTAGTATGCTATTATTTAATTTATAATTTTATCTTTATACGTGACTTTACTAAAAGAACCAAAAAATAAAAATTGTTGGGTTAGATCGCGTCAATATAAATGCGTCGTTAAACTCGCCACCAACCGACACAGCCAATGCTTACCATAATCACCCAGGAATGTCTGTCCTTAACGCTCGTGACGTCACTCCACATCGACCAGCCCCCCTCATTAATATTCATGAGCAGGTGACGTCCTCCAAATGGACACCACCCCCACCCCTCCTCATTAATAATCATGAGCAAGTGACGTCACTCCAGATCGAACAGCCCCCCCCCATTCATAATAATTAGCGGGTGACGTCACTCCACATGGGGGGGGGGGCGAGGCGCCTCCTCCCCCCTCCTCGGCGTCAACTCACAACCCTCACTGCACAGGCAGAACCCTCACGTCACGTGGTCTCCGTCACGCTGTTGAGACATGAGAGTAAAAATGACGTTGTGATGAACAAGGGATTATAACCTTAAAATAAAATAGGTCTGTGTCACCGCGCCCTTACAAGTTGCACAAGAATTGATGCAATGAATATATCACGTCACGGGCTGCTTTTCGCTTGCAAGTTTCAGATTTACTGCAATACACCCGTCATCCTTGGACGGGCGAAAGGCGAGTTAGTAAGGGTCGTCCTGTAAACAGAACGTGCAAATTCGTCACTAGTCCAGTACAACGGTGTGCTGGAGAGCAAATCAACAACATTTGCAATGTGAGTTTGACGTTTCGCCAGTAATTACAACTAGTTTAATCAGGCGATATCATCATCATCATCGACGTCAAGTATAACTGCATCAGCTGCTGCTGCTACTGCCATGGTTGATGCAGTGGATGCGATTCCGGAGTCGTGACCCCAGGACGGGAGATCGAAGCCAGGACATCTTCTGCATTCGTCGTAGGATCTTTCAGAACGAGGAGATGTGGTCGTGACCTCTTCCCCGAGCCGTCAGAGCTCTGAGCCAGCAGATCAGTTGAGAACCCTGGGTTCAAATCCAGGTTCTATCCGCCCGTAATTTATTTTATTGCAGCGAGTTGATGGCTTTTAGCCCAAGTTACCAAAAACGGATGCAGGAAATCCCCAAGTGCATTCGGACGTTCGTGCGTAAATGACGGAGGAGCGATTGATGGAGAATTGGCTCGAGTGCAAGTTGCGGGGTGGATCGCCAGGTCACGGGATTGTGAGCGATGGTGGCGACGGCTCGGGCAGGAACTTCATCATCCAGCAGTGGATTGATCACGACGGCTGCGGCTGCTCATGATGATGACAAACGGACGTTCGTTTTTAATTGACATACGTTACAACAAACTTTTCAGGGCGTTCAAACCGTTTGCGCCGTTGTGTGTGCGCGCGCGATATGAAAGCATGCCTTTATCTAACATGGCTTCGTAAGAATTTGTAATCATCAGCATCATTATCATCATCTCTGACACAGGGTGGTGCACTGCTTGCGGTGGGGGTTTTCCAAAAATGGCCACGTTTTTAAATGCACGATTCCAGTATCCTTTGGTCCGTTGGAATGTTTACTTTTTTTTTAAACAACAACATTAAAGCATTACAAATAAAAACCCGTCGGCGCAAATGCCTCTGTATGTATGACAAGCGTGTCACGGGAGGGTATTAGGCATGTATATTTTATGCGTTTCGTGTAAAGGATTTGTCTTAAAAAAAACTCGACGTGAAAGAAGGAGGAGGGCTGAATTATTTTCAGTTTCTTTCCCTTTCTTTTGTTGTTGTTGTTGTTTGTTTAGCACGAGAACAAAGTACGAAAGATGCACGCGCGCGACATCAGTGCTTTACTCCAAAATAAAATAAAAAAAGTGGCATCAAAGACGAACTCCGCTCAAATTGTGAGTGTCGCGCCATTTCGTGATTTAAAAGAAAAAAATAAAAACACTACGAGGTTAGCAAACGGCGTAGGAAAATTGTCAAATTCTTTGCTAATTAAAATAACTTCATTTTATTGCACGTGTAGTCTATCGCGTGACATTCAGCGTCACGCGGACACCGGATGATTAGAAGAAGAAAAACTCCGTAGAAAAATCGACTTGAAAGAATAAAGATGCCAATTAAAATCACTTAATTTTATTGCACGCGCGGAACTGCCGCGAGCTCACGTGACCATTCCGACGTCACTAAAGGTACAACGGCTAAAGGGGCAGCACTGCAATTGCCGGCACGGGCAACTGCTGGCGAAAGCGGCCGTCTGACGGAGGGAGCTCGAGATGCTGGATCCGTTCTCGAGGTTGTTTTTGGGATCTGATCTTTAAACTATGAAACTAAAAGGGAATATAAAACATGCGTTGAATGGGAGTATTTAGCCGCTGTACATTTCGACATGATAAGCCACTTCGTTGGGCTATGACTTGTGGCCAGGTCGCTTCTGAAAAAGAGCCACGTAGCTCAGTGGGCTTTTCCTGTTAAAATTAAAATCGTTTCATAGTTTAAACACTTTTAGGTTGCTAACATATGAATACATTAATAAAATGTATAAGTCAATTATCCTACTGGCCGTCAGGAATACAATTTTAGGCGTATCATCAGCAGAGCGTGGTCCGACCACTTGCGGGCGGGTTACGAATCTTGACAACGATTCCACCTGATGATTGGTTTTTTACCCTTCTATCTGGCAACAAAACTGACACCTTTTTACAAAGAGTCATGTTTGCATAGACCGCAATACCTGCAGTCATAATGAAAACAAAAGACATAACTCTGATAATGTGCACTGTCCTTGAAGTTGATTGGTCCACACCCGAGACAGCTTTCCTTAGAGCCTAGTCTTTGCATTGTCTTTGAGTTGTGCGCCTTTTGGCGTCATCTGGTCCAACCCATGTGAGACTAGGCTCTAAGGAAAGCTGTCTCGGGTGTGGACCAATCAACTTCAAGGACAGTGCACATTATCAGAGTTATGTATTTTGTTTGTATTATGACTGCAGGTATTGTGGTCTATGCAAACATGACTCCTTGTAAAAAGGTGTCAGTTTTGTTGCCAGATAGAAGGGTAAAAAACCAATTATCATATTTTTACTGGCAAATGAGGTTCCCATAGTGTAAACGATTCCACCTTTCCGCGCCTGAAGATCCTCACCTGTAACATCTGGATTACAAGTCCAAATAACCGTAAGAAAAAAAACTCCAATAACAATGAACATTGCTAAGCATTACCCGCTGACTGACGACCGAATTCGCTTCCACGTGGCGTGATGCGTAATCGCGTCGACAAGGCGGTTGAGCGGTGGCCGCGAGCATACCTACGTGAGTAAAAACATTAAAATTAATAAAAGTAAAATAAAATAAAAATCACGACGTTTCGGAGGCAACACAAGCTTCCGTCTTCATGTGGAACCGTCACAGCCACGACAGCTGTATCAAGTAAGCTGTCGTGGCTGTGACGGTTCCACCTGAAGACGGACGCTTGTGTTGCCTCCGAAACGTCGTGATTTTTATTTTATGTTACTTTTATTAATTTTAACGTTTTTACCTACGTGATTTTACCGAAAAAACCTAAGAATATGAATCCTTGCAGTCACGAAAGCTTCAAATCTAGAATTATACCTACGTGACTTCACCGAAAGAACCAAAGAGTATGCAAAAAGATTAGTTCTAGGTCTTTATGTTAGTGGGTTTAATTATATGGGTCTCTGTGCGCCTCTATGGGTCTCTGTGCAAGCATGTGGATCTCCGTGCGAGTCAAAGCATCTCTGGTGTATCTGTGGGTCTCTTTGCGAGCCCATGGGTCTCTGTGTGTCTCTAGTGCGTTTAAATGTATGGGTCTCTGTGCGCCTCTATGGGTCTCTGTGCAAGCATGTGGATCTCCGTGCGAGTCAATGCATCTCTGGGTGTATCTGTGAGTCTCTTTGCGAGTCCATGGGTCTCTGTGTATCTCTAGTGGGTTAGATGTATGGGTCTCTGTGCGCCTCTATGGGTCTCTGTGCAAGCATGTGGATCTCCGTGCGAGTCTATGCATCTCTGGGTGTATCTGTGGGTCTCTTTGCGAGTCTACGGGTCTCTGTGTATCTCTAGTGGGGTTAGATGTATGGGTCTCTGTGCGCCTCTATGGGTCTCTGTGCAAGCATGTGGATCTCCGTGCGAGTCTATGCATCTCTGGGTGTATCTGTGGGTCTCTTTGCGAGTCTACGGGTCTCTGTGTATCTCTAGTGGGGTTAGATGTATGGGTCTCTGTGCGCCTCTATGGGTCTCTGTGCAAGCATGTGGATCTCCGTGCGAGTCTATGCATGGGTGTGTCTATAGACTCTGTGTTAGTCTATGGGTGTCCGGTCTATGCTTATATGTATGTCTTGAGGGCTGTATATATATTAAAAAAATCTATACATTACGTAAAAATATATTATCGTTATTAAATCGAGAAGGATTTAACGTGAGGGGTGAGCGAGGCACAAGCTATTGGGGAAATATTCTGTCCCCTTTCTTAAATGGATTTCAGTGCAGGGACTATTAGCGTCTAACCCTACAATATTCCATTAGCTTTTGCCAGTGGCTAAGAGCAAAGCCTCTTCAATTAAATTACATCGGCCTTTTAATTTTAAGAAGATTAAAGTGGTATTTTCTCCCCCTCCCTCTCCCATTTAAAAAACATATTTGAAAATCCCGAGCACAATCTGAAACACACCCGTGTTACAGAAAATCTTTCTTTCATCATTAATCAAATTTACGTGGGCGCTGCGACACCGTGAAATCCACACGTTCCGGAATAAATGATTCCCATGATGGGCTTGCTCAGGATGATCAAGCTCATGGTGACTTTGAATGCAGGTGTCGTTCGGTGGTCGATGGGAATGGTTACGTGGTAACAATGAGGCTGTGCAACTTGGAGGCTGGGACTAGGAAGGTGAGGTTGTGGTGATGGGTGGAGGAGGATGGGGGGGGGGGGGAAGCAACTTGGAGGTTAGGACTTGGCAGGAAAGCATTGGAGGTGTAATCAGGAAGAGTTAGGAGGTTGTGATGGGTCGGACACGTGTGCAGGGTTTGTATGCATGTTGAACATCTTTCAAACCGTACGTAGGCGAGCACGCTAGTCGTAGGCGCATTCACACGTGTACAGGAAGGAGGAGCATAGGGTAAGCAATTTGGAATTTGGGAATATGATGAGGATGCGGTGATGGGTGGTGCACGTGTGCATGTTGAATTTCTTTACCACCGAACGTAATCAACCGTGCTAATCGGGGGTATAGGATGGGTTAAGCAACTTGAAGGTTGATAATAGGAGAGGGCTGTGATGGCTGTGATACGTGTCCAGGGTGTAGGAGGAGGAGGAGTAGCAAGGCAGGTGACCGAGACGGGCATTGGAGGTCACCCCGAGGCTGATGAGCAAAGGGACGAGAAGACCTGAAGCCAGACGACGATGATGAGGCTGTCAGATCAGATGATAGAAATCGGATTTCAGATGTCAATTGTGTGACGGTTGTGGGATCTGACAAAGGGAATGTGGTGATGGCAATGTGGTGGCATGAATCATGGGATGAGGGGACGGGGGTGAACGCCCAGGAGTGGGTTGCAGATATTTCGTCACTTTTTAAATCCTTTATATAAGTTCGCTTGCTTGCTTAGGACCGTGCAAATCTTTCGGTCGTTTTTTAACCCACTTCCGTGATCCAATCGAGCAGACATTTTGCACACATACTCGTTGTGCGTGACAATTAATGTTCGCGAATTTTTTTCCCAAAATATTACACTTTTTAGGACAAAAAAATTATATTTAATTACCAATTGCTTAATGGTGCAATGCAATCATCTGACCCATAGGTGGCAGCCATCTCAAGCCAGAGGACGAGAGGACTCTAGCCGCCACGCATATAAAGGATTTATAGTGAAAAACTTTGTTTTTACGGGTTATACTTATTTGTGATGAGAGCAGGAATCGAGCACTGGTATATCCGGGTTTCCGCATCGCAGTGCAGCGCTAATCCACTACACTACCGCACCCCCACAACTCTCTCTCTCTATATATACAGCATATATATGTCTACACGCACGCTTGCAAGCGCAGGGCAATGTTGTTTTGGATATGTACACAATACCCCCCTTTGAGTATTTTTGATCAAAAGCGCCTCTTCAAAGCGTCGACTGCAACGGGGATGCTTTGCGTCGCCAGAGAATGTCGTCTACTTTTCAAAGTGCCCTTTTATCCGGAATTATGAAATGTTTATGGATCAGAAATCACAATCCCGTGCCACTCCCTGCGCACCTCTCCCCCCCCACTACGACTACTTCCCCCCCTCTCCCTCATCACACACATGGCTTATTTTAATATTTGTTATTTAAGTTCTATTTCGATTTAAAGCTTTCGTGACTGCAGGGATTCATCTTCTTGGTTCTTTCGGTAAAGTCACGTAGAAGGGAAGTAAAAAAAAATAATTCTCACGACGTTTCGGCCACAACGCAAGCAGCCGTCCTCAGGTGAAGAAACAGGTCTGTCGAGAAGACAGCGTCTGAATGACAGACCTGTTTCTTCACCTGAGGACGGCTGCTTGCGTTGTGGCCGAAACGTCGTGAGAATAATTTTATTATTATTATTTTATTATTTTATTACTTCCCTTCTACGTGACTTTACCGAAAGAACCAAGAAGATATTTAAGTTCTGTTATTTTACCAGGTAAGGCCCCACTGAGTTGTGTAGCTCTTTTTCAGAAGCGACCTGGCCATTACAAACGATAGCTCAACGAAGTGGGCTCATCATCATCATCGTCACGTGGAAATGTACAGCAGTCAAACACTCTCATCGCGCAAAGTTCATTCGAAACGTGGAAGAAAAAAACCCGGGGACCCGGAGAAAAATCCACGCGACCACGGGGAGACAAACACGACGCAAACTCCAAAGATGCAACAGATCGAACCCACGACCTCATGTGCAACAGGCGAGGTAGTTAACATCTCCTAGCCACCGCTGCGCAATAGTGCTGGCCACCCACCCGGTCGTGTGCCGTTCCGGCCTTTGTGGGTGCTTGCTAACAGCTCTTGCCCCAACAGCATTGCGTCGGCTATACGGGAGATCTTTGTCTTTAAGTGATTGTGGTGGTGCCAGTGGAAAATACCAAACTAAACTTGTATTTGACCAGAACTATACAGCTCTTTTTCATAAGCGACTTTGCCACAAATGATAGCTCAACGGAGTGGGCTTATCATCATCATCGTCGTATGGAAATATCTAGCAGCCAAATACTCTAAACGCGTGGTGTTGGTTCTAAACGTGGAGAGAAAACCCAGAGGACCCGGAGAAAACTCCACGCAACCACGGGGTGAGAGGGAGACACCGCAAACTCCAAATATACAGCAGCAGGTGTCAGGGTCGGGATCGATCCGACGACCTCATGCACACCAGGCGAGGTAGTTAACATCTCCTGGCCACAGTGGGGCGGTAACGCCGCCCGCCCGGTAGCGATTTAGACGCTTCTTGCAGAGGGGGTCGCGGTTCGATCCAGGCAGGAGGCACAACGAACCCACACCCCCCGCCCCGGTTAATACTGTGCGTAAAACGAAATCAAACTAAAATATATACCAGGACGTGTCCCGTTCCGCTTCACAGATGGACGTTAAAGATCGCGTGATTTTGTTTTTGAAAATAGTAGTGGGCTGCCTCCCCCCCCCCCCCACATGTGCTACCGTGGCAGCGTCGTTGGGTCTACCTTTGCCAAATTTGAAAAGCAATCACAAACGCAAAACTTAACTCGATTTTGAACGACAAAGATCCCCGTTATATATCCACGGGACCTTTTTTGCCGGTATCAAAATCTATGGCAAAATAAGAACAGGGTTTTAACCCTTTCTGCCAATCAAACAGGTGTCAAGACCTGTTTATTGGCTAAATTCTCTTCAAATGCAAATTCTTTTGTCAAGCTCTCTTCCTCCTCCCTCACAGCTTAAATAGACACTCCAAGCCTAAGACGTGTCATTTAGACTCTGTCTTATCGACAGACATGTTCTTCACCTGAGGACGGCTGCTTGCGTTGTGGCCGAAACGTCGTGAGAATTATTTTATTAG
The DNA here is from genome assembly GCA_018977245.1 of Lethenteron camtschaticum. Taxonomy (NCBI): domain Eukaryota; kingdom Metazoa; phylum Chordata; class Hyperoartia; order Petromyzontiformes; family Petromyzontidae; genus Lethenteron; species Lethenteron camtschaticum. The sequence goes on along the minus strand of MU249602.1, from coordinate 6,226,448 downwards.
GTTTTATTTGTATTATTTTATTACTTCCCTTCTACGTGACTTTACCGAAAGAACCAAGAAGAGGTGTCAAGACGTTCCACCTCTGACTTCGCACGGTTGGCTACGTACGGTGCGAAAAAGATCTCAACGTGCGCTACATTTAAATGCACGGATAGCAACCAAACCGCATGGCGATTAGTCCACAATTGCTGTACCGCCTTCTCCTGGCGAGCCGGGGTTATGGGCACTTCCTCGAAGCCCACGTGGGAGGGAGTTTCGCAGCGCTCGTGCGGTGACCCACCAACCCCCACCCCCCTCGCTGCCACGAGCACGTGACCTGCATCGCGAGTCACGTGCACTGCCGCAGTCGAACGATTGTGAAAGCGCTCGCACACGTGACACGTGCGTTTGTGTGGCTGTGGGCGGTGGAAGGTGTTTTAAATCCTTTATATTAAGTTTACTTGCTTGCTTGTTTACGACCGTGCAAATCTTTCGGTCGTTTTTTAACCCACTTCCCGTGATCCAATCGAGCTGACATTTTGCACACAGACTCGTTGTGCGTGACAATTTATTTTCGTGAACATTTTTTTCAAAAATTTTCCACTTTTTAGGAAAATAAAATCATATTTTATTTAAAATACCAATGTGATAAAAATGAAACTCTTACTCAAGAAAAACAGAAATAAATAATAAAATAAAACCGATGCCACGCATATAAAGGATTTATAGTGAAAAACTTTGTTTTTACGGGTTAATTTTTCGATGTTAATTTTGGAGCGTTCATCGTCACGAAATGACCTCGCCCAAACATCGATTTTGAACCATCGTCATTAACCCATCATCATCAGCAGCAGCAGAAGCAGCAACTTTAACTCTACTCTCAATGCCATCGTTATCACGGACACCGATTTTGCTCACTTGTTTTGACTTAGATCATAGGTCGTAGGTGAGATATAGCTCATCAATCGTACCGGTCAGAATGTGCCCTTACTCGGCTCTATACGACCAACAATACACAAATTCTGACACTGACTCGCAGACATACGGGCGATCAGAGCTACCAATGATGGCATGTAAAATTATGCCCAAAATAATTTTAGCTTTGAAGCTTTCGTGGCTGCAAGGATTCATATTCTGAGGCTTTTTCGGTAAAGTCACGTAGGTAAAAAATTAAAATTAATAAAAGTAAAATAAAATATTATAAAAATCACGACGTTTTGGAGGCAACACAAGCTTCCATCTTCAGGTGGAACCGTCACAGCACGATTGCTGTATCAAGTATCAAGTATTAATTTTAGTTTTTTATCTACGTGACTTTACCGAAAACACCTAAGAATATGCCCAAAATGCTTGGATCGAGTTGACCATGGCTGGAATGTGAACTCACGCACGAATGACTGATTGATTGATTAGGAGACACGCAGCTCAAAAGGGCCAAGTTGCGGCCCTAGCCCCGGTGAGAGTGAGCGGTGAATCTTGTCGATTTTTAAATCCTTTATATTAAGTTCACTTGCTTGCTTGCTTAGGACCGTGCAAATCTTTCGGTCGTTTTTTAACCCACTTCCCGTGATCCAATCGAGCTGACATTTTCTACACAGACTCGTTGTACACTTTTTAGGACAAAAATATTATATTTAATTACCAATTGCTTAATGCTGCCATGCAATCATCTGACCCATAGGTGGCATCCATCTCAAGCCAGAGGACGAGAGGACTCTAGCCGCCACGCATATAAAGGATTTATAGTGAAAAACTTTGTTTTTACGGGTTATACTTGTTATTGATCCAAACACGACACGGTTCCGTACCTCTGTGGCTTGCGTGCCACCACGGGAGATGGAACATTGGGATTTAGTCGGACTCTCCTCCTCCTCCCTCCCACTCCCCACCTCCCGTCCCAGCCTCCCACCACTTTCCTGCCATGGATAGTTCTGAATTCAGAATAAGAAATTGTTTCCCTGGTAAAGGCTCATTGAGCTAATCAGATATGTTTTCAAGAGTGGTGCGACTCTGCCCGCAGGCAGCATCAAAGCATTTCAAGGTTACAGACACACATTTAAATAAACACAATTCAACACCACGCGCCTTGTCCTCTGATGATGAGGGATGTAAGAATACGTTTTTTGGCGATGTTGTTTTGTGGGTTTCTTTTGTTATTTACCAATGCGGTGGGGGGGGGACCCCTCATGCACAACGCCTTCATATCCGCCTGCCCGCCGTACCTTTCTTCACCACTGACAACTTTCAGCTCAGCACACGGCAGATGCCTGCGCAGCGCGACTCACGACCTCCTCTTGATACCAAGATCCAGGATGGTCATCGTGTCTATGCGCCGCTTCTCGGTGGCAGCCCCAACAGTCTGGAACGCCATCACCCCTCTGCACATTCGCAGCATCACCTCAATCGCCTCCTTCAAGACTCACCTCGACAAGCCACGTGCTTTTGAGCGACTCTGAGCTTGGCTCCGCGCCTCTGAGTTGCGGCCACTACGTCTGCAAATTTGCGCGCGTTACAAATTGAACTATTATTATTATATACCCGTCCAGTCGACCTTCCTGGCGACGGCGGTGTTTTAAATAACAATCATCACAACTTTTAATCGGCGTTGTCGCATCATCGATCGTCACCTTGGTGACAATTTTTTGTTCGCTCTCGATGATCGCGGCGGGCAGGTGGGGGGGGGGGGCTCGTTCGGGGCAAGGAGCAAAAACCAAACTCACCGGTGCCTTCTTGAACATCTAAACACAGCTCCTGTTTTATTGTCAGAAAGGGTAAGCACTGTGATTATACGTGCGTTTTTCTGTGTCTTTGTAGTCGTGTTTTTGTCTTTGTAGTCGGGGAGCGCAGTTGTGTAGCGGCCGTCGACCCGAGTTCGAATCTCGCTCACGGCCACCAACAGTGACGATTATAATAATTAATTATATTATCCGAACCGGGCCTGGGTCTCCCATAGGTCGACTCAGCTTCAAATGAGTACCTGGTGCGATGTGTAAACATCGCCGCTGGGGAGACAAAGGCGGCCGTGAGTGGTGCTGGCCATCCACCCCATCACGTGCCGTACCGACCTTCGCAGGAGCTCGCTGACAGCACTTGCCCCAACAGCCTGTTGAGGCTATACCGGGTGGGGATGACCTTTGTCTTTGTGGAAAAAAGAGGAAAAACCCCAACCTCATCCTGTGTTGTCGTGATGACACCTCGACAGACGTTGTGGCCACGTTGGGATTTATTATTTTATTTTGTTAAGCCGCGGAGAGACGAGACCGGGATATTGTCACTGGACCAGGCGGGGGGCAGCGGAGGTAAGCCGGATGGGGGGGGGGGTGAGTAGGGAGGTGCAGGGAGGAGGGGGTTTGAATTCAACGGTGGCTGTTCATATAAAAAAAAATTGAGAAAGGAGGCGAAGAGATACGGAGCCTTCAGAGGCGAGCCAGGGTGGGTGGCATAAAAAAAATTACCAATTTTTTTTGATGAGAATGGAAAGGCGGCGTGCCGAGTTGTTCGCAACGCGAAAAAATGTGACAGATCTGCATCTCTCTCTCTCTCTATTTGCTCGCTGTCGGATTAGGGAAAATGTTTTTATTTCCCTGCGTTTAAAAAAAATATATATATTTATACGTGACTGTTATATATTTACGTCAATTGTTTGCGGAGGGGAGGAGGAGGAGGGAGAGGGGAGGGGTTGAGGTCACGTGCGTATGCGTTGCGTTGCGTGCGTGTGTTTGTGTTGGTACGCGCGTGGCACCTGGGTCTATTCCGTGCTCGCTCACAGCACTTGCCCCCGACAGGGCTATGTGGGGGGGAGGGGTGGTGGGGGTGGTGGTGGGGGGGTAGTGGGGGGTCTTTGTCGTCGTGCGTGCGCATGGGTGGTGGTAGTGTAGCGATTCGGACCCAGACACCCGAGTTCGATTCGCGCTCACGGCCACTCACCACAGGTGACGATGATTCGGAACGGTCTTGGGCCTCCCCCTTAACACACCTTCCCAAGGTCGACTCAGCCTCAAATGAGAACCTGATGTGATGTTGCAACTTCGCGGCCGGGCGCGATGTTTCAACCCCCTCCCAACTCCCCTCGTGTGCCGTGCCGGCTTCATAGGTCACTCGCTCACAGCACTTGCCCCAACAGTCTTCTAAAGCCTATACGGGGGTGTGTGTGTGNATGGGGGATGTTTGTAGTGGGGACCGGTGGTGTGCGGTTAGCGACTGCGTAAAAACCTGGCGACCCGGGTTCGATTCTCGCTCACAGCCAACACCAGTGACGATTATCTGAACCGGTCCCGGGCCTCCCCTAGGTCGATTCGGCCTCAAATGAGTACCTGGTGTGATGTGTAAACATCGCCACTAGGGGACAAAGGCGGCCGGGCGTGGTGTTGGCCACCCACCCTCGTGTGCCGTGCCGGCCTTTATAAGTGCTCGCTAACAGCACTTGCCCCTACAGTCTTAAGGCTATACGGGGGATCTTTTCTTCGATCGCGTAGAGGAGTGACGCTCACGACGAGCGGAGCGGATAGACGGATAAAAGGAGATTAATCGGATCGGACAAATCGGATCGGACAAAACGCAGCGAGTTCGACACGGCGTGGAGAACAGGCGGATCACTTCGCCTATTCAACCACCCCCCCCCCNTTGTCTTGTTGACGATTACTCATCGCAATGGCCTCGGAAGCGCACCTAGCCTGGCACGCCACTGACCGTGGTGACGTCTGCCGCCGCTTAGCGACGGACGCGGTTCGAACTCGGCGACCTCCCGGTCAACGCCGATGACGAGTCGACATCCGAAGCGGTCCTGGGCCTTCCCTGAAGCAGAATTCAGCCTTTCCATTCGATTCTATTTCGGGTTTATAGAGCCGCCCTTCACAGGGCGCTTGAATGGGCACTTGTTGGGGAGACAAAGGCGGTCGCGTGTGGTTCTGTGCGCTGCAAGGCTGGGGTGGGAGAGTATCGATTCGATACCTGGTCCGTGATGAACACCGCCAGTGGCAAGTGGAAGTTGAAAGTCTTCCGAGCATCCCGACCTTATTTGAATGTGAGGGAGACAAAGGTGGTTGGGGTGTACGTGGACTTATCCACAGCTTGCGTGCTGCTTGCGTGCTGTGCAAGACCTAGCTTGATAGGTGCTTTATTAAACTATTTCTTGACTATATTTCGATTTCAAGCTTTCGTGACTGCAGGGATTCATCTTCTTGGTTCTTTCGGTAAAGTCACGTAGAAGGGAAATAATAAAATAATAAAATTAAAACATAGTAAAATAATTCTCAGACGCTGTCTTTCCGACAGACCTGTTCTTCACCTGAGGACGGCTGCTTGCGTTGTGGCCGAAACGTCGTGAGAATTATTTTATTATGTTTTATTTGTATTATTTTATTATTTCCATTCTACGTGACTTTACCGAAAGAACCAAGAAGATATTTCTAGTGTGTTTTTATTTAAGCAGGAAAGGCCCAGTGTGCAATATCGCTATATGTCAAAGCGACCTGTCCACAAATGACAGCCCAACGCAATGGCTTATCGTCGTGTGGACATTTATGGCAACCCAAAAACTCTAAACGCGTGACGATGTTGTTGATTCTGAATGTGGAGGGCAAAACCGGAGGACCCGGAGAAAAATCCACGCGACCACGGGGAGAGAGAGAGAGACACGCAAACTACAAATATACAGCTGGCGTTAGGGTTGGGAACGAGCCGACGACCTGCTGCATACCAGGCGAGGTAGTTAACATCCCTCCACCGTGTCGCCAAGCAAAGCACCAGCGGTATTTAATTCGGGTTGCCACCTTTTTCCACTGCAGACCAAACCGGGCCCTGTTTCTCAGTCGGCACTGGGTCGATTATGAACACCGCAAAGCAGTTTCCCTGCAAATGAAGTTCAACACAGCAATCACGGGTAACCAGATCTCGGTAAACACAAATAACAATTGCGGCATCTGCCATGCATCCACCAGACAAGTGGCAACACCAAGCGTCAAGGATGAATTTTGCCTCACTTGATACAGTCAATTTAGCTGTGACGGTCCCACCTGATGACGGAGACTTGTGTTGCCTCCGAAACGTCGTGATTTCTAATTTTATTTCTATTATTATTTCTATTATTTTATTTTTATGATTTATTTTTACCTACGTGACTTTACCGACAAAACCTAAGAGTATTTATATCGGTGTGTTTAAAATAGTGGCATCGTGTTGATTTAATTTTAGATTTGAAGTTTTCGTGACTGCAAGGATCCATACTCTTTGTTTTTTTCGGTAAAGTCACGTGGGTGAAAATAAAAGATTTTTCTATTTTTTTTATTTTATATTATTTTATTTTCACCTACGTGACTTTACCGAAAAAAACAAAGAGTATCATATTCATGTGTCCCTTATTTTTTTATCCAGTTTGAAGCCTATTGAATGTAGCATGTTCCAGGCAAGGGGGAGATAAACGCATACACAATGTACGCGTTTATAATATTATCGTATTTCTATTGTAATTCCTAGAGATTATAGCCCCTGTGTCGACCATCTCACCCACCCCCACCCCCACGGCCTTCCTACAAGATTAAATATGATCCCCATTTCAAATGCGTGTTTTACATACATGTAAGCATGCATGTGTCCGTGCTGGCGTGTTAGTGGATGGGGAGCGGTGGTGTAGCGGTTAGCGCGCTGCGCTACGAAATCCGGCGACCCGGGTTCAATTCCCGCTCACGGCCAACACCGGTGACGACTATTTGAACCGTTCCTGGGCCTCCACACTAGGTCGTATCAGCCTCGAATGAATATCTGGAGCGGTGTGTAAATATCGACCACTGGGGTGACAAAGGGCGTGGTGCTGGACACCCACCCCTCGTGTGCCGTGCCGGCCTACTCGCTAACAGCACTTGCCCATCAGTCTGTTCAGGCTAGACGGGGGATCTTTGTCTTTGTGTGTTAATGTGGGGATTGGTGGCGCAGAGGCTAGCCCAGTAATAATGTTGTTAGCGAGCACCTAATGAACACCACGCCCGGCCGCCTTTGTCTACCTCGTGGCGATGTTCACACACTGCACCAGGTACTCATCTGAGGCCGAGTGGACCTAGGGGAGGCCCGGAACCGGTTCACTGCTGTTGGTGGCCGTGTGCAGGAATCGAACTCGGGTCGTTGGGTTCATAGCGCAGTGCACTACTAACCGCAGAAAGTTCAGCACCATCACCACCACCAGCACCACCACCAGCACCACCACCGCCGCTACCACCAGCACCACCACCACCAGCACCACCACCAGCACCACCACCAGCACCACCACCACCAGCACCACCAGCACCACACCACAACCAGCACCACCACCAGCACCACCACCAGCACCACCACCGCCGCTACCACCACAGTGGTCAGCAGAGGCATCGGCTGGCCGCGATCAGACCGTGATTGTTAAACCCCCACCGTGAACCACAGCGGCAGGGCAGAGGCATTGCATGCGGTTTTTTTTGTGTTTATAAAGGAACCGTCTCTTGTTAAGTAACGGTGTGCAGTGCGTTGGCTAAACGCTTATTAATCATCATTCATCATTATCCATCAACTATCTCCATCATTCACCATAATTATCATCATCCATTATCATCATCATCCATCTCCATAATCCATCTCCATAATCCATTTCCATCATTCACCATCATTATCATCATCATCCAGCAGTTGCAGAAGCCAAGGTCAATCCACTGCTGGATATGAAGTCATCCCCTCCCCCGACCCAAGCCGTCGCTGCCACCAACTCTCACGGTCTTGTCGTGTTACGATCTCGACACTCATTTAAGCTTGTGAAGGGCCGCAGAGTATTCGTTCACTCGCGTAGAGAGAAAGAGGACAACTCGAAGAGATTATGACTCGGAGAGAGTGAGAGAGGATGACTCGGAGAGAGTGAGAGAGGATGATTCAGAGAGAGAGAGGATGACTCGGAGAGAGTGAGAGAGGATGATTCAGAGAGAGAGAGAGATGATGACTCGGAGAGAGTGAGAGAGGATGATTCAGAGAGAGAGAGAGAGGATGACTCGGAGAGAGTGAGAGAGGATGATTCTGAGAGAGAGAGACAGGGAGAAGGGAGGGCAACCTGGAGTCGCCAGGAAGAGGAATAATATCTAGATTTGAAGCTTTCGTGACTGCAAGGATTCATACTCTTAGGTTTTATTTTGGGAAATTCACGTAGGAAAATTTGTAAATAATAAAATAAAGCAATAATAAAGATTTCCATTTATTATTATTTTACTTTATTATATTAATAAACGAAAATATGTATTATTATTTTATTATAATATTTATTTTACCTACTCCCTTTAAGAGTGTCCACCTAATCTCAGCTCGTTACCTATATAAAAGACACCTGGGAGCCAAAAATCTTTCCGATTGAGAGGGGGTCAAATACTTATTTCCCTCATTAAAATTCAAATCAATTTATAACATTTTTGACATGCGTTTTTCTGGATTTTGTTTTTGTTATTCTGTCTCTCACTGTTCAAATAAACCTACCAATAAAATTAAAGACTGATCATTTCTTTGTCAGTGGGCAAACATACTAAATCAGCAGGGGATCAAATACTTTGTTCCCTCACTGTATGGTCGTAAATGCAAACATTACTAAATGAGTGAACGACGATTTAAGCCAAACATAAAAAAACATATACGCTCTAAAATTCGTCCAATTCACGATGTGTACACATTTTTTTTTTNACAAACGCCAACCTCAGTTTCCCACCCGTCTTCTCCGCTCGCATGCAAAGCGATTACACGCCGCACGAGCCTGATGATTGCCAAACACGTGGGAGCACGCGCGCGTCGTCCACCTTGACACACACTCAATTGACCTCCATCCCGCGAGGGGGCTGTGGTAGGTGGGGGTGGACAGCGACCTCGTGAAGAGGCGACGTTGACGCAACGTAGCGTGTGGTCGGGCCAACGTTAATTAATTAATTGGGCCGACGTTAATTAATTAATTGGACCGACGTTAATTAATTAATTGGAACGACGTTAATTAATTAATTGACCGACGTTAATTAACGTCCGCCTAACGGTGACGTCTTTTTTGCTGTTGTTGCTGCCACCACGTGGTCCGTTCTGAAAGATGACGACAACGATGACGACACAGGCTTTTGGCGAAATCGATGACAGACCGAGGGGGTGAAATTTGTTTTGAATATATTTACTTACTTTTTTTGTAAAATCTCTGTGCATCTGCCGGGGTCCTGTGTTGTAGTCCTGGACAAAAAGAAAGTCACAATTTTAAAACCAGGTTCGTGCAGGGACGCGCCGTTCAATTCGAGGGCTGAGCGCAGAAATCCACGTTGGTGATTTTTTCAAAATTTATATTTATTGTAGATGTTTTGGGACTTGGCGGCGCCTGATCGGATAATCATAACGTGGGGCAAAGCTTTGGAAAGATGTACGATACTTCTTCTTGGTTCTTTCGGTAAAGTCACGTAGAATGGAAATAATAAAATAATAAAAATAAAACATAATAAAAATTTTCTAATTTTTTTAGTGAGAATTATTTTATTATGTTTTATTTTTATTATGTTATTATTTCCATTCTACTTGACTTTACCGAAAGAACCAAGAAGATGAATCCCTGCAGTCACGAAAGCTTTAAATCGAAATGTACGATACTGTATACTGTTTTTATTTTACCAGCTAAGGCCCACTGAGCTGTTTAGATCTTTTTCAGAAGCGATCTGGCCAAAAATGATAGCTCAACGAAGTGGCTTATCATGTGGAAACGTATATCAGCTAAACACTCTAAATGCGTGTGTTGATTATTATAAATGTGGAGGACAAAACCGAAGACCCAGACAAAAATCCACACAACCACGGGGAGAGACATGCGAACTCCAATTATGCAGGCGTCAGGGTCGGTATCGAACACACGACCTCATGCATGCCAGGCGAGAGAATTAACATAATCGCGGTGCCCTAATTAGTATTAGACTCGGACACGCTTGGCCAATGAGTCGTCTTCGGGGACAAATCCCTGGGCAATGATTGACTGGCAAGGAATGTGGACCAGGGGATTACAGAGCGGGGGGTATGGATTGGGTTGTAGATGCGAGGTGCTGAAGCGTTCTGTTACCTGGCGGCGCATGACTGAGGACTTCACCTGTGGATCGTCTAATGAAGAGACCTTTGCTGAAGACGTCGTGAGCCGAATCCTTTCGTAGAGATAATGCGGCAGCCTGCTTTTGAATTGTACGTGTGCATTGGGCTAATGATGGTGAGAGGCCATCAGACTGAGTGCGGGTGGGTAGGTGGGGTGGGTAGGCAGGTAGGCAATTAGCCGAGTGAGTAAGTAGGTGCTTGGGTGGGCTTGTAGGTTGGTGAGTAGGTAGGTGATGTGATGGATGGGTGCGTGGGTGGGTAGCTATATTAGTGTTTGAGTAGGTGAGAAGGTAGGTGATTTGATAGATGGGTCCGTAGCAATGTGAGTGTGTGGGTAGGTGCGACCATAGGTAGGTGGTTTAATGGATGGGTGCGTGGGTAGCTATGTGAGTGTGTGGTAATGTGGGTGAGTAGGTAGGTGATTTGATGAATGGGTGCGTAGCTATATTAGTTTTTGGGTAGGTGAGAAGGTAGGTGATTTGATAGATGGGTCCGTAGCAATGTGAGTGTGTGGGTAGGTGCGACCATAGGTAGGTGGTTTAATGGATGGGTGCGTGGGTAGCTATGTGAGTGTGTGGTAATGTGGGTGAGTAGGTAGGTGATTTGATGGATGGGTGCGTGGGTGGGTAGTTATGTGATTGTGTGGGTAGTAAGGTGGGGATGGGTAGTGATGCTACGAACCAGGAAACCCGAGTTCGATTCCCGCTCACAGCCAACAGTAGTGACGATTATTTGAACCGGTCCTGGGCCTCCTAAGTCGACTCAGCCTCAAATGAGTTCCTGGTGCGGTGTGTAAAAATCATCGCCACTGGGGAGACAAATGTGGCGGGGCGTAGTGCTGGCCACCCACCACCTCGTGTGCCGTGGCGGCCTTCATAGATGCTCGTTAACAGCACTTGCCCCAACAGCCTGTTACAGGCTATGCGGGGATCTTTGTCTTTGGTAGGTAGGAATGCAGACGGGCGGGGGCATAGGTAGATGGACAGGTAGGTGGGCTAGTGTGTAGGGAGATGAGTTGGCGGATCAGTGAGTGAGCAGGTTGGTAGGTAGGTAGGTGAGTGAGTCAACGGGTGAGTTGGTGGGCTGGTAGGCGGGTAAGGATGTGGTGGTTAATGGGTAGTTGCCTTGGCAGGGAAGTTGTTGGCAGTCATGCAGACAACTCGGTAGATGAGTGGGCATATGAACTCCACAGATGGAACTGAAACCACGGAGAAACCAACTTTGATTGGGGAGAACCACGGTAGAGATGACGATACCCGAATAGGACGTGGGTCTCTGAGTGTTACACAGCACCAGAGGCATCGTCTGCTTCCAAACTCCACGGGCTTCAACAAGCACGTGGCTCCGATAATTACGTAAAATGTAAAAACTTAAATATCTTGGGAACAGTAGCCAATCAGTTGATTTAATTGTCGTATTTGAATTCAGCACATCAAAATCTATATTAAACAGCGCATTGAATCGCTGAAGCAGACGACGTATTAAAATATTGTAAACCAGTTTTATGTTGATTTGAAGCTTTCGTGACTGCAGGAATCCATACTCGTTGGTTCTTTCGGTAAAGTCACGTGGGTAGAAAATTTAATAGATCACGACGTTTCGATCGCAACACAAGCAACCGTCGTCACCTGTGTTGCGATCGAACGTCGTGATCTATTTATTTTTCTACCTACGTGACTTTACCGAAAGAACCAAAGAGTATCGGTGTTATAGCTCAGCACGTTTTAGTTTTTGTCCGATATTTTAATGAAAAAAACCCGTAATCGCCACGAGGCCTTTGCGCACTTTTTGATGTTGTTGTTTGTTGTTGTTAATTTGTTTTAATGAACATTTCACGCCACGGCACAGAGACGTACAGACACATCGACACACACGCCCATAGATATGCATATAGCCTTAACATACTGTTGGGGCGAGTGCTGTTAGCGAGTGGCACCTATGAAGGCCGCACCGTGGCACACGAGGGGGTGGATGGCCAGCACCACACCCGCCCGGCCGCCTTTGTCTCCCCGGTAGCGGCGTTTATTACACATCGCACCATGTAATAAAATAAAGTCTGAGTGGACCTAGGGGGAGACTCAGGACCGGTGCAAATGTTTGCCATCCTTCTTGGTCGTTGAGCGGGAATCGAACTTGGGTCGCCATGTTCGTAACGCAGTGCGCTAACCACAACACCACCACTCCCCACTGACACGGACACAAGACAAAGATCCCACGTGCAGCCTTAACAGAATGTTGGGGCAAGTGCTGTTAGCGAGTAGCACCTATGAAGGCCGGCACGGCACACGATGGGGTGGGTGGCCAGCACCACTCCCCCGCCGCCTTCGTCTCCCCAGTGGCGATCATTTTTTTTAACCCACCGCACCAGGAACTCATTTGAGGCTGAGTCGACCTAGGGGAGGCCCAGAACCGGTGACACACACACGGGCACACATGCACACGGACTCGTAGCACCTTCACCTCCACGGCACCGCATCCGTCACTCCTTGGCACGAAAGCGCCGTGGGTTTTTTCGGGCGAATGAACGAAGCGAAACATGTGCGTGAGCGTGAGAGAGAGAGTAAAAAAAAATCCATCTAAAATGAAATAAATAAACGGACACGTTTAGCAGAAAGGATCTTTGCCCTTTCTCACACTTCTGCCGTATTAACTTTGTTGATGTGGTATAATATAATAATTAGCAACTTTGCTCCCGTGGCCACGGGTTTACAATGCGAAACGGCGCTACATTTCCACGCCTCATTTTGCCCAGAGGCGTGACGAGCCCTTTAAATTCTTTCGCCACGGCGGCAATAACGAGAGACCTCCAGTTTATCCACCTCCCCCCGAGGCTGTTTATGTGCCTAATTAAAAATATGATTTTCTTCCCTCCTCCTCCTCCACCTCCTCCTCCACCTCCTCCCACCTCTGTCGCCTTCTCTGCCCCCCCCTCCCGCCACGATCCACCACCCACCTACTAAGGAACCCACCGCTCGGCCTTCAACGCCACAACTCACCCCGCCACATCGCCCACCGCCACAAGTCACGCACGTGGGGAATCATTTAAATACATCGATTAATTTACAGCCCTTTTCGTCAAACCACTGCTGGATGGATGAAGGTGCCTGCGAGCCGTCGCTCTAACGCAAGCAGTGCACCACCCTGTGTCAGACGATGATGATGATCATATATATGTATGAAGCCGCGTTAGATAAGGCATCCCTTTTTTATTCGCGCACACACAACGACGCGCACGGTTTGAACGCCCTGCAAAGTTTGTTTTAACGTATGTCAATTAAAAACAAACGTCAGTTTTGTCATCATCATGAGCAACTGCAGCTGCAGCCGCCGTGATCAATCCACTGCTGGATGAATGAAGTTCCTCCCCGAGCCGTCACCACCACCGCTCACAACCCCACGACCTGGCGATCCACCCCGCAACTTGCACTCGAACCGATTCTCCATCAATCGCTCCTCCGTCATTTACGCCGAACGTCCGAATGCACTTGGGGTTTTCCTGCATCCGTTTTTGGTAACTTGGGCTGAAAGCCACCAATTCGCTCCACTCGAGTGTCACGGGCGGATGGAACCTGGGAGTGAACCCAGGTTTAAAAGAAATAGCAACAAAAATCTAACTAGAAAACGATAGACAGACATACAAGCAGACAGTCTATAGTTTTCTAGTTAGATTTTTGTTGCTATTTCTTTTATGCCTGATGATGATTGCGTGTGTTGCAATCGAAACGTCGTAATATGCTATTATTTAATTTAGTATTTTATCTTTAGACGTGACTTAACCGAAAGAACCAAATAATAATTCCTGCAGTCACGAAAGCTCCAAAATTAAGATTGAACCCATGCTGCTCAACTGTGCTGCTGGATCAGCGCTCTGCCCTGGATGTTTCATCTCCCGCCAGAGTCGCCCAGCCACAAGGGCCCCTTTGATCCTGGGAGTCTGTTTCTGTTCGGGCCAGGTCATCCTTAACCATACTTCGGTGGGCCAGGACCTGTTCAGAATATTGCTCGTCGCTCCGATGAGCCATGAGATGGACAGTTAACCTCCATCTCACCTCCCCACGACCCCCACTAAAAATATTTAGTCATACATCACAGACCACATTTCAATATTTCATACCATGTAAAAAATCGTAACAATAATAACAAATCATAAAATGTAATTATCCTCATTTCCACCCTTTCAATTGCTTATCCGGCCGCGAATCGAACTCGAATGCACCGGGCACGTAACGAAGTGAGCCACCGCTCCCCCCATCGGCTACGGCGGTGGCTACGCTGCCCGTTGTTGGTGGATCACCGCACCGAAGTTTGTTTTCTTTTGTTTGCTGGTGACTTTTGTGTATTTCATATTGAAATCGCCTCCAGTGCTTTTGCTGCTGGCGGCAATAAAAGTTGTTTAAAAGTCAAAAAGTCTCTCTCTGTGTGTCTTTGAGAGCGAGCAAACACTCTGCGACTTCCACGCGGTGTTACAAGTGTGACACCATTAAAGCATTATTATTTTTAGCGTGCAATGCATTTCTATGTAATCGTTTACATATTCATATTTAATTTATGACGTTTTCTTAATTATTTACGTTTTGGCCGAATGCCTCTGTTCCCGCCGGTCATTCTGTTTGGTTACCGGGGGAGGGGAGGGTCACCACAATTCTGCCGGGGGGTCACGGTGGTGAAAATTTTTTCCCACGCTTCTTTCACACTGCCCCCCCCTCCTCCTCTCCTCTGTTGGCGGGTGCCGTAGGGTTATTTCCTCACTTATTAAACCCCTCCTGGGCACGCACTCGGTTTGTTTGTGCAACGTAAACGATTGTTAAATTTATTGCAAGTTTTTTTTATTCATTTAAAATGTTTTATATTTTCTTAAAACCTGATTTAAAAATGTTTTAAACATTTTTTAAACCTTTCTTTAACCATTTTAAAACTTTTTTTTAAACCTTTTTTTTTACTTTTTTTTATTTTTAAACAACTTTTTGGAACCCTTTTTAAACCCTTTATTGAACACTTATTAAACCTTTTTCCAACATGTTTTTAACATTTTTTAAACCTTTTTAAAACCAGCATCAGCCCGCCCACCCTCTCCCATTATCACAACTTACAAAGATCCCCCATATAGCCTTAACAGACTGTTAGGGCAAGTGTTGTTAGCGAGTAGCAAAAATCACGGATGACACAGCACACGAGGGGGTAGGTCCCCAACAACCACGCCCGACCAGCTTTGTCTCCCAAGTGGCGATGTTTATCGCACCAGGTACTAATTTGGGGCCAAGTCGACCTAGGAGAGGCCCAGGACCTGTTCAGATAATCGCCACTGGTCTTGGCCATAAGCGGGAATCGAACTCGCATCGCAGCGCGCTAACCGCTGCACCACCGCTCCTTACAAGCAGCCCACCCACTCTCCATTCTAGATTAACCCCAAATTCACCATGACCCATGTGGTCAAAGTGTGTTTGAATGATGTAACCTTGCGCGTGATGGCAGTCGCAATATGGCTCAGCAACTCAATGCCAACGTCGAGGTGCTGCTGAGTGCACCTAGCCTGGCACAAGCGCCGTGACGACGTCACCGCCACTTAGTGATGAACGGTTGTTGTTGTTGTTTTGCTCTTCTTCCTCCCCCTCCTCTTCAGTTGAAGGAGCCCAGACCACAGTGGGTTTACTCTATGGGTTCGTAGTGTGGCTTGGCTTGGTCAGAGTCGTATACGCCTGTGGCTTGGGTCTTTAAGTTTCCATTTCAGAAAGAGATGTTGCGGCATCGGTGATGGTCAAATAAGCCCTCGTTGCTGACGAGGCCTGGGGAGGCCTTCTCCAGCAGTGGATAGACAAAGGGGTGACTGAACATTATTTTTGTAATATTATTGTTCTCATTAAGAGCTTGCAGGGAGCAAAATAATATTTTTGAAACGACACCTGGGTAAAAAAAGAAAAACATCAACATCCTAACAGGTGTTCGTGCAATGTCAAATTCGCAAACATCATAACAGCGCAAAGGGATTAGTTGCACATCGTAACAGACAACTTCACAACAATCACACATTCCGGATTGCTACATGCTTATAATAATGAAAGATAATAATCGATGTTTAGTCGGAGGAGGAATTGACGAGTGCTGTCCACAAATGATAACCCTGGTGGCTGCAGTGCACCCTGTTGGTTCTTCATCGTATAAAAAAGTGTACAATGTTAATACATACGTTGGGTTTGATGAAACAAAGTAGTTGTAACTTATGTGCCCGTCCTTAATTTGTGTTTTCGATTATTTACCTTCTGAAGAAATCTGGCCACGTCTCGCACCCCCAGAAAGGGCATCTCGCACCTACAGGGGGTGCGTTCACCCAGATTAAAAAGTTTCAAGTTTCATGTATTAGGTGTAGCCCTGTGAGCCATGCGGCTCTTGAGTCGGGTGCAACCGCAACAAACAAAATATGAACACAGAGCATCTTAAAGCGACGACATGTGACAAAAAACATTCTAGAATAAACCAGCAAATATAAAAAAAAACTTATTAAAACCATTGCTGTAGTAGTAGTAGTGACAGAAGAGTGACAAGATGATAAACTGCTTTTTGTGTTTAATTTATTTTCCTTCCCCGCACCTATAACTAAACTAAACTATATTTTTTATTTGACCAGGTAAGGCCCACTGAGCTATGTAACTCTTTTTCAGAAGCGATCTGTCCACAAGTAATAGCCCAATAAAGTGGCTTATCACGTGGACATTTATATTAGTAGCCAAAACCTCTGAACGCATGTTTCTAAATGTGGAGGGGAAAACCGGAGGACCCGGAGAAAAGCCCACGCGACCACGGGGAGAGAGACATGCAAACTCCAAATATACAAGCGTCAAGGTCGGGATCGAACTCACTATCTACGATTAGCACGGTGGGCTACGTACGATGCGAAATAAGTTCAACATAGGTCATACATACATAAAGACCGCGTGGGTAAACACAAAAACAAATCTTAAATGTAAGGACACAACAATTAAAACGAGCGAAGGTGGCTTTGGCGCACCCTGCTCCACACCCAGGCCGCCCCTTCTTGTCGAGCACGCGGCCACACAAAGACGACAATTTTCAAGTTCGTTTTCTTTGCCCCGTAACTTTCGCAAAGAATCCTGCGTCTGGTTCAGAGGAACCGATGTTCGCCCTCGACTCACCCCTTCGTGAGCCACCGCCCCTCCTCCCCGATGTTGCCAACGATTTAGCTCCCTTTGGGCTCTAGATTTGAAGCTTTCGTGACTGCAAGGATTCATATTCTTAGGTTTTTTCGGTAAAGTCACGTAGGTAAAAAATTTAAATTAATAAAAGTAAAATGAAAATAAAATAAAAATCCCGACGCTATACCTAATCAATGAACTTGAACTTGAACGTGCAGCCTTCAACAGACTGCTGGGACAAGTCGGGTTAGCGAGCAGCACCAATGAAGGGTCGCCACGGGGGTGGGTGGACAGCACCAGGCCCGGCTGTCTTTGTGAGGTTTTTTTCCTCCACACCGCACAAATGGCACGGTTACTCATTTTTGTAGTTTTCTTTTTTCTGTACCTCGGGCGAGGTCCGGGGACCGGTTTCAAATATTCGCCAGTGAGTTTTTCTGGGGCCAATATTTGTCTCGCGAGCACGTATGCTGAACTTCCTTCGCACCGTACGTAGCCATGCGTGCTAACGGGCGGCGCTAGCCGGCAGTGCAGTGGCGCTAACCACTGCTGCACTGCCGTTCCCACCACCTCGCCCACCCATACGCATCCGTACACTTGCACGCACGCTTGCATGCACACTTGCACGCATGCGCGCGCGCCGTTTGACAGGAGCGCAGAGTGTGGAGTGAGTAGACGAGACGATAATTAGTAAATAAATAAACACTGCGGCAACGCTGGCGTGGTGAAGTATGGCCCAGGGGTTATTTCACTCTTTTTTAAATCCTTTATATTAAGTTTGCTTTCTTGCGTGCTTACGTGCTTGCTTGCTTGCTTATGACCGTGCAAATCTTTCGGTCGTTTTTTAACCCACTTCATGTGATCCAATCGAGCTGACATTTTCCACACAGACTCGTTGTGCGAGACAATTAATGTTCGTGAAATTCTTTTTCAAAATTTTTACACTGTTTAGGGAAAACAAATTAAATATTTAATTACCAATTGCTTAATACTGGCAGACAATCATCTGACCCATAGGTGGCAGCCATCTCAAGCCAGAGGACGAGAAGACTCTACCCGCCACGCATATAAAGGATTTATAGTGAAAAACTTTGTTTTTACGGGTTATACTTATATCTCTCTCTCTCTCGACCCCCCTCGCTCTCTCTCGGGAGACGTCTAAGACCGCGAGGAGTGAAACTCCGCTCGGAATCTTTCCGATGGCGCACGGCGAACGCACGGCGTTTCCAAGGCGAAGGGGTTGGTGG
Organism: Lethenteron camtschaticum; assembly: GCA_018977245.1. Lineage (NCBI taxonomy): Eukaryota > Metazoa > Chordata > Hyperoartia > Petromyzontiformes > Petromyzontidae > Lethenteron > Lethenteron camtschaticum. The sequence goes on along the minus strand of MU249602.1, from coordinate 6,207,979 downwards.
ACCACGAAGAGATTGACCTCGCCTTGTCGGCGAGAGTTGTTATCCCCCCCCTCTCCCCGCACAGACGGTGGCAGTACAGAACAAGTATAACCCGTAAAAACAAAGTTTTTCACTATAAATCCTTTATATGCGTGACGGCTAGAGTCCTCTCGTCCTCTCGCTTGAGATGGCTGCCACCTATGGGTCAGATGATTGCATTGCACCATTAAGCAATTGGTAATTAAATAGAATATTTTTGTCCTAAAAAGTGTAACATTTTTGAAAAAAAATTTCACGAACATTCATTGTCACGCACAACCAGTCTGTGTGGAAAATGTCAGCTCGATTGGATCACGGTAAGTGGGTTAAAAAACGACCAAAAGATTTGCACGATCATAAGCAAGCAAGCGAACTTAATATAAAGGATTTAAAAATGGAATCGATCAGTGAACCTGGGTTATAACCAATATTCGCACCTGTGGGTTAAGAATGCCGCTTGCCGGAGTGCCATCTGCTGGCAAGGTGGAAGAGATGGACACTTTGGTTGTCCATCATTGACCGCCTTAGCTTGGATTCGAGTGTCTTGCCAGTCACATTGGAGGCATGGGGGAGGGGGGGGCATGTGGGGGCACTGCTGTACATGGGGGCACCACGGTGGCGAGATGTTAACTCCCTCGCCCGGTATACAAGAAGTCGTGGGTTTGATCCCGACCCTGAAGCCTGTATATTTGGAGTTTGCACGTTCTCCCCGTGGTCGCGTGGACTTTTCTCCGGGTCCTCCGCTTTTTTCCTCATTTAGATGATTTAGTTCATGAATTTGCACTTGACACCACTTCGTTGAGCTATCATTTGTGGCCAGGTCCTTCTAAAAAGACCATAGCCTCATGGGTCACCTATAAAAAAAAAGTTATAGAGTTCTTATTCTTGGTTCTTTCGGTAAAGTCACGTAGAAGGGAAATAATAAAAATAAAACAATACAATTATCACGACGTTTCGACTGCAACACAAGCAATCATCATCAGGTGT